>JAHHUM010000903.1:500795-691961 GCA_036173005.1 Crenichthys baileyi
GAAACTATTCTGCATCTACTGAACAATCAGGAATGAAGCTCATTTTTTTATCAACATAAGGAGAATCTTCAAGTCAACCATTTCAGATCCCTCTGGAGAACTTCTTTTCCAAAGTCATTAAAACAAAATGAGTAATTGAATTTTCTTCTTTTTAACAATATTTATTCTAGAGATATGATAAATGACAAGCCTAAATTAGGGAGCAAAATCAGATCCTCTAATTAGTTGGTTGAAAATGCAATAAAATGCAGATTAGTCCTAGTTCAGCACACAAATTGTATTATTCCACTTTTATTTTGAAACAGCCTTTAATTTTTAAATTACCACTGTAGCTTTTTGGTTTGAGTAGCTACACTATCACACTCATGTTGTGCCCCATGTAAGGGGTTTTTGTGGAGCTTTGAGTGCAAGGCAGATTCATGTGACTGCGTTGGCTGTGCACACAGAAAGGGAAAATAATAGCATCAGTCAGAGTGTAGCACCAAACACACTACAGATCAAGAACACAATGGGTCAGCCAGGTCATGAGGGGAAGAAGAGAACTTATAGCTTGTTTTACCGAAATATAGTGAGGAGAGATCAACTGTTTTCACACTGGGGAAACATTTCTTTTTTAGGGACAACAAGATAGAAAAATTGCATTGATACTGATTATGTGGGCACTGATGTTAAAGAGCAATGCATTTCATTTCTACTAAACATTTTTAACATTTTAACATAAACATACTGCTTTTGGAGAATCATAAGAGCACAGTGTGTAGAGTTAAAACAGTTAAATCTAATGTTAGCTAATGGTGATTTCAAAAGTCTTAGTAAGAATAGTGAAATGATTGCATTTATTTATGAATAAACATCTTCAGGGTCAGTTTTAGTTTGTTTCATAACTCTACATATGCTTCTAAGTCTACTGATCGAAAAAGGACTCATTTTGTAACATTATGGTACCTCATGGGTTATAAACTGAAACAGGAACAATCAAGTCTGACTAACAAATGTCTACATTTGTAGTATTTTTAAGAATCAACCAACAACAAACACATAAGATTTCTCTAATGCATCTGGTTTTTAACCATTACATGCATCCAAGGTTTAAGAAAATACAAGTCTTATTCAGTGACTTCGGTAACTGGGAACCATGTTAGTCGAGCTGATGTTTATGCAGCCAAGAGCCACTGTCTGCTGCTCACTGGGGGCTGATCACCCCTAAAAATTACATCCTAGAATTGCCCTTTGCTGGATCCTGGAAAATCTTCTGAAAACAACCATAAGAACTTTTGTTTTACTAAAAATATATTTCTGCTTTTACATCCCCATTGTTCTTGCAAATGTAATAAAACACAATGTTATGTGTAATACCCTCACAAAGCAGTGACATATCATGAACCTGACCTCAGGTGATCTAATGTGAACCTTTAGGCGTCCAGAGTTGTAGCTGTTGCCTGCGGCTCGCTGAACTCCATTATGGAGCGATGTGCTGCTTGGAAAAAGACCTTTTCCTGGGATGAAGGCTATTTCCACAGTATTGTCTTGGCTGGAGACAAAAAAAAGAGATGTAGAGATGGCTAAAATATGCAAACATAAAAGCAAACACATCACTGGCCCGAAAGCACAAACAATTCCATTTTAATACATGAATTTAGGGCTGCACAGTGTAGCAGTTGGTAGCACTGTTGCCGTGCAAGAAGGTCCTGGGTTCGACTCCCAGCAAGGGGTCTTTCTGCACATGAGTTCGCATGTTCTCCCCATGCCTGCGTGGGTTCTCACAGGGTACTCCGGCTACCTCCCACAGTCCAGACATGCCTGTTAGGTTAATTGGTCTCTCTAAATTGCCCTTAGGTGTGTGAATGAGTGTTGTTTGTGTGTTGCCCTGCGATGGACTGGCGACCTGTCCAGGGTGTACCCCGCCTCCCGCCCATAGACTGCTTGAATTAATAAATGAATGCACTCCTACTTTAATAAGAACATTTGAATATCATTGTATGTGTTTGCCAGCTGCAGCTAATCACAACAAGGCTTTTTGTAATTGTTGAATTTAATGTATTTTTCTATTTAAATGATTTATAGATCAGTGCAAAAGAAAGAGGAAAAAATCCTTTGGAAATGGTCAGGTAAAAGCAGTTTTAAACCTCAGTTGTGGAAGAGAATAATCTCCACTGCCCTGCTTTAAGTTAACAAGGAATGTTATCTAAACTCACCTGCATTTAACTTTGTTTAGCATGCCTCTCGCCTCCTCATGGGTTACACCAATCAAAGACTCCTTGTTGATGGCAATGAGCTGATCTCCCGGTCTCAGGCGACCATCCTGCAGAGACAGACGGACTCTTTAAATCCAGTGAGATGAAGATAATCACAAGCGCATTCTTTTCCTTTGATGGCTGATTCTGTTAAACTGGATTTCCAAATAGTTTTTAGCAGTGCCTGCACAGGCCCTGGAGCACTCTACAAATAATCTATAAAAAATCGAGCATCTCAGTGTTACTATGTAACCGATTTCTTCCTTTCTTTATTGTCAGGTATGTTTCTAATTTCATAAATTTGGAGCTGGCAGATCTTCAGTATGGAGATCATCTTAGATTTACAAGCACATCTAAATGTGATTTCCTCTGTTTCGATGCAGTTATAACAGCAATAAATGAGTCGACGCAAAACGATAATTAAACTGAGTTGGATTTTATTCAACTGACAATTTTTAATAAGAGATTCTTCACCTATTTAAAGTGCCCAAAAATTACTTGCTGTGAACAAGCCCTAATTAGATCAAACTGAATTAAACAAAGTCAGTCTAGTCGTGCATTCAACACTGTCAAAGTCCATCTTCACTGAATTATATTGGGATTATATGTGACAGAACTCCACAAAGTAGCACATGGTTGTGTGAAGCAGGACAATGATTCATGGTTTCTAAAACTGAAATATGTGTGCGTTGGAATTAGGTCTGGACTTTGACTAGCTCATTATAAGACATGAAAAGTGTATGGTGAAAACCTAACACTGCTTTCCACCATAAATTTAGTTTTATTCTCATCTGATCAGAGCATCTTCTTCCATGTTTGTTGCATCTCTACATGTTTTGTGACAAGCTGCACACAGGACATCCTATGGCGTTCTTTCAACAATGGGTCTCTTCTCGTCACTCTTCCATAAAGCCCAGATTTGTGGAGTGCATAAATTAAAGTTGTCCTATCAAAATATTCTCCCACCTGAGCTGTTGATCTCTGCAGGACCACCTGAGGTACTCTGATTAATGCCTCTGTCAGTTTAGGTGGATGGTCATGTCTTGGTATGTTTGCAGCTGTGCCATATTCTTTTTCAGCTGAGATTAATGTATTCCACCCTAACTTAGAGTCTTATATTCCGCTAATTAGATGGATAATGCGTAAAATCATATTGAGGGTATACTAGTGAGTAAAGATTAGCCTAATAGAAATGCATGCCGTACAAGGCACTACTTTGTGTCAGTCTGCCACAAAAACACCAATAAAACATATTAATGTTTGTGGTTGTAATGTGGCAAAATGTAAAATCGTCCAAAGAGTATCAATATTGTACAAAAGCATAGAATACTCGCTATCTACCGAAGATTGTGACATTTGATGCTTCTCTATAGGGGTCATTATGAGCTTTTTAATACCAATACGGTTAGTCATCTTTAAATTAAAGAAATAATGTCATTGACAGAATTTATTATCATAGCTGGACCGCTATAAGAAGTTTAGCTCTTTGTAACTAAAGCCGCAAATGGTTTAGTGCTTTTTAAAGGTTTATCCAGGAACTAAAGTCGAATTAAGCAGCATCTTGTTACACTACACACTTTTTATGGTCAAGGACTAAAAATCGTGAATCAGAAAATTTGACAGCAACATGACATGATTACATGATTGTGCTCTAAAATCCAGACACCAGTAAACATCTACAGTACAAAAGTTCTGATCCCAACAATTAAATGTGGCCTACTGAACATAAGATCTCTCTCTTCAAAGACATTGCTAGTTAGTGACCTGATTTGTGACAATCAGATTGATTTTATTTTGCCTCACAGAAACCTGGCTGCAGGCAAGAGGATTATTTTGACTATCAATGAGTCAACTCCGCAATCCTACTATTATTTAAATTTTTGCACATTCCTCGAAATACTGGGCGAGGAGGAGGAGTAGCAACTCATCTTTCAGTTCGATTTATTGATTAGTCCCCAGACCCATCAATACTTAGCTAAAAACACCAAAAAAAACCTCTTTTGAATATTTAATTTGAGTTTCCTCATCACAAATTGCAAAGCAATAAAACCACTTCTGATTGTTGTATTTTGTACCGTCCAGGCACCAGGCCCTTACTCCTCAGTATTTAGATCAGTTTTCAGACCTTTTATCTGCATTTAGTGTTAAATACAGATAAAGTTATTACAGTGGGGGTATTTTACATTCATGTTGACACTGAAAGTGATATCTTTAAATATTGGCCTTTAATGCTATCTTAGACTCATTTGGCTTGGGCTCAAAACATAAACAAACCTACCCACCTTTGTCTTCATTCTCTGGACCTTGGCTGACATATGGCTATTGAGTGTAAAGACATGAACAATATTTTTCTCATAAGCCCTGTCCTGTCTGAACCATTTCTTAATAACCTTTGAGTTTAATTTAACCGAGTACTCCACACCTGAAGGAAAAAATTTCATTGTATAGTAGATCGTTATCAGACGATGCTGTAACAACCTTAAAGAATCTGTTCCACTTCTTAATCTCTGCTCATCATTACTGAAAAACACAGTGGAGGGCAAAAATTCTGTTTCTCTGCTCTCTACAAAATTGATTCTTTTGGGGTTCATAGTGTTTCTTCATCATTGCGTGATGCATTAGACGCAATGCAGCCCCTCCTTGAAAAAGAAGGTAATCATTCATAGAGGCTAGGCCTCTGTGTGGATTCATTGTTTAATTTAGATCTGCGACAATTAAAGCACAATGTTAGAAAATTGGAGAGAAAATGGCGCTCTACACACCTAGAGGAGGATATCCTACTTAATCTGAAAAAATTAGCCTACTCGTTGTATAAAAGACACTTTCGCCAAGCCAGAACACCTTATTGCTCATCATTTAATAGAAGAGAACAAGAATAATCCTATGGTTCTCTTTTATAGTCTAGTTGCTAAACTTACACAGAGTCATAGCTCTGTTGAGGCACCATCCATTCCCTTAGCTCTTAGCAGTCATGACTTTATGGTGATTCTTCTTAAATACAATTTTATTCTATTAATAAAATAAAGATCTTTGACTATACCCGCGGGAAGATGATTACTTCATCCTCAGCAAGTGAAACAACATTGGAATAACTGTAGAACCTGATTTGCGTTTGGACTGCTTGATCCTGTGGAGCTTCTCTGAGTTATCAGAAATATTAGCTTGCATCTAAACATCAACTTGTATGTTGCAGCCCACTCCCTAACCAAAATTATTTAAGGAAGTGTTCCCTCCTGATTACCAGCGGCCATTTTTAGATATGCTTAATCTATCTTTAGTTAAATGGATATGTACCACAAGCTTTTAAGGTAGCTATATTTAAAAACTTTACTTAAGAAACCTTACGATGATCGAGATGACTTGAAAAATTACAGACCTATATATCGCCAATCCTTCCATTCTTATCCAAAATTTCTGAGAAAATAGAGTTGCTAATCAAATATGTGAGGCATTTACACAGTCAATGACGCTGTTTGAAGAGCTTCAGTCAGGCTTCAGAGCTCATCATAGCACTGAAAGCAGGCCCTGCTGAAAGTCACTAAAAAAATGATATTCTTATTGCCTCAGATATGGACTGTGTCTGTATTTGTCCTCTTAGATCTAATATGCTGCATTGATACAGTCGATCATAATATTCTCTTAGAAAGGCTGGATACTGGCTGTAGGATCAGGGGAACAGTGCTAGGCTGGTTTGAAATCTTATTTGTCTGACAGATTCCAGTTTGTTCATGTAAATGATAAATCATCTTTAAACGGGGCCAGGGTTAATTGTGGAGTACCACAGGGTTCAGTACTTGGGCCAATTCTCTTTACTATATATATTGCTTCCAATAGGTCAAATTATCAGGCAGCATTAGGATACCTTTTCACTGTTATCGCTGATGATACTCAGGCTTACTTATCCATAAATCCTGATGAGCCCAACCAGTTAGATAGACTACAAGCATGTCTGAAAGATATAAACTTGGATGACTTAATTTTTTTGCTTCTTAAATTCAGACAAGACAGAAGTTGTCTTCTTTGGACCGGAGTTCTTTTCGAAAAAGAAACTGCTTAGGTCAATCACTTAACCTGGATGGCATTAAATTGACCTCCGATAAATAAAGTATAAAAATCCTGGGTGTTACTTTTGACCAGGACATGTCATTTAAATCCCATATTAAACAGGTTTCTAGTATTTCCTTCTTTCACCTCCGGAACATTGCCAAAATTAGAATATCCTGTCCAGGGGTGACAGCTGGCTTAGTTTATGAGGGGGAGTCAGGTTTGGCCTAACGCGGCTCAGTTATGGTTGAGGTGCAAACACACCCTCCATTTCTGCTACCTGTATGACCCCTTCTCTTTTCCATGGTTATTAATCAGTCTGACAGAGAGAGTTATCCCAATCCTTTGTGTTTTTTAGTATAACAATGGCCATCAGTGGGCTCTAGATGGACAAACTGTCTACTTTTAAGGCAAGTTTAAAAGGTTTTGGTTTGATAAAGCTTATAGTTAGAGGCGCTTTAGGTTATCCTGAGCTATCTCTGTAGTTATGGCCTGCTATAGGGCTTTTAGGCTGCTGAGGACATAATGACCTACTTTCACCCTCTTTCGCTACTTTCTCCACGCTTACTCTGTCAATTTTGTGATTACTTTGCTGTTATCTCAGCCTTTTAACTTTGTTCTCTCTCTTTTCTCTTCCTAGAAGCTACACCTGGCCTGACTCTGTGTTCCTACCTGTAACACCTTTCTGGAGAGGGAGAATCCTCCAAGCTTCTGCTGGCAACAACTTAATGCTCACCTCATACCAATGATCCACATGGCCTGTCTTTTAGTGTTTTAACCCTTTCTCTCTCCTAGACATTGCGATTGACTGAGCTTTTACTGTACTAATGTATATGTTTCTCTCTCAGGATCTAAACTTGAAACTGGCTCAGAGTTTATCTGTTCTTTCTTTCTAGATGAAACGACTTAAGGAGTCGCTATATCCATTAAGCATTTACATTTTCCTTCGCCATAGAAAGTACTCCTGGATCAGTGCTTCTTTGTTCTCTTTGTGTCTCTGCTCTGTTTTCTCTCTAACCCCCAGTCGGTTGTGGCAGATGGCCGCTCACACTGAGCCTGGTTCTGGTTCTGCTGGAGGTTTCTTCCTGTAAAAGGGAGTTAGTTCCTCTCCACTGTCGCTACATAGCATGCTCAGTATGAGGGATTGCTGCAAAGTCAACGCCAGTGACTGTCCACTGTCTCTACGTGCTCATCCGGGAGGGGGGAATGCTGCAAGTCACTGACTGGATGCAATCTGCTGGGTTTCCTTAGATAGAAAACTTTTTATCTAATTTGAATAAATAACTGAATCTGACTGTACTGTTCAATGATTAGGATTAATTGTAATGTATGTACCTGACTTTTGTGAAGTGCCTTGAGACAACATGTGTTGTGAATTGGCGCTATATAAATAAAATAAATAAAACTGAATCCCACCACAAGAGGGTGACTAGGGTTAGCGAAGGACTCCAGTGTGATACATGTGCTAAAAAGCCTTCATCAAAACAGAACAAATCAGAGTGCCGCATATTATATATAGTATATACTGTAAACTATCACATTGATGTACACATCACTCACTGTTAGACATGCAAACCTATTTCTCTTGTTTTGCAGGGTGGTTCTACAGTTCATATAAATGCATTGCTGCATAATCCTTCTGCTGACTTATCACATAGAAAGTCACATCCCATGAGATGCTGGCTCACTATATATGACACAAGGGATTAAGAGTACACATTTACAGGAAAGGGGCAACCTGGTTCAATGAGTAGGAGAATGTTGTTAGTAGCTGTTCTCGTACAGCATGCTTTCAAAAAACTAACAGAATGAGTTTAAGAGACATAATGTATGAGTGTGGATATGCAGGTTTGACTTCTTTTTGCCTGTCGAGCTGGAGTTGGGAGATTTTAAATTTGTAGGTCAGAGGATAAAAATGCTGTCAAAGGAATCCAAATCTCTGCTGCACTATGACTGTAGGAAAAAGAAAAATGAAGCTTAGGAGATTTTTTATTTAAAATAGTCGTGCAGTCAACCTTCAATAAAACAAAACATGATAATATTACAAGCTTTCTGGCTAAATTTGACATCTGATGGAGCAACATCCCCTCAACAGAGTTCTGTTGAAATATCACTAATTAGGTTACTAATGCTGATCATGCCTGAAATTAAGACAAAATGGAAAAGGGGAAAAAAAAAAACAGGAACTCATGATATCTGGCTAAAGTCCAGGGTGGCTTTCGAAAGAAGGCAGGATAAGCCTAAGCCCCCACATGGCTACATTGAAAAATCACCATGATTTAAAAAGTAAAGGCGATCAATGACAAGAAGCTATAATAGTGAAGCTCAGTCATTCACTTATGGTTGCAGTGTTGGCGTTGGAGACTAAACACTGATTTTCTTCTGGATTTCTTTCTTTTATCTTTAGTGTAGATGAAGATGTAATGTTAGAGTATGAAAGGTGAGCACATGATTCTGAGGTTTTCCAAGGGCAGGGACAACTCTGAAGGCTTTCTGGCAGCCAGTAAGTGCCACCTGTTTGAGGGGTGACTGCATCAAGGATGAGTTCTTGTGGATAAAGTCTTAGAGGAAGAAGATTGTGGGTTAAAAGATGGAGTTTTACAAAGAAGAGAAACCTAAATCAGTAATGGGGTCTGCAGATGGCGCCTAAACAATCACAAGGCGAAAAGTTTGGGAAGGGCGATGGAGTCTGTGGCTTTTAAAGCCCAAGTCATACCTCCCAGTTTGCTCTACTGCCCACGAGACTACAAAGCATGCCTGATGTAAATTTCATCATCTGTAGTCACCCGCTAGGCTCTGACTCTCTGAGGGCATCCATGTGCAGCCCAGATTTTTGTAATCACACTGGCTATATCCACCAGTAGGCACAATAATAGCACTAGTCAGAGGATAGCACCAAACCCACAGCAGATAACTAAAAAATGAGTTAGATCATGAGAAGAAGAAGAAAAACAATAATAAAACCGTTTCCTGTCCGGCAGAGTAGCACTCAGAATTGTTGTCTGAGAAGCCCAACAGATTTACTTTCATAAGTGGAGCATTGAAGCTAATGCTGTAATGCTCCACTTGATATATATATATATAAAGAAACTTTATTAGAAACTGCTTTGAGATTCTTTCAACTGTAATGGAGATGGTGTCATAGTTTGGTTTCCTGTTGGACCAAAATGCAGGTAAGAACTCCTGAAGCTCAAGGTTTTCAGGTAAGATGAGTCTTTATTATCCATGGCAGGACACAGACAGGGTAGCCAACACACAAGATCACTCATACACATAACATAAGGAACCAGCAGGGAAGAAAGGAAACAAACGGGCTTAAATACAAAAACTGAACAGCCGGGGGAACCAATGACAAACTTGACAAGACAATCAGGGGAAAACACAGAACAGGTATGGGCTTGGGGTGCAGGGAGACAGAAAACAAAGGACTAGACCAGGTAAAATAACAAAACACAAGCAGGTATGACAGATGGAGATCTAAATGAAAAGGTAAAAAAGGAGCAAGAAAGAGAGAGAGGCAGGCAAAAGGGAAAAATGGAGAGAAGGAGAAAAGAATGGAGGAGAGAAAGAAGGACGAATAGATTACAAGATAACACCCTGCTTGCTTCTACACCTGCAGAAACATATATTATAACAGCATTGTTACTAAATAGTACATGGGACTAATAAATGCAAGATGTATTTAGTGGTAACTGTGCCTCAATATAGAACATTTATGTATCTGTTAACACCTGAATCTAAACATCTGTGGGTTTAAGTGTGAGCGTGCTTGTGTATACAAGGTTTCTCCATAAAAATATGCAATAGCGAGTGTGAAGAGCCACAGACCTGCACCCCTGGACCAGAGACAGACACGGAGGAGATCCGAGCCACAGACCTCCAAAGGCCCCCCAGAGCACGAGAACCCCAGGAGAACCACAGCTGGGACTACTGTAACCCCCCCAGAGAAGAACAGGGGAGAGTCCCAGGGGAACCACCCAGCAGCCACAGTGCAGAACCCCCAGGGAGCTGCAGCGACGAGCCCACAGACCCCGCCGACAGCCGTCTATGTCAGAGCAGATCAAAGCAGAGAAGCAGAGGCCTGACAGAGCCCAGGGGTCCAGGCCCCAGCAAGCAGTCACTGGGGGCACAGCGGCACATACCAAAGCACCCAGCCCAGGACACCGAGAACCACAAGCACATCAGCGGGCAGAGACACCAACCACTGACAGGGAGTGTGGCGGGGAGGAAACAGGCTCCACATTTGATGGGGGCCCTAAACTGATCCCGGAGAGGGAGCAGCCCAAGACCTAACCTGACACAAAAACAGGTACACACAGTCACAATCACACATTCCCACCCTCATGCGTACACATAAAAACACTCACACCCACGCCCCAACGTAAAGACACACAACAAGGTCGTACATTCACTCAAATACATACATACTCTATACTCCCAGGTCAAGGTGGCAATACCCCATGGGGCAACTAGCCGCCGGACCCAGAAGGTGGTCCCCTTCCCTCCAGGGTGGAGCAGGGCAAACCGCCCCAGAACCAGCCCAGACTAGCGCCGGCACCGCCCGTACCCGAGCAATCCTGGCCCAGACCCAAACCCTCCCACATTTAAAAAAATATTTTTTTAAGAAACCCAGTGAGGAGAAATTTCAGTTTTCTCTGCGTGGATAATTTATCAGTCCGAAACAACAAGGACAGAATAACTGCACTGATGTTCTGAAGAGAAATCACTTTATTCCTTTTCTTCAATTCTGGCATAATTATCTGGAATATAGCCTAGCCAGAAGGGAGAGGGGTGTGGCAGGAGAAGCAGAGAAGAGAGACAGTGCTGTAAGAACTGGTGAAGCTGCAAAGTTTCCCTTAAGAATTTACAATTTTGGGATTTATGGGGAAGTTTTTGTCTCTGCCATGGCAATAAAGCGGACAAGGACTTTAAAGCACAAAAATGCTGACTTTTGACCGTTTAGGTTAGATATTAGATATTTGTGCTTCACGAATAAAGCAGGGTCTTCCTTCTGTTTGACCTGATGCAGGCTGCTCTCTGCCTACTCTCTTCTCCTTCAGCCTTCAGGCATGTTTTATGATTTGTAAATAGTAAAATTATATTTTGGTTTGACCTGCTTCAGCCATTGTGGTCCTTAATATTATTGTAGTCGCTCTTGAGTTTTATTAACTTTTCCCAGCACTACCTCTTCAAAAACCTTCTCATTTCTCCTGGTCCAATTGGCCATCAGTGAACAGCAGTCTGTTTACATCACATGTAGTCCCTACTTGGCCCCAGTCGTACCTGATCGGGAGCAGGGACCAAAAAAGGTAGGTACCAGGACGGAAAAGACAGTAATGGAAACGATCACAAAGCAAGCTGAGTGGAGCCGACCTAAATAGAGCCAGTGGAAAAGGGGCAAGAGTGGTTTTAAGGAACACACTCTTAGCCTAAAGTCTTCCTTATAAACTCTCTAATTCTCTGACACTCCTTGTATCTTGAATTCCAAATAACATCTTATCATATATCAGAAAAGGAATTTGTTGTCATTGCATGGTAAAAACAACAGAGCAAGGAAATTACAGATATGCTCTCTAAAACTAATGCCAACACTCATGTCCACCTCTACACTCACACACTCACACACACACATACACACACACTCTTGTTTTGCTATATGTAGTGAGGACCATGTGTTGACTCCCATTGACTTCCATTCATTTTCAGTCATTTTCAACCCTTTCTATGCCCTAACCCTGACAATAACCCTAAACCTAACCATTACCAGTGCATGCCTAACCCTAACCTTAACCTAAACTCAATTCACACCTTAGTCCTAAACCTAACCATTAGCAAAATAGGTCGTGAGGACCAGCAAAATGTCCTCACTTTGGTACCAACGGTCCTCAATTTGATGGTGAAATCGGGAAAATGGTTCTCACTGTGATGCCAAGACAGGAACACACACACACACACGTACACACACCACACACACACACACACACACACACACACACACACTCTTCCACAGTCAAACATAGAGCATTCTATTGCACATGATCCCACATTACAAATTAAACACATTAAATTCTAATAAAAATCAACATATCTACTTGAAATGATAAAGGGTATTGGAGGGGGGCACACGAGTGGGACAGGGAGACCATGTCGACTCAGTTCTGTAACAGCCCTGGGGCGAAAACTGTTCATCCTGCAGGATAGTATTTGCTCTGCAGAAGGACCGAGTCCTGAAAATATTATCCAGAGAGGGCATCCCTGCTCTTGCTGGATGATATTTTCATATGCAGCAAACATCTGCTAAAAAACAGCTTCATTAATACATATATGCAGGAGCACAGATTCCTGTACAATCTCTGTGTTCCCCTTCATTCTATTCCTGCTTCCTTGCCAAATTTGACAGAGTGGGTGGACAGAGAGGCGAGGAGGATGGGATTAACATGAGAGAAGCAGGGAAGGCTGCAGAAAGTGGGTGATATGTGCAAATCCTAAGAGTGTTTGGGATTGGTGCAGGTCTTAGCTAATACATGATCATAGAAATTGTCCTTATTACACAGTAATGTACCATCCAGGTCAGTTTGAGAAACAATTTTGAGATCGAAAAATACAGTAAAGAAGGAAACAAGGAAAGTATGAAAATTGGGTCTTTTATAAATGTTCAGTAAGGTATTGTTGAGTCAGAGCAACAACACCTGCTGATATTTAACCTTTTTATATGGTTTAAGCAGGAGAAAGTCCACAGAAAGAGGAAGATGGTGTCAAAGTGTGGCGTAGGACACAATTGCAGACAGGCAAGCAGAAGCAGCTCAGTGAGTTGAGAAGTTTCACAAAATAAAAACCAATAACTTACAGCAAGGTGAAGGCAAAAACAAGCAGACATAGACTGAATGAGGAGCAAGGAGTAAACAGAACCGACCAGTAAAACTAGTGCCATAAGCATGTGAAAACAGGGAAACTGATTAGCATAACGCAGATGGACTGAATAAAGCTCATTAGTGTGGGGAGCAGTGGCATGAAAGCACAATGTGAACATGAACTACATATAAACAGAAATAACTCAAAAAGTACAAAGATCATACCTAAGGAAATAAATCCAACAACATAAACTAAGAGGAAATGCTGAAAAAGCTCAAAAGAAAATGATCAAAATATGGACACAAATAAAAACCAGAAACCAAACACTAGAGAATCGTGACAGAGAGGTTCCTGCCATGAGGGACACACTTCCATGAAGGATATACTTGACGCCCAAGTATTTAACTATTGGTGTTAGCAATACAGGTCCATATCAAAAAATCTGAATATAGTGCAAAAGTTCAATATTTTTGTCACTCATTTCAGAAGTGAAACTCATATTATATAAATCTATTACACAGATTGAAATATTTCAAGTCGTTATTTCTTGTAATTTTGATAGTTATGACTACAAGATAATGAAAACTCAAAATTCTGTGTCTCAGAGAATTAGAATATTGTTGAAAAGTTAAATATTGGAAACTCATGGTGTCCCACCCTATTTAACTAATTACCTCCAAACACCTGCAATGGTTTCCTGAGCCTTCCAGAGAGCTCAAAACAGTGATTATTGCTGCTGTCTACATCCCACCAGATGCTAATGTTAGCTTGGCACTCCCAGCTGTACGGCATCATTAGCAAATAAATGAAGGCTCATCCAGAGGGAGCTTTCAACGTTGCTGGGGACTGAGCACTTTGCTTCCTAAGCTTGTACAGTATGCACATGTCAGGATCTGTCTCTGTTAGGTTTTTGTGTTGTTTACTTCCTGCTTAGCCAGGTGCTTTTCTGTTCAGGTTTATTTAGATTCCTTCTAGTTAATTTTGTTACTTCCTGGGTTTCGGTGTTAGATGTGTTTAGTTTATATTTTCTTATAGAACTTGTTTCCCCTTGGTTATGTCCCCTCGTTTAGTTTCATTGCTTACTTATTCTGTTCTCTATACATGTCCCTGTTTTCTTCCTGCACCCTCTGCTCCATCAGGTTAATTAGACTCTACCTCAGGACACTTCTGCATTCCTGGTCACCAGCTGTTTTTTATCCCTCCTGATTAGTTCCTGATTAGAGCATTCATGTTCTCTGGTTTCCATTGTTTGTTACTCTTTCCTTTTGTTTGTCACCTTGTTGCCACTCTGGTTGTTACCCTGATTGCTACCTGAGTCAATGTCCATGTCCATGTTCCTGTTCCTGTTATTCGTCTGCCTGAGTTCCTGTACCTGGTCAAACTGTGAGTTTGTTATTTATTAAATCCTTCTCATCAAATCTACTACGCTGTGCATTTGGGTCCTATCTCAACACGTACTTGGACAGCACAGTGCTCTCTGTCACAAAGAACATTTATGTCTGGCTTTTATGATCACTTTCTAAGCTTCAAAACTGCTTTGAGCACACTGAATGGAGATATATATGAACATCTTGATTTACAGGAGCACACAGAGCAGGCAGAAGCAGCTAGGTGAGTTGAGAAGTTTAACAAAATAAAAACCAATAGCTTACAGCAAGGCAGAAGGCTATTATGCTCTACATTAAGAGCTGCACTGACAGTGTAACACTGGAGAAGCACATCGGGATCTACACCAAGGATAACCAAGGATGACACTCCTTAAAACCCAGAACTCTGCCTTAAAGTCAGGTGACAGAGAACAGTACAGGGTGGCAAGGGCAGAGCTGCGGAGAGGTATCAAAGCTGCTAGGACACTCATAGGAGAAAAATGGAGGACCATCTCACCATTAGCAGCTGCAGAATTGCTGGCAGAGGAATTAAGAAATTCATTTTCTCGATACAAGGCAGAGGCTTTCCACACAGCTGCATGGCCATCACAGACCTCCAGCTGCGCCACATTCAAACTGCAGGAATACCAGGTAAGGCAGGTTGCTCAACCTCTCAATGTCACAGGCTACCATGCCCTAGTGCCTGAAATCAGCTACCGCTATCCCTATTCCAAGGACTGCCGCCCCAAAAAGCCTCAGTGATTACAGACCTATTACATTAACATCAGTTGTCAGGAAATGTTTTGAGAGTCCTTTATATGTTTTTTATATTACTATACAACGGCTGGAGACGTACTGGAGTTTCACTGTTCAACTGAATATGCAATGACAATTCAAGACCAGAACCACTGCTGACCCAAAAGAGCATAAAGTCCTTGTTAGATCTGGCAAAAACAGCCTACCTACAATCAAACATGGTGTTGGTAGTGCAATGCTCTCTGGCTGCTTTGCTGCTTTAGGACCTGTGTTACTTGCTTTAATTGATGGGACTATAGATCCTGCAGGATAATGTGCAGCCATCATGTTATAACCTTAAGCTCAACCTGTTTGCTACAGGACAAAGATCTGAAGCACACCAGCAAAACCCATTCGGAATATCTCCCAAAATAAAATAAAGGTTCAATGTCAGTTTTCACAAATTCTTGATGTCACTTGTTGCTGCTAAGGGTCGCACAAGTGCTTATTATGTTTAGTGGACAATTATTGAAGAGGTTCAGGTTGGTTTGAATAACTTTTTTTTTCCATTGATGAATGAAATCATTATTTAAAAAACTGTTTTTTGTATTTACTTAGTTATCCAACATAAAAACCTAAAATGATTCAAATGAAAAAAGAATAAACAACTGTAAGGGGGTAAATTCTTTTTTCACAGGATCTCTGTTTAGACCTACTGTCTTTAATTTATGGTGAAACATTTTATGTTTAAATATGAGTTTTAGACCAAACAACTTCTCTTAAGACAGAAAAAGTGAATCTGTTAAGACAAATCCTAGGAAACTGCTAGAATGATCAACAGATTGTTTAGGACATAGTTCTGCAGCCTTTACAATCCCAACAACCATTTTTGCATTTTTGCGTTTTGAGCTGCCAAATGTTATGTTGCCTTTCGAAAAAAAAAAACAATGTATGTTTTTAGATAAATATGTATGATAGGAAATCTGTTGTCATTTTCAAAGAACCTTCATTTTATATTTTTAATTAAAAAAAAACATTTTGCAAAGACAGGATGGATACATTTACTTCTATGAGATTTTGATATTTTCTAAAAAAATATGTAAAAGTTATCAACCTTATGACAAGAAAAATGTTACTGGTACTTTAGTGTCTTTCTGTTGTGGAAAGTCAATGCAATATTCCATGAAAAACTGGAAAAACTGATAAAACCTGCATTTGCAATTATATCTGTATAGATATGTTATAATATCTGTATGGAAGCCATTGTGGAAGGTCCAACAAACCCCTTGCAGCTACAGAACTGTTGGTTGTAGACCCCTGGTGTAGGCAAATAAATAATAATATGCATGCTGTCAGCGTGAATCTAATCACAGGGAAAACTGTTTTTATGGTGTTTTTTTATGAGCAGCAGAGGTACAGATGTTATTTTCAGCCAAACTACGTTCAAGATCATTTTATTTTGTCTCTCACAAAAGGCCCAATGTGTTGTTGGGTCATTTTAACTGTTATACTGCCATTACAACACTTCTATTCTAAATCATCCCATTGTATGTTCCTTCACTCCACACCCCCTCATCTTTAGGCTTCTGCAGCTTCTAACAGGTAGGTGCTGCCTCTGCGATGTTTCACTTTGGGGACGCCATGTTCAATGTGAATTACATGAAAAAGTCGTCCTTCACCCATAACAATGTGCACTTAGCCTAAAGTTCAATCTGTTTAGAGCACCTTCTTCCACATGTTTGATGGGTCCTCTGCATGGATTGTGGCAAACTGTAAACAGGCCTTCTTATGACTTTTTTCAACAATGGCTTTCTTCTTGCAACTTTTCCATAGAGGCCAGATTTGTGAAGTGTACAAATAACAGTTGTCCTCTTAACAGATTCTCCTACCTGATCATTGCATCTCTGCAGCTCCACCAGAGTTATAATGGGCCCCTCAACTACCTCTCTTAGTAATAAAGGTTGTAGAGTACAGCTGTATGCCATACTTTTCAGATTTTTTTAGTAAAACAAATATAACCTACTATGTGTTGGTCTATCACATAAAATCCCAGTAACCTGAAGTTTAAGGTTGTCAACATGTCAAAATGTTTGCCACTGTGGTTTAAAAAGTAAGGATAATTCTTGGATATGACAGGAGATCACCTTTGTAAATATTATGCTGATATTGAATGTTGACGTACTTGGCTTTATATGGCTTTATATGTATATGTGACTTTATATGTAAATATGTTTGATAGACATGAAGAAGGCCAAGAAATACAGCAAATTGAAAAAGCTTCATTATGAAGTGAGACCATATGCAAAGTTCCTGCCATGTTCCTTCTTTTCTCTTTCCTATTACAACTACTGTTTTTATTTACAACACAAGTTAAGGACACAGCAGGTCAAAAAAGGTTTGTTGTCCTGGTATCGCATGCTTTCTAGAGTTCATGTTTGTTTCATCATTGTAACAGCACTACAGAAGCCCATGGCACCTTATTGTTAGGACAAGAGTCTGATGTTTACCAAGAACTGCAATTTGCATCACCAGGCTTTTCCTAATTAAAATTTTGAATGAGCTCCAGTTATAATAAGCACATTACAGCTTGAGACCTAGGTATGAATTATCTAAGAGCTTAAATCTCTCGGGCTGATGAAACTACCGTTCAGTGCACCAAGTCAAAAATAAACTTTGACAGTAAACACAGGAGTTGGAATCTTCCTTCGACTGGCTAGAAGGAAACAACCTCAAGCTTGGAGGTAACATTTAACATTTATAAAAAACCTTTTCTGATTTAATTTTAATCAAATTAAAAACTCAATTTGCCTTTCTCTCCCAGAGTCAACAGAGTTCATCTAAATATATCTTACTCATAATAAAAAAAGACAAACGAAAATCTAAAATACAAAAAATGACTTTAATTCATTCAACAAAATTATTAAATAAAAAAAAAAACTATCCTTTACTTTTTCTAGCCACAATGTTTCACTGTATGTAGGTTAATGTAATGTTTATATAACTATTTTGGTCTTACAACCTTTTCTGAAAACAAATGTATTAAAGTGGAACTAAACCCGTTGTAAAAGCATAGCCCAGCCCCAGACAAATTTTGAGAAATGCCATAAAAGTGGGCAGCACCAAGAGTCACTGCATCTCAACCACTAAAAATATGGATCAGGTGTTGGCATTAAGGGCAGTCGTCTATCTAATCAGCCAAATATATTATTGACTTGCAGTGCATAAATGCATGACCATGAAAAATAATATTCTAGTTCTTGGCAATAAAACAAGTGCAATAATTTATCAAGAAACAGAAATGTTCTGTTAGATTTAATAAGACAAACAACAGGCAGTATGAGGGGCCACCATTATTTAAGCATTTTACAAGATGACAAGTTTGCAAATAATAATCTGAACCTAATTTGTAGTATTTTCTGCTTGTACTCAAACATATTTACACTTTTAAATGATTGATTTTATCAGTCAATATACTGCTAGTTGAGAAAGTCTCATTATTCATCCATAAAGTCATGTAATTCTGAAGGGAATCAGTGTTTAGTTTATGACAATTATTGAAAGTAAATTTCAGTTTGTCAGGAATCTGGGGTGTTTGCGTCTGTGTGGTTGGTTTTGTGTTTCCCGAGTCTTAGGTCTCCACTGGAGGGAGCAGTTGGACCAGAGCTACCAGAGGGTGGATCAGAGCAGGTTTACTCCTTCACACCTGTTCGTTATCAAGCCATCACCACAAGTATATGAGGACCTGCCAGTCGCTTGAGTATTAACCCATGAGGTAACCCGAAGCGCTCTGCATTCTCATAATTCTCCAAGTGTTGTTTTCCCTTGCTAAGAATCTTTGTTTTTCTCTTCATTCAATGCAAACCTCTGAATTGAGACCAAGTTCCTCCTGGATCTCTAGCCACAAGACGCCTTCAACAAAGTATAAAATTCTGCTGTTCATTCCACGGCTGACAACCCCAAGGCTCTTCATCATCTTCATCCTCAGTGCAACCTGTCCGGCCTCCGACACTTTAATCACCACCGCCGCTGCTCACTACACCATTGCCCTCCATCCATCAGCTACAAGCCACCACAAAGACCTCTCCCCTCGGATTACCACTAATCGACCCTGACATTCATAACCCACACAAACCAGTTTCCTCTCCTCCCTAGTGAATCAGTGGACCTGAGTTCCCAGAAATACCCCAGATCAAGATCTTCCTCACATTCATTATCATTGTTTCCAAATAAACTGCTCAAAACTTTCTTCTTGTCTCGTAAGAGTATATGTGAATGTGGATCAGTAGGGTCATGTATGAAGCATACTTGTGCACAAAAATATTGTGCCGCAATGTTTTACATGCAACTTGCAGTTGCGTGAATGTTGCGTGAAAGTGTGTGTAAATCCACGTAAACTTTTGACCTGCTGTGAAAATGTGCGGAAGCCACGCAAGCTGTTTCAATCGACAATAATAAACTACAGAAAACTAAGACTCACCTAAATACGCTGAAATATGACTCGAATCAGCTGCATTTACTTTATGGAGCATCAAACCTGAAACTGAATCACATTCAGCCTTATACAATAGCGTAACACACCTCAAGAAATTATGAAAACCTCCGTCAGCTGTGAACTGTGAAACTTCCTATGCTTTTTTCAACTGCAGATGGAAATGTTCATCGGTGTGTGTGCTGAGGAGCATAAATTGCATGTGAATCATCTAAGGGGCACTTTCAATTTCACTGAACGGTGCCGGATCAGCAGATTAATTCCAAACAACTCAGGTTTCATGATTCCTAAGGTGGACAAGCTGGAGACAATCACACATCTCATGAATAGCTGTTAAAGTTGTGCGTTATTGTGGAACTGGCTACAACTACGTTGGCTACTAGGTAATTTTCTATTTTTTATGTGAAATCCTGAATGGTTGTAAAGACTTAAAGTACTTTGCATAGTATGTGTGGTGACAGTCTTCGTAATAAAAATGATTGAGGTCAGTGCAGCAGCTAGACAGTGCCGTTTGGTTTAGATACCCATTGTAGAACTAAAGAGGTTCAAGGCGACAAACGTTTGATTTTCAGTCAGATATGAGTCTCTGATGACATTCAAGTAGTTGTTGGTTTGCTGTAATTTACTACAATTATCCATCAAGGCACAGTCTCTCTTGTTTTTCCGCCGAAAGGAACCGGTTCTTTGACTGTAACAGCACCGTTGCTATGGTTATTTGGACACCTAATAGGTGACTTCCGTCTACTAATACTACATTGTTTATTTAGACGCGGGGGACGGGCGGGGAACGGGCGGTCCAAGTGCCACGTGCAGCTATGCCAAATCCACCACAAATTGGGATGTATGAAGGCTACGTGTGCGGTGATATGTCTACACACAGTTTCATACATCTGATTTTTTTTGTGCGCCACAGGTTTCAGAATTTCTCCCTACCACAAACTTTTAGTATGAAAGCTGATCACTCTTTCGTACATGAGGCCCCAGGTGTTTAAACAAAACCATGAAAGAACACCCAAGCCATTCTGACCCAGCCGATACTCTCAGTAGAGTAATCTCTGAACAGAATACACAACTCAAGGCCCATGAAGCCATCCTACAGTCCCTTGGTGAACAACAACATTCCACTAACCAACGCTTGGATCACATTACAGCTCTGTTGCAGAATTTCCTCCACAAGCAGAGGTCCCCAGAGTTCCTCCATCGACGCCTCCAATTCATACAACCTTCCATGGCATCAGTTCCCCCACTCCTGAAAACTTTTCAGGTGAGTTGGGCCGGTGTGGGGGATCCTTCTACAACGCTTGTTGGTCTTTAATCGTTCTGCACACTCCTTTTCCTCTAATGATTCTAAGATTTCTTACATTATTGGTCTCCTTTCTGATAAAGCCTTAAAATGGGCAGAAGCTCGATTCCAGAATTATTCCCACTTTGGCTGGTCCTTCCAGGGCTTTATTCACAAATTTAAAGCTACATTTAGTCAAGGTCCTAGACCTCCTTAGGCCGTGGTCTATGGAAGATCAGAAAGGGACAAAGATCTCTGGCTGAGTTCTCTATTGAGTTTCGTACTGCAGCCACTTCTTTAGGTTGGAACCCCAGTGCCCGCTGCAGATACAAGAGAAGGTCTGTCCATAAATATGGGGAGACGGATGGACATATCCATCACAGGTACTCATCCAAGATTCACTTGGTCTGCACTCTGTTTTTAAACAACTCCATCAACCTCTCTGTTTTAATTGACTCTGCCTGCGAACTAAACCACATTGATCAGACCATAGTTGAACAATGCATATTGAAACTGACCCCCTTCCTTCTCCCCAAAATTTCTCAGCACTACATGAATGTTCACTTCCTCAGATTACTCAAAAAACCTAACCATTACAACTTGTCATCTTTGGAAACCACCATGGGGTTATTTCTTTCTTTGTCTTTCCCACTTCTCAGTCTCTCTTTGTGCTGGGGTCTAACTGGCTGTCCAAACACAACCCCTTGTGAGACCTTGGTCTCACATTGCCAATGACTTCGTCACAGGACTATGCATTTCTAAAGGTATGACGACTATTGTAAAAGTCATTGACAGCTTCACTAAAGCCTGCCATTTGATTCCTCTGAGAAAGCTCCCCACATCATTTCAAACTGTTTAGCGCCTAATCAAGCATGTTTTACTCCTCAATGGAATTCCCCAAGATATCTTTTCTAGCCGAGGCCCCCAGTTAATCTCTCGTGTCTGGAAACAGTTTTGCACCACTCTGAATGCTAAGGTTCATCTCACATCTGGTTTCTATCCAAAATCCAATGGTCAAACAGAATGTAAGAATTAAGAACTCAAAGCTTCACTCAGATGTGTCACGCCCACCAACCCATCCGATTATTCCCAGTTCCTGCCCTGGATTGAGTATGCTCACAATTTTCATATTTCATGTGCTACTGGATTCTCTCATTTTGAAGACTCCCTAGACTACCATCCTCCTCTGTTTCCCTCAGATGAAAAATAAATCCATCACCTCTGTCCAGCATCACCTCCACTGTTGCAAGAATATCTGGACCAACACCACAGCTGCCTTAAACTGTAATATGGAACAAAGCAAGAAATTTGCTGATCGTAAGAGAATCCCTGTACCTCAATACACTCCCGGACAAAGGTATGACTGTTGTATCAAGACATGACTATGAAACCCATGTCTAAAAAACTTTCATTGGCCTATGCGAAATAATCACCATCATCAGTCCCACTACTGTTTATCTTTGCGTCCCTGACAGCATGTGCATCCATCCCACTTTCCATGTTTCTCAAATAAAACCAGTCCATTCCAACACCTTGTGCCCTCCTTTCGAGCCCCCTCCTCTCACCCAGGATTTCGAGGGACACCCTGCTTATACAGTCTGACAGATCGTGGACTCCTGTCGTGAGGTCGTGGTTAGCAGTACCTCATCGGGTTAAGGTCCTGAGATGCCCCGGTCCTTCCTTTTGGATGTTTCTTTGATCCTGGACTATGAGTCTTGCTTGGATGTCCAGTCCTGGGCATTGTTGGTAGTTTTTCTGATTGTCCTCTAGACTTTTTTTCATGCAGTGGAATGGCTGATTTCAAAGTTTTTAGAGACCTTTTCAAATCTCTTATCAGACTACGAACCTGCTACAATCTACTTCTCTTTGGATATCATCATGGTGTTCAGTCCAACTTCAACAGTCAGGAGCACCAAGCTAAATGTCTGACGTTTAAACAGGACAAACCCCCTTTAAAGTGCCTGGTTATCCTGTTCTCATCAAGATTATTATCGTTAACGAAATAACAAAAACTAGAAGTAAAAAAACATTTTCGTTAACTAAAATAAAAATAAATTGCATTAACTAATACATCTCATACATTAGTGTGAAGTCTAGTTTCCGATTGTTGTTTTTTTTTTCCTTGCTGTGCAGTATTCCGCCAGCAGATCGCAGGTACATCATTCAATTCATCAGTGCAGTCTGTCCACACCTAGCGTCACGTCAGCAAAACTTGGGATAAAGCGTCCAAATTGGCATTACTTTCAATATGACTTCGTTTTAGATAAAAGCAAGTGTCTTGTAGTGTAGGGTGACCAGACGTCCTGTCCCCTGCTAAAGCTGCCCCTGGAAATGTTCCTGATTTTAGCGTTTTGTGAATAAGAAAAAGAAATGTTGTGTGTAGACTTATTATGATAGCGGGGGGTAGAGAGCGCGAGTGAGTTTGTTGCATGCAACAACAACTGTTACAGTAGCTGGTCGCGGTGCTGTTAACGTTACAGACAGAGTAGAGGAAAAGCTAACCACGCTGCCTGGGACTGGGCTGATCCTGGCCATGCTGAAGGTTTGTTTCGCGGTAGGAAACATTACTAGTGTTGTCAAGATTTTAAAAAATAGTAAAAAAAAATGGCTTGGATGTATTTTGTTCTACTAAAGGTGATGGTTGACACAAATGCAAATAAACCAAGTATTTATGAACGTGCAAAGCAGCAAATAGGAAGACAAGAGCACAGGGAGTAGCTGCAGCTGAGTGAGAGAGAGAGAGGAGAGAGAAATAATAACATTGGAGCTACAGTGTCAACTAGGATTTGTCCTGAGTAAGATGTTTAAGAATTTATTGTTGACCTTTAGTTTATATTTCCTGAGTTAGTTATGAGTTGTTTTTCTAATTTATTATAGTGATTTGTGAACTCAGAGGCTGCGGGGTGTTTTCCACTCGGTTTGGACATATGAAAGTTACTGAAAGGTGTCAGTAACAGGGAAAGTGAATGAGGCAAGAACTGCATGAACTGAGAATGATGAGGAGAGAGAGGGAATTACTTGTTAAATGTACATTTCTTCTGTTGTATAAGCCTATAGCTCCAAGTAAAAAATATTTTTTTTCTAAATGTGGCAATTTTGATATTTCATCACCTGAGGAAAATAGTTGAATAATTAAAGGAAAGTTAATATTTAAAGGATTATCCTAGTTTCCTAGTATCGAAATATATGCAACTGCTAAAGGGTACCTGAAACAAAAATCTTATTGTGTTTGTTAAATAGTAATTTTAGGTATGTTATAAGTAATGGTTTTGGGTAGGATTGTGATTATATTATGTCTCTTTTAGAATAGTGAACATCTGATAGAAGAGGAGAGAGAAGTAAAATAGAAAGACTGATAGAAAAAAAAGTGAAAGAACTGAGGAAAGTTGGAAGAGCTGGAGAGAGAGAAGGAAAGTAGACTGATAGAAAGAAGAGTAAAGCTAAGAGCAGGGAAAGAGCAGACGAGTATTAGAAAAAGGAGGAGAAGAAAGAAGACAGATATTACTACTGCTATTTATTTGTTTTATTACTCGTAGGAAATGCTAACAGTGTGGGTAGACTTTCCTGATATTACACTTGATTTTTATAGTTTAATTATGAATACATATTTTAAAATAAATGAAACTGTAAATGTACCAATGTTTTCATTATAACTAGATAACATTTAATTATTTTAATCTCTGAGCTGAAAATGTCCCCAGGTTTGATTTCAGAAAAGAGAATAAAACTATAACTGAAACTAATAAAAACTAAACTGAAACTAAGCATTTTCAAAAAATAAAAACTGAACTAGCAAACAAAGGCTAAAAACTAATTAATACTAAAATAGAATTGAAAACATGAAGGTAAAACTAAATAATAAATATAAAAACTAATGAAAATTGCAAAACTATTAAAACCTTGGTTCTCATCATGTACAGCTGATGTGATTTTAGCCATTTAAAGTGGGTATACATATGATACGTGTGGAGGTGTTTTTCCTCACCAGAAAATTAAATTTTTAATTCATTTTACAAAAATCTTTATTGTTCATTTAGATTTTTAGACTACTGATATTAAATATATTTATGTTCATATGTGAAAAATATACAAGCTGTCATAGAGTGTGCCAATTCTTTTCACAGAACTTTAAAGTAATCTCTAACCGACTCAATAATCCCAGACTAACCCCTAATATACGGCTGTGCAAATAATCAAATCTATTATTAAATTTTGATTTGGCTCAAAAGATCTCAAAAACACCAACCATCAAAAAACTATTATAATTATTTTTATTTCATTTTCTGCTTTGCCCCCTGAGTCAATGTTTAGTTAGTCTGTTCTGCACTTTTGCAGCAATATGGCGGAGAGGCAGCATAAGAGACTTGCTATCTGTTTTTTGGAGCAACTCAGAATCAGCAGCCTTTGACCTGAGCATGGCTCAGCAGTATTTACACTAATCTGAGGCAATAGCTGCAAAGGTCTGCACATGCACTCCATCTTCCCTGTCCTATTCTCCCTGGGTGTTTCTTACTTTTACAATGGTGGAAAAACTCCTTCCATAAAAAGTGGTCCCTCATGGCTGCAATGCATCCACCTCAGTCATGCTTTACCAAGTTACTGTCATTGAGTCAAGGCTCAAGGGATACAGTTGGCATATTCTGCTGCTGAATGTATCAGCCTCCTCAAGTAACAATATGTCAAATTGTAGAAAAAAAATTAGCTGTGACCTACTGTAATAACCTGTCTACAGGGAGACAACCACAGAACTAAACCAAAGCAAAGTTAGCATCATCCATGAGAAACCCTGTCATAGAGCGAAATTCTGCTCTGTCTGACCTTTTGTTTTACTTTTGGTATATTTCTTATCAGTTTAAACATATTGCTAAGGATACGCAATTATATAAAATAACAGAGAAATGTTTTGACCTCACTGCACCTTGATTGGTGTTTCCATTGTTTTTCAGAGCAGATAAATAATTTTAAAACACTCTTTCCTTTGGAGCTACGCACCTCTAAGAAATCGGAAGTGGACCACTAAATATGGATGATGAAGTATTGTCTGAAACGCCTGAGTGTGAATGGCTAGCGCTGTAGACAGAAAACTAGTCATTGTCTTGATTAGCCAGACCTTTCTAATAGGAATATGTCAAATGGAGGTGTCGCTTTGCAAAAAGATCTTCTATACAGGAAAAGTTAGTGGGATTCATGAAAGTAAACAACAAAGTAAAGGAAAGTACAGGACACAACACCTTATGCCATTTTCCATATATTCCTAACAGAGCACTTTGTTCTCAGACTGCAGGTTTACTGGTGGTTCCTAGAGTCTCAGATGTATAATTGGAGGCAGATCCTTTAGTTATCAGGCTCTGTAGTTATGCTGCTATAGGCTTAGGCTGCTGGAGGACATAATGACCCCTTTCCCTCTCACCTACATTCTACAATACTACATTATTTACTGTTATTTCAGGTTTTAACTTTATGTTCTCTCTCTTTTCTCTTCCTAGAAGCAACACCTGGCCTGACTCTGTGTCTACCTGTGACACCTTCCTAGTGGGGGGCATCGTCCAAGCTTCTGCAGCTAACAACTTAATGCTCACCTTCTACTGATGATCCACATGGCCCTGTCTTTCAGTGTTTAACCCTATTTTTCTCCTAGACATAGTTACTGACTGAGCTTTTACTGTAACTAACTCTATGTGCTCTCTTTCATACTTTAAACTTAAAAACTGGCTCAGAGTTTATCTGTTCCTTCTTTCTAGGTGAAACGACTAAAGGAGCTACATCCATTAACATTTACTTTTCCTTCCCATAGAAAGGACTCCTGGATCATTGCTTCTTTGTTCTCTTTGTGTCTCTGCTCTGTTCTCTCTAACCCCCAGTCGGTCGTGGCAGATGGCCGCTCACACTGAGCCTGGTTCTGGTTCTGCTGGAGGTTTCTTCCTGTTAAAAGGGAGTTTTTCCTCTCCACTGTCGCTACATGCATGCTCAGTATGAGGGATTGCTGTAAAGTCAACGCCAGTGACCCAAAACAAGCCCGCACCATTCCAAACCCTTTGTGAAGTTCCTTGAGACAACATGTGTTGTGAATTGGCGCTATATATACATAAAACTTAATTGAATTGAATTGAATTGAATTGAATTGAATGACTTGTAGCCAGACCACTGAGGGGTCTGTTTAACTTTTTGTTTCTTTTGTCAGCACAAAATGTCTGTAGATTGTTGTAGATCTCATTATTAACTGAATGAATGGTTGCTCATTAAGGTGGTTTTAACCTACAAAAATTAGCTCTCAGAAGAAGTCATTTTTTTCTCAGTGTCTGAGCTGAATGAATAAGAGAGTGTTTGATTGCAGCTGCAGCCTGATTGTATATTCTATCATTAATGCAAAGTAGTTACTGTATGTAAAAATTTGACTTTCTCCTGCTTTTATTCACTGCAGCTATATTTCTACATAATATAAAGTAGGCTACTTTGGTGACGCAGTTGTTGGGAGAAATGCCAGTCCTGACACCAGTGTGCATCAGAATAACAATGCTGGTCAAAACAAAGCACAGATTACAAGGTATAAGTAGCACTGTCATTTCTTCTGAATGCTGACAGAATTTTAGTTTTTTGGATTTTTTTATTCACAACTGTGGTGAATTACAGAAAGATTGGGCTCACCACAATGGTCAGTGTTAGGCACTAAACATCATTCGTCTTCTGCAACTTTTAGCTTCATTCTTGGCCTCATTGTGCCAGTCTTCTTTCCTTCAGTCATGTTTTTTTCTTTCACACTTATTTTTATATTTCAGAAATGGAAATTAATTATCATGAGCTACAAACCAGAAAATTAATATAACAGAAAAGCTGTAACAATGACGATACAGATACATCTAAAAGATTTGAATATCAAAATTGTTAAATTTTTTGTCCCTCATTTTAGAAGGTAAAACTAATTTATTGTATAGATTAATTAAACATAGAGTGAAATATTTCAATCCTTTATTTCTTGTAATTTTGATGACTATGGTTTACAGATAATGAAAACCCAAATTTCAATCTCAGAAAATTAGAACATTGTTAAAAAGTTAAACATTGGAAACGTATGGTCACATCCTAATCAGCTAATGAACTCAAAACACCTGCAAAGGTTTGCTGAGCCTCTAAATGATCTTTCAGTCCTGGTCAGTAGGCTACACAACCATGGGGAAGGCTGCTGACTGGATTGATGTCCAGAAGACAGTCATTGAAACAAGGGCCGTAAGCCAGAAAAAGTAATTGCTGAAGAAGCTGGTTGTTCACAGAGTGCTGTATCCAATCAAATTCATAGCAAGTTGACTGGAAGGAAAAAGTGTTGTGGGAAAAGTTGCACCAACAACAGGGATAACCGCAGCCTTGAGAGGATTGTCAAGTAAAATCAATTCAAGAGTATGGGGGAGCTTCACAAGGAGTGGACTGAGGCTGGAGTCGGTGCATTAAGAGCTCAGACGAACATACAAATTTTATAAATGGGCTACAAGCATCTTACCTGGGCCAAAAAGAAAAAGAACTGGACTGTTGCTCAGTGGTCCAAAGTCCTCTTTTCAGTTGAAAGTAAAGTTTGCATTTTATATTGAAATCAAGGTCCCAGAGTCTGGAGGAAGAGTGGAGAGGCACAGAATCCATGTTGCTTGAAGTCCAGTGTGACGTTTCTAGAGTGACGATTTGGGTTGCCATGTCATCTTATCACTTCTTGCTTCCTTCTGCTGTTAAGCTTTATGGAGATGCTGATTTCATGTTCCAGTAGGACTTGGCACCAGCCCACACTGCCAAAGGCACCAAAAGTTGGTTTAATAATCATGGTGTTACTGTGCTTGATTGGTGAGCAAACTGGCCTGACCAGAACCTCATAAAGAATCTATGGAGTTCTGTCAAGAGGAAGATGAGAGACACCCAACCCAACAATGCAGATGACCTGAAAGTTGCTATCAAAGCAACCTGGACTTCCAGAACACCTCAGTAGAACCACAGGCTTATCACCTCCATACCATGCTGCATGGATACAGTAATTCATGCAAAAGGAGCCCCAGCCAGGTACTGAGTGCATAGAAATTAACATACTTTCAGAAGCCTGAAAGTTCTGGTTAAAAAAACAATTTTAGTGATATTATGTAATATTCAAATTTTCTGAAACAAAGAATTTTGTTGTTTTCTTTATCTATAAGCCATAATCATCAATATTAAAAGAAATAAAGGCTTGTGTAATGAACCAATATAATATATAAGTCTCACTTTCTGAAATTAGTGATGATAAATATTGAACTTAATATTCCAATTTTGAACAAAATTCCAATGATTTTAGACCTGTATCTGCAGTTCTGAAGATTAGTGTTACTGTGTATTTGTTGCAGTTACTTTCATTTCTTACCCTGTGACAGTCACCTCCAGACAGCACCTCCTGGATGAACACAGCAGGGCCATCAGGCCTGTTGGAGCCTCCCCCGATGGTGATCCCTAAACTACTGAGTCGTGCTACAGAAATGAGTTGAATCACTCCTTCACCTGGGTGACTGAGAACATAGACACATTACTTTGTTTTAGAATGATAAAAAATGTTTGGTGTTATATAGATTTTAAAGGTTTGAAAAAATGTGCACTCTGGCTTTTATTGATCATTCTATTGGACCCAGAATAAAACCACAGGGTTAGTGACCACTGAACGAAAAACTACGTGAAATTTAGAATACCAGTTTCCATCGTTTACCAGAGGTAATTTCAAACAGGAAAGTAAGAGGTCTCTCTCCATTCCAGTGACCAATATGGGTCATAATAGGTAGCTTGTACAACATACCTATATGACTCAGAATATTGTCAAAAGGTGGAAATATTAGATCATATTGTCTTTCTTACCATGTCCTCATTATCATGTAGAGATGATGAGAGAATTTTGTAAAGTTTGTGCTTCAACCGCACCTTAACTAAGATGTTACCTGACTCTCTGCAGAAACTATGAAAAATAAAAATTTATCTAACAGAAAGCTCATTAAAATTTATGATGTGTTTGACTATGGAAGTTTGAGAATGTTTAGTTTTGTCCTCAAAAGCAGACACTCAAATAAAGCATTTAAGCTCATGCTCATAACATTTCAAAGTAATTAGCCAACTTTTTTCATGACTGCAAAGGAGATCCTTGAGCCTTCTTATTCAATCACAAACCTTTCTAATGCACAAAAGCTGTTGATGGCTGTCTCAAGGACTGAAGCCTCTGTATATGAATAGTGGGCTCTAACACTATGCCAAATACATGAAATATCTTTGTGGACTTTGTTTGTCCAGAAATGAATCATGAAAATAAATCAGTCTTACCTGAGGGAGCGCATCATGGGCCCACCATTGTAAATGTTCTGGGAGTTTGCAGGGCTCAGCAACAATGGACTCTGAGATCGTGATGAGGAACCAGATGACGTACTGTCCAAGACCCGACCTCCTTTACAATAAGAGAACAAATATGCATGCTTGATACCAAAAGAAAAAAATAGGGACCCCAGTCAGGGGCTGAAAGCAAAGTTGTATGTTAATGAGTGGTGATGGAATGAAGGTACAGACCACTGCAGTGTCCCTCCACTTAAATTTGCCACCCTGTCCAGGATTTCGTAGGCCTGAGTGTCACTAAGCACAGAATAATACCCAAGATGCTGACCAGTCAAAACATCCTTCAGTTTTACTTTTCCCCACTTTGGCTGCATCTTTTATCCCCTCTCAATCAAAGACAAGTTTGTGTGGAGGTTGTACATGCAGAACTTTCACAGATGATTTAAACAAAATGTTTTTGTTTAGCTGCATTATTAGTGCTTACAATTAGTCCAATTGCATGTATAAGAACTATAGTTCAATAACATCTTTCATTTCACTAATGGGCTCTAGATATTTAGAACTACTCCAGAGCCATACAGAAACATATTGTAGTTGCTTTTTACATATGGTCCTCATGGCTGCCCCAAGTCAAAGCTGAAGCAAAGAAGCCCTGTTTAGGAAATCTTTACTAGCTGGCTGCTTCTTTCACAGTAGATGTTTTCAACTGAGTAACAGCTATGGGCATTTGTCCAAAGCCATTTTAAGGTCAACTACCTGCATTAATTTCCCAAATATAAAATACTTATTGAGAAAGTGGTCCTGTGTTCTGATGAAGGAATAAATGCTGAACTCATAGTCTCTGGTTTGTCCTAATGGTGTCTCACTGCTTTGTATTTTTGTTGAAGATCTGGTGGAGTGCACAATGATCAGCCTACCTTGCTGGATGGGAGAGTTGCGGGTTGATCCTGTGCTACCATTGGAGCCATATTTCTCCAGCAGCTCAGCAAATTCTCTCCTTTATAAATAATAAAATCAAAAAGAATATTGTCAAGAACATTGGAGGGAGAAAAGTGTAAGATGGTTAGAAGAACATGAGTATATTTCTTTAGGCACAAGGTATTTGCTAGGGGTGTAGTGAGATCTCAATTGACAGGATCTCGCATGATTAAAACATCATGATATTGCTCATCAAAGTGAAGTCTGTCTCATGAAGACCTATCTAGTTCATGTCAGGATGTGATTTTCTTCTGATAAAGAAAGTGTAAACTATTATTATGACCCCAGATATAAAGAACAGTGCTTGGACCTTTATACTGTTTATCTATGTTTGAGACTCTTATTTTGACAGAGTCGATAATTAAATAATCCTCATCAGGCTGATCAACAACAATCAGTCACCGAAGAGACCTTCACCACTTTAAAATCAGTCTTGCTTTTTGGGTACTATGTAGTAAAAGGGACAGGTGGTAGAGCATCAGCCAACATACAAATGATTTGTAAACACTCTGAGAATACTACAGCTGGCTAACTGCTACCTGTTAGCAGTGCTAAAGTTAGCATATGCTTTGGAGTTTCCTATCACCCTAAACTAAAGGGTAGTTTTGAATCTTCATTTCGAAATCTAACATACTTATTAATCCTAAACTGAACACAGTTTGAGATTGATTAAACTTTTATTAAAGTTGCTAAAAAACATTAAAAAACAGGAGCAATATGATTGCTTTTTTGGCACAAGTTAAATCTGGACAGAAATATTTCTTCATGATTACAGTGTTTCTTTTATTTATAGCTAAAATCTCATTCCATCTCTTCTGGTGAACCAGATAGATTGTCTCAACACGTAGGTTTCGCTTCACCACTAATATTTGGTGCTTACCATGAACATAAAGATGCAAAACCTATTTGCTTTTCAAACTGCTGGATTGTCACCAGGTTTTAAGTTGAACTTTAAAATGCAAAGAGAAGAAACAGGAACAAGAACCAAAACATGTTTGAGTAGGCAAAGTACTGAAAACATTTACTCAAGCAAGCTGTTCATCAGTTGATCAAAAGTTTAAAACTGAACTAAATCTGTCAAAAGACTCTGCAGTGAGTTGTAAATTTAGCAGGCTTACTGCCTTCAAACCTCTGATAAAGTGGTGAGAGAGGCCTTGCCTGTGCAGCTAAACAATTAAAAAATAACATGAAAGCCAGATTTATGCATAAAGTTTTACCTTTTAAGGCAACAGCTGAAAAACACAGTTAATGCAGTTTTAAATAATTTTCCAACTCACCATTTGGTTATGATTCACCAGCACAAAATGAAACTATTTGTAGATTTTTTTCCCTGTTTTTAATATTTTACCTATAAGGGGAGTATGGTAACTTTTACTATCTTGTGTCCTGCTCTGAAATGCTCATAATATAAACAGATGTGTTTTATTATATGTATTTCTTAGGAAGAATTTAATGCTGCAAGTTTTGTTTTCATTAATACATTGTTATGGAGCCCGGTCACTCTCAGCGGGTAAAAAAAAAACAAAGCCGGTGGAAATCCATGCTAACGCTTTACTAAACTGTGTGCTCAGTTTTGAAATCTGTGCGCACGGATAAGAAGACTGTGCTCTCAGTTTCCGTAATCCGTCTGCACGGTTTGGTAAACTGTGTGCTCCATTTTGCGATCCGTGCGCCCAGATTACTCAGTGACGTCTGTCGAGAGATTGGATGCATGGCCCACACCTGTGAGGTAAGTTCAGTGGATCTGTTGTCATATATGTACTTAAAGCACTGTTTGTAAAATGACTATTTCTGTTACACTGAGGTATCTTAACAGTGTTTTAACAGATTCTGAGCCTACTCCTTTGGAGTTTCACCAGGATGGAGATGTTAATCTGCTTCTGAATGATTTTAACACTGTTTGTAGTAATATTTTGGAGCAGTGACAGAGCCATGGCTGAATGATTACACATGAGCGCTTAGACACACTAGGGCCACCATGGCAAGAAAAGGTGGAAGAAGGACAGGCTCCCCATTTATTTAGAGATTCTGAGAATCTCTTTAGCCAAGTATCTGCTGTTAAAAGTTGTAAAACTCTGTTTGTTTCTAGGTTTGTGTCTGATAACAGCGACATGCCTCCAGTTCTATTTACCTCACTGAAGTCTCTCCTAAGTTCTTGTGATTTATCTTAACCATTTCCTTTGGTTATACCTTGTCAATCATTTTTAAAGCTTTTTGTGATAAAGTGTGTGCTGTCAGGTCCTTGCTGACTTATCCCACCCCTGATCCTGCCATACCCTCTGTTTCTTCAGCTTGTTTAGACCAGTTTCTTTTTGTCTCCATCTTCCAGCTGTCAGAAATAGTTAGAAAGCTGAAACATTTATTTTGTCTAGGCGACAGTATTCCTCTGAGACTACTGTGCTGTGGTCCAACCTCGCCTTATGAAGAACAACTTAGATCCTAATGTGCAATTAAACTTTGGCCTATTTCTAAGTTGCCCGTTCTTTCTAAAATTTCAGAGTAGGTGGTATATTTCAAACTGCAGAAGCATCTACACCTTCATGGGATTACTGAAAATTTTCAGTCTGGTTTTATCATCATGTCACAGCACAGAAACAGCACTTATAGAGCTTTTAATGGTCTACTTTTAACTGCAGAGATTCTGATGTCTTAACCATATGTGGCCAATTGTATGGTAGCCCCACTTCTGTCAGTCTGCCCCAGGGCAGGTGTGGTGACAGTGTAGCTACCACTGTCTGTATGTGAATGGGTGGATGACTGATTGTGGTGTAAAGCGCTTCGGAGTCCTCTGACTTGATAAAGGACTATACAAGTGCAGGCCATTTACCATTTTCCATTTAATCTTGCTTGATCTGACTGCTGGTTTTGACACGGTGAACCATGATGTTTTATTATCACGTCTGGACCAGTCTGTCGTTGTTAAGGGCACCTTAATTGGTTTCGCTCCTACCTGGCTGGCAGAGGTTTTTTTGTCCAGTTGGCTCAGTCTTTCTCTTCTAAGGCCCCTTTAAACATGTAGGATACCTCAAGGCTCCATCTTAGGACCTATTCTTTTCTCACTGTATATGCTTCCTTTGGGGATGATTTTTAGTAAATGCAGTATGTCTTTCCATTGTTTTGCAGATGATTTGCAAATTTATCTCCCGTTGAGAGCAAGGGGAGCCAATTAGTACAGAATCTGGTAAAATTGACATTAAAACTTGGAATGGAGATAAACTTCTTACAATTTAATAAAATAAAACTGCAGTGATTGTTTTTGGGAAAGCTGCCTTGCTTTCAAGATGCAGCAGTGCTATTAGTAATTTGAGTTCCTTTAGTTGTACTGCTGTCCGGAATCTTGGAGTGTTTTTTTGATAACATTTTTAAACTTGATAAACAGGTCAGTGCAGTAGTTCAGTCTAGCTTTTATCAATCAAATCCTATTTACCTACATGCTTTTATTACCTCAAGACTGGACTACTGCAACTCTCTTTCTGCTGGGTTGGACAACTGTTTTCTATGTCGCCTGCAGCTGGTCAGATTTTATATTCGGTTTTTAAATGTTTAAACGGTCTGACACCTCCTTATTTAACTTAGCATTTACACAAGCATGTTCCTGGAAGAGGTTTGAGATAAGCTCTGCTGTTGCTTTTAGATGTCCCCAGGACTCCACTTCTGACTGGAAAAGACAGCCTTTTCAGCTGTTGCTCCCAAACTCTGGAACAATCTTTCTCTCAGTGTAATAATGGCTAATACCTTGAATGATTTTAAATCCCTTTTAAAGACCCATCTTTTTAAGTTGGCTTTCAATTCCAGATGAGTCAGAAAATCATGCTGTTTTTAATCATTAGTCTTTAATTTTTGTTTGCTAACTGTTTTAAATTTGTTTTATTGTAGATGTTTGTGTCTTATCTGTCTTTTTTTATGTTTTTTTAATTTTTATTTTTGGACATGTACAGCACTTTGGTCACTATCAGTGTGTAAAGTGCTCAATAAGTAAAAACTTATTGATTGATTGATTTTGTCTTTTGTGTGTATGGTCTGTTCTCTCAAGCCCCCAGTCGGTAGTGGCAGATGGCCGTTTGCACTGAGTCAGGTTCAGGTTCTGCTGGTCGTTTTCTTACTGGCCTTTTTTACCTGTAGTAACATCCGGTTGTTAATGACTCGTGTGATTCGAAAAATTTTTTTCCATTGGAGTTTGTGAAATACACTAATTTCGATATGGCAAAAAACCACCTCATCCTAGCACAAAAACCTTTTATCGAAAAACAGGAGTTTTTTCAAACTTTGTGTGTTTTCATGTATGGAGGTAAATTTGTCTCAATATTCAATCAAGCAAAAAACTAATATCAATCAAAAAAAAAACTAATCTCAATCAAAAAAATAAATTGTGGTCAAAACTTTTGGAATATTCAATCAAAAAAAACTAATCTCAATCAAAAAATATTAAATAGGGAAAGGTCTTAAATCGTTCGTCTTTAGGCCCCGCCCAGGATGTTCATGTTCCCAGCACTCAAAATTCTTTGAGTTCAACCAAAAACAGAGAGCGTCAAAACCAAGAGAGCGAGAGTCGTAACCAAAGATTTTTGACATGCGCCAATAAAAGTTTATGTTTTGCGAAAAACTTTTTCTCTTCGTGATAAAAAATGAGTTATTTTAATCAAAAAAAGTTTTTTCAAACAATTTTTTTCTCCCCCCAAAATAAAATATTCCATAAAAAAAAAAAAATTGTTACAACTATGAAAGTTTTGATCACAACTCAATATTTTTTGATTGAGATTATTTTTTTTTGGAATAAATATTCCAAAAGTTTTGACCACAATTTATTTTTTGATTGAGATTAGTTTTTTTGATTGAGATTAGTTTTTTGTTTGATTGAAAAATATTGAGACAAATTTACCTCCATATTCATGAAGCAAATTTATTTTTCGTAATTACAATAGTGTGATCACTTTTGCCATCATTTGCTGGGGTAGCAGCATCAGAGCCAGGAATTTAAAAGAGCTCAAAAAGCTAATGAAGAAGGATTCTTCATAAAATGGAGAACATTATGGAGAACCCCGAGCATCCTCTTCTTCAGTCAGAGGCTTCTTCAGATCTACTGTAAAACAGACCTCTACAGGAGATCCTTCCTGCCCACAGCCATCAGCATCTACTACTCTTGACTACAACAACATTTAATTTCCCTTTGGGCTTAAAAAAGTATTTTTGAATTGAATTAATGTAACTGACTTGGAATTATTCTGTTGGAATGAATTGAATTTTCTTTTGAATATTTGTAAAGTGCCTTGAGCTGGCATTTGCTGTAAACCGGCGCTGTATAAATAAAGTGAATTCAGTAGGATCCTGTTTTTGCTTTGGCCACAAGTAAACAAACATATGTTAATATCAAAGATAACCTGAGTAAACACAAAAGAAGTTTTCGAATGATAATTTCATTTTTAATGGAAAAAAATATATGTATATATATATATATATATATATATATATATAATATATATATTATATATATATATTATAATATATATATATATATATATATATATATCTCCAAACCAACCTGGCCATATGTGCATATGTGCAAGTAATCACTCTCCTTGATTAATAAGAATAATAGTAACAGCTGAATATTCATTATCTACATTTTTGGTTCAATTTCACAAGCCATACCAAGGTCTAATTACTGTCTAACATGTGGAATCAAGAAACCACTTAAATAGAGCCTGTCTGACAACATAAAGTAGGCTGAAAGATGTCCAGAAGCAACATATCATGCCCTGATCAAAAGAAATTCAAAAACATGTGGGCAGCAAAGTAATTGAGATTTATCAGTCTGGAAAGAGTTACAAAGTCATTTTTAAGGCTTTGGGACTCCAGACAACCACAGTGAAAACAATTATCCACAAATGGAAAAAAAACCTGGAAGAACATTCCCAGGAGTAGCTGACCTACTAAATTTTCTCCCCAGTGATGTAAAAAACTCATTCCCAGTTACGACAAACACTTGATGTAAGCTGTGGCTGACAATGGTGACACAAGTGGTTAGGCTTAAGAGGTACTTACTTTTTCACAGAGCACCAGGTCAGTTTGAATACCTTTTCCCTTAACAAATAAAAAAGCACCATAAAAAGGAGCTCTTTGGAGTACCCTGAATTTGACTGGTCATTTGATACAAACATCTAAATGCAAAAAAATGGGAATAATTTTCCAAGTTAATAACAGAGATTGTTTTATCTTAGTCTTATAAAGCCTTTAGTTTATTTTTTAATGTGCACAATCGATCTTTATAAACATTTGTTGGAAATATATGTTAAACTATAGTAGTTAGTCTTCATGAAAACACAGCAGGTCCCCTGTTCTTTGTCTCTGTTTCTGTTAATATAAAAATAGTTGAATGTCATGCTTAGTTAAACCAGGGGTGTTCCTGCGGTTAGGTTTTCTTCACGGTGACGTCTATTGCTCAAAATAAAGCTTTATCAATCATGAAAACATTTGTTTTTGTTTGCTAATTTGCCAAAAGGCCCAAAAGATGAAGCCAACAGTATAACATACCATTCTGAATTGCAGTTGTGGCCAAAATAAAGTAGTAGAAACAAAATTGGTGTTTTTGCCACATTCATGATGATTTGTGAATAAACGGCAAGAACAGTGGAGCACTAACCTAATGTAATATATAAACTTCTCAACAATGCAACAGAATTAGTTAGGATCTGAGCATGAATGATATTTAATGTTTTAATTGTCTTATAGATTCAGAGTCTGGGGTTAACTCATCTGCCATGCAGGACTAAGATTATCATAGCTCAGCTTAAGCTTTATGTCAGACAGAGGGCAGTGCCAAAACCCAGAGTACTTTTTTGTGTGCATAATGGCAATGAAATCCTAGATTAGAAGAATGGCTCAACTATGAGGAAGGTTACAGATGTACATGTATACATAACCCTCAGAAAAGATATTTTCATGCAACAGTTTCTCATATGTTTCAAGTTTGGAAAAATCCCTCAGTTATGTGCCTGTACCTGAATCTCCTCAGTTCACTAAACCTATTGTCATTTCAAAGCAGACTTCTATTTGTGCTACTTTTCTTTAAGCTGATTTTCCTGATCTTCTTCATGCCACCTGATCCTTTTGTTTTTCCTCCAAGTCCACTGCAGCCTATATGCCCTTAGAGCAATGGTCTTGCACTGTTCTAAAAGGTCTAGTATTGTGCAAATGGAGGTTTTCATGAGTGCAATATAGGCATAAAGGGAAAAATAAGGAGATGGAGGTAGGGCCAGAATGACAGACATAATCCCCATCCTCCTACTTGCGGTCTGCTCGCTTTCTCTCCTCCCTCTGTGCTCTGCGTGGCAGGGTAGGTAAAGCACAGAGCACAGATTAACACACAAGGCTCATCTCGTCAGGAGCACTGCTGTAGGTTAAGCCCTCCCCCTGTTACTCTTCTACATGTAAGACAAAGCCGGAGTGTAAGGCTACCTCACTCCTTTGTGGAAATTCATAGGAAAATTCACCAGTTTAAAACTACCACCTGATTCCATATCCTAATTGTTCTAAATTTACTGTATATTCTGCTGGATTTCTACTGTCTTTAAATTATCTGACCTGTATCCTCTCTACCAAGCCAGAGCATAAATCCCACCTACTTCTATTAAAGAAATACAAGCAGCAACTATCCGGGCAGATATGTTAATGTGTGCAACAACTTTTTTGAAAACATGAATCTCCCAGCCACCCTTTGTAACACACAGTTTAGGATCACATTGCGTGCAGTGGATTTGAAGGAAGGGTGACGCCTGTGATGCTGACAGCTGGTGCTGACCTTGTTTTTACCCAAACTGGTTGCAGTCAGATTAGAAAGCCGGTTCTCCACTAATACTACCCTCCTTCTTACTCACTAATGCTAGGACTGCACTATGACTGTGGTTCAGGTGTAACATGCTGTATTCTCATTCTTAGTCGATGTGTTTACATTCTATTAAACAGGCACCACTGTAGCTGACAGCAGGGAGAAAGCTGCTCATTTTATCAGACACTATTTCATTCAGACAAGAGCAGTAGCCTGACCTGAACTCCAGTGGAAATAGCTGTGACTTCAAATGCTCAGCAAGAAGAAGTAATGGAACAGACTAGAGTTAAAGTTCTGGGTTTGTTAACAAATATTCATTAATCACTTTAGAGTCGGCTGTAAAATCTCTGAATTGTATTAGTTAACCTGTGAAACTAATCTGCCTCAAAGAGCCTTTTGTTTGGAGAGTTTCATAGAGTTGTAACTGGTCAATCAGTTTGAGGACATATGATGTTATGTTACGTGTATGCACACCAAGACACCACAATCCTATGAACACAATGAAACACCTTAATCATTTGAAATCTTCGCTCGCATTCAGATGATGACGTGAATTTACTAAGAACTGTGTTAATAGTCATCTTGTTATGCTGCAATCACAAACTAAGTATGTTTTTCTAAGATATTTGGGACAGACCAAAACAAAGAAGTGCATGACTGTGAGGTGGAAGGCTAATGATACATGGTTTTGAAAATGTACGTACCACTTTACTCTCATACTCCTAAATAAAACTGATGGCAACCAATTGCCAATTGCCAAAAGACAGATTTTCTTCCAGGATTGTCCTGGATTTAGCTCCACCCATCCGCCTATCAAATCTGACATGTCTCCCTCTCCCTGCTGAAGAAAAGCATCCCCATAGCATGACGCTGCCACCACCATCACAATAAGGATGGTCTGTTCAGAATGATGTACAGTGTTAGTTTTCTGCCAGACAGTGTTTTTATGTAGACCAAAACAACAAAGTCTAATGCTGCAGTAGGTCACAATGCTGTTTGTTCTCGAATGTTCTTTAACAAACCTCTGAGGCCAGAAACAAGACATCTGCAGTTAGACTCAGCTTCAATTACACACAGCTGGACTCTGGTAACTCAAAGCAGCTGGTGGCACCACAATGACTTACTTTTCATTCCACAAACTGTACAGGGATATGCCAGATTTAGATGTAGCTCATGGAAAACACCTATATTCACAGGTGGCTAAATCAACAGTATTTCACATCATGGTTTGTCTGCTTACTTTGCTTCTTCATCTCTGGCTATAAGAAGGCGCATGTGATTTGTTGCAGAGGCTGCTCTTAAGATATCCACAGCTCTGTGAGACAGACAGACAGACGGACAGACAGACATAAAAACATAAGGCCAATATTTGAATACTATCACAGAATAAATATTAGGAGTCTACAGCCAGAGTAAACAGGAACTTAAAAGGGTTACCTTTCACTTGTGACTCCAACTAGAGTGTCCCCGTTTACTTCCAGGATCTGGTCCCCTGGCAACAGATTTCCTGTAAATTGTTGAAGGCGGGTCAGTTGACAGCCCTTCTGCAGTCAGTACTGGTTTAATCAGAGGGATGATGATGTAAAAATGTGTGATCAAGTAAACATAAGTGCTTGATTATGTTGGCCTTAAAGAATGCCAGAAAGTATTCAGCTTTATGAAAACAATCAAGTCTAAGCCAACATTTGAAGTCCTTTCACATGTAGTTCAATGCTCCTGGGGTGGGACAACATACAGGATCGCAATCATTGCAATATTAACCTGTCTTCAGGCATGTCAGTAATACAGTGCTGTGAAAAAGTGTTTACCCTCTTACAGATTTCTTGCTTTTGCTTTTTGTCAAACTTAAATGTTTCAGATCATCAGACTAATTTTAATATTAGATCATGATAACCTGGGCAAATCGAAAGCAGTTTTAAAAGGATAAATTAATTCATTATGGGGAAAAGTTGTCCTAACCAACCTGACCCTCAGGGAACAAGTAATTGCTCCCTAAACCTAATAACTGGCTGTGCCACCCTTAGTTGCAACAACTGACATCAACAGTTTGTGCTGTCAATGAGTCTTTAACATCACCCACTCTCCTTTATAAAAATGTTTTACTTAAGCCAAGTTGGAGGGTTTTTGAGAGTGTTTAAGGTCATACTACACTAGCTGAATTGGATTTAAGTCCAGATTTTGGCTAGGTCCCTCCTAAATTACAGTTTGTTTTTTTGAGTCATTCAGAGGGGGTCTTGCTACTGTGCTTTGGCTCATTGTCCTGCTGCAGAACAGGAAGCATGACTTGGGTTATGTCCGGTAATCATGGATGGACATTCTGCTGCATGATTTTCTGCTAGAGCAAAAATCCTGATTCTATCAATAACAGCAAGTTGTCCAGGTCTTGAGGAAGCAAAGCAGCCCCAGACCATCACTCTACCGCCACCATGTTTGACTGTCAGGAAGATGTTCTGTTTCGGAAATGCTGTGTAAGTTTTAGGTCAGATGTAACATGACACACAACTCCTGAAAATTTCCACTTTTGTTTCATCAGTCCCAGAATATTTGAAATGAGCCTTTCTGATCTCTCTGGTCAGCAGTGGCTCTGGCCGTGGAACTCTCCCAGGAGGCCATTTTTGCCCAGCCTCTCTTTCTGTCACGATCTGTAGGTGTTGGGATTTGATTTTCTTTTGTGTATGTATTTTGCATTGCCTTGCAGTTATCTTCGTTTGGTCCTGTCTTCTTCAGTTTAATCCCTCTGCTTAGTACTGTTAAGTGTTTTCCTTATTAGTTCATTCTTTTCTGCTTTATTCATCTGATGTTTTTACATTTAGAGTTAGTTCCACCTAGATCTGTTAATCCTTTCCCCATGTTTTCGTGCATCTTTGTTCTATTCTTTTGGTGTTAATTAATCATCTTCCCTCAGTTCCATGCTTTGATTCTTCCAGCTGCTTTGCATTCTGTTGATTGTACTCACCTGGTTTCCATGTTCCTGATTTCGATTCTATTAACGTCTTGACACTTTGGCTTTGGTACCCTGCAGACTGATAGATGTAAATGATTTAGTTTTTCTACTGTTTTGAGTTTTCTTAGATGATGTTTTGCTTTTTAAAATCATACAGCCATTAAAGGTTCTATTTTAGTCATTTATAATATCTGCAGGTCAGGTAATAATCAGGCCTGGGTTTGTCTAGTGAAATTGAGTTCAGCTTTCTAATAAATGTAGTTTAATCACAGTTAATTCATACGTTAACAAGGGGGGCAATTACTTTTTCCCAGAGGGTCAGGTTGGTTTGGATATTTTTCACTTAATGGATGAAATCATCATTTAAAAGCAGCTTTTTATATTGACTCTGGTTATTATTATCCAATATGACATTTAGTTTGATGATCTGAAACATTTAAGATAGAAATTGTTTTTCAAACCTCTGTATTATGACCAATTAAATGAAGTCCCACTGCTTTTGACCAAGACTCACAGCTTATGAAGAGTGGCGAGAAGAGGGAGAAAAACAGGATTTTACCACAACGAATATCATCATAACAACATTTAGCAATAATATCAAAATTGCATATTTGCCTAATATAGTTGCTTGCTACATACAGCAGAAACCGGATATGTACATCCACTGCATAAATAGACACCTAACTTTCTTTACCTCACTCTCTAACATTAAACAGACCAAAAACGTCTTCCTGTTTGGCGGCAGTTAGGATTTCTGTTTCCTACATGCCAGAACAATGAGACAAACAATTTTTTTTGGAGTTGACATACAACTAAGATTACTATTGCTTTAAACAATTTTAGGTAGCTGATGATGATGTCATGGCTTTGTAAGCATCTGATAGGTTAATTTACATATCTTTACTTAAACTGAGGCACACCTGTTTATTTTAAGGCACAATTCAAACAAACTGCTTACTTGTGTGACATCATGGAAGTCTAATGAAGATATCAGGAATAGAACTGTGGACCTACAGAAGTCTGGTTCAGATCCCTGAAGGTTTCAGGTTTATCTGTTCCAACAATTATATGTAAGTATGAATGGGTTTTGGTGTGAAATGTGTGAATCAACCGTAGAACAAAAGCTAATGACCATCTGAAGATGCTGCTGAAGATGGTAGGAGAAAGTCATTATCCACAGTAAAACTCATCATGTACCAACATGAGCTTAAAGGCCACTCAGAAAGGAAGAAGCCATTACTCTAAAAGCAACATAAAAAGCCAGAATATGGGTTGCAAATTCACTCAGGGACAGAGACCTTAGTTTGTTTTTTTAAACATGTCCTGATGTCTGATTGAACTAAAATAAGACTCCAATGAGTCTTGTGACGCCAGGAGGAAAAAGGGGGAAATCAGTAAGCATGAGAACACCATCCTACCTGTGAAGTATGGGGGTGTCAGCATCATAATTTGTGGATATTTAGCTGCAGGAGGGATTGGTGCACTTCACAAAACAGATGGTATAAGGAGGAAAGAACATTATGTGAGAATATTCAAGCAACATCTCAAGACTTCAGCCAGGAAGTTAAAGCTTGGACACAAATATGTCTTCCAAATTATTCTGATTTCAGTCCCATGGAAAATATGGGCGCAGATCTCAAAAGGTGCATGTGAGCAAGGATGCCTACAAGCCTGATCCAGTTTAACTGGTTCTGCCAGCAAACTATTGATACAAGCTGATTGAAACCTGTGAAAAAAACACCCAAGTTAGAAAGTTTAAATGGCAATTCTGACAAATACTGAGGAGATATATCTAAGCTTCTGAATTTGAAAAAAACCTATGTAGAAAAATATAAAAAAAACTGGGTAATACTAACTGAACTAAACTAGGAAACATTTAGTCTGATTTAATATCAAAGAGAGGGAAAAAAAGGATATAAGTGTTTTTAGATAGTGTAAATAAATATCTAGTTTAAACAGTATATTTCTAATGATTTACTGACAAAGCCACTGCAGTACAAAGTTCTTCCAAACAGATCAGTCAATATAGAAAATCCTCAGCAGGAACTTAACCTCCACATTCTACATATTCTAAAACTGTATAATATTTTACACATGAGTATACACCCTCTCTGACTTTCACCATTTCTGGTTGGTGCAGACAACAAAAGTCATCTTAGCCTCCTGCAACCCTGCAAGATGGACAGAGTAATGGTACAGTTAAGCCCAAAATTATTTATATTCCTGGCAGATTTAGGTTTAACTCAGGAGTGTCCAAAGTGTGGCGCATGGCCCATTTGCAGCCGTTGCTGATTTTGTGTGTGTCATGATTCTGAACTGGTTGTCTGAATCATCTCTGTCTGCCTGCTCTGTGCTGCAGCTTTTAGGAGGATTGGTTTCACCTGCTCCTTCCCAGTCAGCCCCCTAATTACTCCTTTGCTCCACCTGTGCTCCTGCCTTTATATTCAGCTCTCTGACAGACTACCAGTGCCAGATTATCGAAAGCCTTGTGTGAGTAAATGTCCAGTGTTCCTTCCTTGCCTGCCTGATTCTGATCTCGGTTTTGCCCCCTGGATTTCTCTGCTCTGCTCTGCTCTGTCCACGTCGGATATTCTCTTGGCTTCTGATTTCTGGACATCGACCTTGCTTCTGCCTCCTGACTACCGCCCTCTGCTTAATCCCTGGATCCGTCTGCCTGAATCTGCCTTGCTTCTGTGCCCTGACCAACGATTCAAGCCTCCCCCTCGGATCCTGTCGCCTGATTATGTCCCCCCGGCTCTGACCCTGTTTCTGTTTCCTGACCACCGCATTCCGTAGTTTCACTGGGTTTGCAAACCTGCTGTCACCAGACAACCACACTGAGGAGCCGAAATTCAGTTTCCTGAGTCTCCCACGGATTCTGAACAGAGGTTCCTGTGCCTACCTCTGGTGGTTTCCTGCCGAACGCCTTCCAGAGATCTCAATAAACCTTTTGAATCTTATCAGTTGTGTCTGGCTGAAATTTCGGGTCCTTTGAACTACCTGTTACCGTGTGGCCCCCAACCACAATTTAGGAAATATACAAATTTAGCATGCAAGGAGACCGATGGACATGTTTTTTTTTTTTGTTTTTTTTTGTTTTTTTTACATTTTTAGAGTGAGAGTGTAATGACAAATTAAACTTCCTCAACTTTTCTGAGCTAGTATGTGTATGGTGATTTGTCCACATACCAGATGATTTAACATTTCCGTAGTTCTTTTTCTTTTATTTATTAAGTTGAGTGTTATTCATACACGGTGTGTAGTAAGAAGGCTGATATGAGTCCTTTTGATTTGCATTTATGCACTTTATTGATTAAATCTACCATGGAACTCTACTCAGTGCATATTGTTTTTCTGATAAATTTATTAAATTAATCTCTTGCTTGCAGATTTCTTAAAATTCCATTTACTGTCAAATGATATCCGCATGAGATGTTTTTCAGTTTTGCATTTTTTTATTCTATATCACATTTCTAAGTTAGGTCTAAACAATTTTAGAGTTTTAATGTTAATGTCCTTCATCTCTGACCAGATTTTGAATTTGACTTCACTCCGGACTTATTTCGATTCCTTTCCATTTAGCCTCATAGTTTGGTTTAGATGACAAGTAGCTGTGATGTCAAAGAATAATCATCTAGTTTTGGCAGAGCCATTCCTCCCTTTTATTTTTGTCAATTGAAGACATTTGTATTTACAAACAAGCCCCTCAAAAGTTCTGGTGCAACAAAATACTTTCAGAAGTCGCTTTATTTTTTAAATGAGATCCACCTGTGTGCAATTTAATGTCACATGATCTGTCAGTATAAACACACCTTTTCTGAAAGGCCCCAGAGGCAAAAACACCACTAAGCAAGAGGCATCACACCATGAAGACCAAGGGACAAGTGGTTGAGAAGTACAAGTCAGGGTGGGGTTATGAAAAAAGACCTTAATCTTTGCTGTTTCTATTAATTCCATCATCTTCAAATAGAAAGCACATCCTACCACAACAAACCTGCCAAGAGCCGTCCACCAAAACTCACAGATTGGGCAAGGAGACCATCCATAGGACCACAATAAGCGGTACACTCCACAGAGCTATGCTTTATGGAAGAGTGGCCAGTAAAAAGACATTACTTAGTGTTAAAAATAAGAAAACACGTTTTGAGTTTGCCAAAAGGCACACGGGCGACTTTCCAAATGTATGCAGGAAGGTCCTCTAGTCAGATGAGACTAAATAAAAAATTTTTGCCACCAAGGAAAAGGCTATGTCTGGTACAAAACCAACACATCCAATCACCCCAAGAACACCATCCCCACAGCGAAACATGGAGGTGGTAGCATCATGCTGTGGGGATGTCTTTCATCAGCAGTGACTGGGAAACTGGTCCAAGTTGAGGGAAAGATGGATGGTGCTAAATACAGGGATATTCTTGAGCAAAACCTGTCAGCCTGCCTGTGATCTGAGATTGGGACAGAGGTTGACTTTCCAGGAGTACAATGACCCGAAGCATACTCCTAAAGCAACACTCGAGTGGTTTAAGGTGAAACATTTAAATTTGTTGGAATGGCCTAGTCAAAGTCCAGTCCTCAATCCAATTAAAAATGTAGGGGGGGGGGTGTAACTTTGGGGTTTCCCCACCCTACATAAATCAACATTTTTTTGTTCTTATCATGAAATATGTCTTAGGTATTTCTGTTGATAAAAACTGAAAAAAATATAGTTCCCTTGTTAATAACTTATTGCTTAAATTTTTGAACTAATATCCCATGATAATTTGGACTATCTTACTATATCCGGCACACCCCCCAAGGGAGCAACAAAACACGCCCCACACCAACACCCAGGCGGCCAATAAGTCACAGCCGACCCAAAACGCCAGGCCCACCCAAATGCAAACCACAGTCAGCATAGACACATGCACCCCTCCTTAGACAATCGAATCGAAACCACCAACGCTAGCCAGGCAGTCAAGGAGACTCCACGACACACCACCCCATCCACCATCTGTGCCGGAAAACCGGTCCAGCAAGCCAAAGGGCGCCACATAAAGGCCGCAGCCAGAAGTAGCCCTGCGAGAAAACCCACAGCAAAGCCCACAAAAGAGCCCACAAAAAAGCCCACAAGAACAACAGTAAGCATGTATTAGACGGTGCAAAACTGAATTAGACAGTGAAATCCTGAACATCTATTGACCTGTATAGTGTACTCTATGAAGGATTTCATATTGTATTAATTGTAAACTGGGGTTACTAGTCATTTTAAAAGTTCTTAAACATATGAGACCAGAATGTTTGGTCAAAGTTGACTGATAAATCTACCTCCCATTTCGTAATAGGAAGGGATATTGATTCATCATTTTTAGACAATATCCTGTATATTTTAGACAGTAATTTTCATTCTAAAAATGTATTCTTGTCCATCCCATATTTTATAATTTATCTATTAAATGGGATGAACTGAATTCCTTCAAATACAGGTATTCCATTCCTTTACTTCTCCAATCTGGAAAGTCTATCATATTTTTTTGTAGGATGTCAGGGTTGTTCCAGATGGGTGTACATCTGCATGGGGTTAGTGAAGACCCTGTCATTTTTAGATATTCCCACCATGCTGTCAGAGAGGTGCTGATATGGAGGTTTTTAAAGTATACATGTCGTTTTATTTTGGCCTAATAAATAGAAGGTCTGAAATCTTAATATTATTGCATAATGTCTGTTCTACATCTAGCCAGGGTTCATCTAGAGGACTGTGTGTAAACCATTTTGAGAGGTATTGTAGCCTTTTATCTAAGAAGTAATGGTGAAAGTTAGGCAGATCTAGTCCTCCTTTATCTTTGTCTTCTGTAGCATTTTTAAGCTAATACGAGGGGGTTTATCTTTCCAAAGAAATTTAGTGATGGAGGATACCAGAGATCTAAACCAGTCAGATGACGATCATTGAGAATAAGTAACTGATTTTTGGCAAGGCCATTTATATTGAAGCAGCCCTGCCCATGAGTGATATGGGTAGCGATTTCCATTCAGCGAGATCATCTTCCACTTTTTTTAGAAGCAGGATGTAGTTTAGTTTCTTTAAATCTGCCGATCTAAGAGAAATATTAATACCCAAATATGTTGTATTGTAATATGTAATGACTGCAGCTGTGTATTAATGGAATTGTGGAAAGAGCAATTGGAAGAACTGTGGATTTTAACCAATTTATAGAATAATCTAAAGCTCTTAAGAAATCATTTATTAATCAAATTACCTGAAAGAAAGAGTAACATTTGCATTAAGACTGATTTTATGTTCATTATTCATGCATTTTATGTCATATTGTGTGGTGGAGCAGGACCAAAATGCAGGCAGGAGGACAGGAGCCACAAGATTTATTAAGAACTGAAAAAAACGTACACAGGGAACAGGCAAGAACACAGAGATGTGGAACTAGGGATGTGAGCATTAGCAAATCAGAGAACCTGGTGGTGAACAATGAAAATCAGAAAACTTAGATAGTGAGGGAAGTGGAGTGTGAACCAATGAACTGGGAGAGGAGCTAATCAGGAGAATATGAGACAGCTGAGGACCAGGGAACCTAAACAATACAGAGGGAGAATGACTAATTAACCTGATGAGCATGGAGAGCAGGGAGGTGACCAGAACACAAGAAAACAATGACTAGACTTAACATAAACAAGAGGAAACCAGATCTATCAGAATATAACTAAACACATCTAACACCGGAACCCAGGAAGCAACAAAACTAAACACACGAAATAACAAAAACTAAACAGAAGAAATCTGATAAACATGAATTAACAGAAAAGCATCTGGCTAAGCAGAAAGTAAACAACACAAAAACCTAACAGAAACAGATCCTGACATGTTATGCCTTTAATATCATTAGTTTGCCTGATTGCTGCCGCTAGTGGTTCAATAAAAATAGCAAATAATGAGGGGGAAAGTGGGCATCCCTGCCTGGTGCCCCTCTGAAGGTAGAAGCTGGAAGATGTTTGGTTATTGGTCCTGATACATGCCGCTGGGGAACTGTATAATATTTTTAACCAGTTTATGAAAGAGTTTCCAAAACCAAATTTAGTCAAGGCTGCAAACACGAATTTCCAGTTAACTCTATCAAATGCTTTTTCTGCATGAAGAGATAATATATATTTATCTAAATATCTTTACTGTAGGAATAATCTATTAAATTAGGTAATCTGGGTCAATTTGTGGTGGAATGCCTCCCTTTTTATAAAACCAGTTTGGTCGGGATGTATTATGAGAGGAGTTACCTTTTCTAGTCTTTTTGTGAGGGCTTTACAGATTATTTTAACATCAACGTTAATAAGGGATATGGGATGGTAGGTGGTTGGTCTTTTTTTGGCTTTAACAGCAGAGTTATTTTGGCAGAATTTATATTCGGCGGAAGTCTGCCCTTTTCCTCGGTTTCCTGCAACATTCTTTGGAATGTTGGAGCTAAAATATTCCAGAATTCTTTGTAGAACTCTGTTGGGAATCCATCTGGGCCTGGAGCCTTTTTATTGAGGATGCTTGTGAGAGCTTCTTGGATTTCGGCTGAAGTCAGTGGTACATCCAGGGCCATGGCTTGATTATCTGATAATTTAGGAAGAGTTACTTTATCCAGAAACTGATCAATGTCGTTATCTGACTGGTCTGCGTGTGGTGAGTATAAAGCTTTGTAGAAATCCCTGAAAGTGCTGTTTATGCTTTCAGGATCATAAACTGTATTCTTTGTCAAGTCTTTAATAGCAAATATAGTTGTTTTTTCTTTATTTATTTTTAGTATTTATATTTAGTATTAGAACTTTGGGTCATGACCGAAAGAAAGAGATCCGGGATACAAGCGGCTGAAATGAGCTTACTCCGTAGGGTGGCCGGACACTCCCTTAGAGATAGGGTGAGGAGCTCGGCCATCCGGGAGGAGCTCAGAGTAGAGCCGCTGCTCCTCCACATCGAGAGGAGCCAGTTGAGGTGGCTCGGGCATCTATATCGGGTGCCTCCTGGAGGCCTTCTTCAGGAGGTGTTCCAGGCAAGTCCCACCGGGAGGAGGCCCAGGGGACGGAACCAGGACACGCTGGAGGGACTATGTCTCTTGGCTGGCCTGGGAACACCTTGGGCTCCCCCCGGACAAGCTGGAGGAGGTGTCTGGGGAGAGGGACGTCTGGGTGTCTCTGCTTAGTCTGCTGCCCCCGCGACCCAGTCCCCGATAAGCGGAAGATGACGAGTACGAGTATTTTTAGCTGGTTAGCTAAAAAGCTACCTGATTTATTGCCATGTTCAAAGTTTTCTAAGTCTTTGCACTAAGAATTGTTTTTTTTTTGTCAATAATTAATTATAAATTAATTCTATCTAGTTTTGCTTTACGTAGTTTGCCTAGCATTTCCTCTAACTGGGAAGCTTCTAACAATTTAATGGTTTCTTCTAATTCCTGAATACTTTTGTTTTCTTTTTTCTTCTTATGTGTTGAGAATGAGACTATTTTACCTCTGCTTTCCTGCCTCCCAGAGAAAACAGATGTCGATGTCCCCGGGAGGTCATTAAACTCCAAATATGAAGTCTGCTTTTCTTTAAAATATTTGATAAATTCTTCATCCTTAAGCAATGATGTATTAAATCTCCAGTTTTGCTTTGTGGGTTTTCTTATTTAATAGAGTTAAGGAGATAAAAGCATGAACGCTGACAGCTATAGGGTGTATCTCAGTGTCTGAAATGTCAGTCAACAACGAGCTGCTGACTAAGAAATAATCCAGATGAGAATAAGAGTGATGGACATGTGAGAAGAAAGTTTATTATCTGTGATTAGGGTGTTGAGATTGCAATGCATTACAAAGTCCATAATCATTCATGCACTGTTTAACTATATTCATTGATTGCCAACTGCACTGAGTCCCTGTTGTACTCAACATATTTCTTCATTTAGACCAAAGTTGAGATCACCCCCAAGAAGAAGTGAGCAATCCAAGTTTTCCAAAAATTCCTGGCTCATCGTGTTGAACCTACCGCTGGGTTTATCTACTGGGTGGAACCCACATTTGTCATTGTCTTTTTCCTTGTTTCCCTGAAATAAACCATTGAAAAGTTATACTTTTGTTTGTATATTGAACTCTTTTGAATAACAGGCTACTGCCTAAACCACAAACCCATGGTGCGCATCACTGATTATTTGAGTTAAGTGCTTAGTTTGGTTGATTTGTTTCCTTTGACAAATAGTCACACATAGTCTGAAAATAATCCTACAGCATCCCACTTATACTGGCAATTTTTGAGAGTGCTGTATGCCGAATTCTGGACCCTAAAGAACTTCTAGCAAATCGTTTATTGTCCCATTCCCATACAAGGGTGCGCGATATCACTGCCTACTACTGAAAATGCTTGGGAATGGCTATGGACAACAAGAACTTTGCTGTCGTGCCAGGGCTGCTGCCAAAAATTACACTGTGAACGTGATGAATGATAAAACTGAAGTGGTAAAAATGGGGTGCTAAATCAAGGCAGGGAATGAAAACAGGCAATAACCTTAATATTTACAACATTAATATTTACAGTGTTATTTTAATTACCTCCAAATTCACACTCAATTCGCACTCAATTTTACCATGTTCAGTATTTCACACCTTCAATTTATTTCAAGTTAATTTTTGCTACTCTGACCCCTCATACTTTGGGCCTTACCAATGCCCTCGCTGTTTTCTGGCTCTAGTTAATGACGTCCTTGGGGACTTCCGTAACATCTTTGCCTATCTAGAAAATTTGATCTTCACCAAAACTATACAGTAACACCAATCCCATGTAAGACAGGTTCTCCAAAGACTACTAGAACACTGTCTCTTTGTAAAAACCGAAAAGTGTGAGTTTCATATCAAGTCTATGACATTCCCAGGCTACATCTTACAAAGGGGGGAAAAGATAAAAGCAGTCCAGGAATGGCCCACTCCCAGCACTAGAAAACAACTGCAACGCTTTGCAAATTTCTACAGGAGTTTTATTAGAGACTTCAGTTTAGTTGCTGCACCTCTTTCTTCACTCACTTCTACAAATAAACCCTTTTCCTGGTCCACCAAAGTTGAGAACACCTTTAATGAACTAAAGAACAGATTCTTGACAGCTCCAATTATGGAAAAAGCTTCAGGGTTTGTATTTTTGTAAAATTGCACCTTTATTTTATTGTAAATGTATTAGCAAATTATTACAAAAAGCTATGATATGGTATTACAGTTTCACTTGCAAATCTGTGCCCCACATCTATCATTTGTTGCAGAGAAAGTAGGTCGTGACAATGCTGTGTTGTGTTTTATTCATGTTGCACTCACAAGAGAATCTCCAAAAATACTTGTTCCATCACTCCAGAGGTATTCAGCCAGACATCTCTGACCACTGTTTTTACATTCACTTTACTCGTGTGTTTTATTATTCACAAGATGGACATAAAAAGGGGAATATTTAAAGAAAATTCCAAAGAAAAACTGAAAATTGCTTTTGCCTATGGTGAAATCAGGAAATTAGAAGCAGTTAATGTTTTCACCACTTAAAATGAAAAAAATGGTTTAAATTTTAAGATTTATCCATTAAATATGAAAATAAGCTGTAAGCTTCAGCAACTTATTCATTATTACTCCGAGATAAAATGATGTTCATTAATACACAATTTAAACAAACTTCACTTTTGGGACTTTTTACCACAGTAACAATATGACAGACAATCAATACCTATTACCAGTAATCATCTATTTACAAGGTCAAACTCTTTCTTTTAAACCATTTAACAAATCCGTCCATCCATCCATCCATCCATCCATCCATCCATCCATCCATCCATCGTTTTTCAAGTTTCCATCTTGAAAACCCAGACCACAATAAAATAGGAGAGGGAAACCTGGAAATCAAGTCTGGGAAAGTATGGAAATAGGACAATAATCTATTATAGGAGGGACACTGTGATAATGGTGGTGTTACAGACACCAAGTTCAAATGTGTGTTCTACAGGAACATGTAAACCTTCATTTAGGCTTTGAGGGACATAGTTACATGGAAAGAGGCAGAAATCTGCCAGGCCACTTTCCCTTTCTTTAAAGAAAGATGTCAGCGTAGCATTCTGTTTGTTACATGTTGTTGCTCTACCCACCACTTTCTTTACGCATGAAGTTAATGTATTTGCAAATGTACCACTTTAAGACTTTAATTCCAAAGTGTCCTCTCCTTACCTTCAAATTCATAAAAAGAATTTCATATTTCTGTCAGTTATGATGAATAGTTTCCTTGCATCACAAATCAGAAAGAATTACACTGCTGTGACACTACTTACCATCAGCTGCAGCAAGGCCACCAGGTAAAATCCGTTTGACGTAGACTCCGAACTCCTCTCCAGTTAGCTCTTTCACTCCACCAATCACTTTAATTCCTGGTGAAATAAATACAAAGATCTCCTCTAAGTATAGCTCCTCTAGCTTTTTTCTGAGCAGATCCAGACACAGCCTAATGTAAATGAAATTCAAACGTTAAGGTGAACAGCTTTTTAGTTACATAACTAAGAACTCAGTGCTCTTTTTTCTCTTCAGTTAATACAGCAAGGCACTGCTAATTGGCAATCTGGACAACTGCTTCACTTTATTTCCACAGAAAAAGACTGGGAACTCCAAATGTAAGCAATGCTAATTTGTGTACATACATGAATAATGAATGAAGTTATGAATCATGAATAATTGTGTACAGATGGAATTTGGAAATCAGGAGAGGAGTGGAAGGTCACTGGTCAGCAATTGTCATAGTTTCACAGTATCCTGCTGACAGAGGAACAATGGGAAGGTCATACAAGTCAGCTCTGAGGTCATTCTATGTCTTCCATCACCAGAGGACAGCCCATGCTGTTGCATACCTTAAAATGTGTTTGTATTCAGGTTAGAACAAAATAACACTAGTGAGGCTGAGAAGATGAACTGCACAAACTCCATCTGTCACCATGCATTATCAGGAGAATTTTTGTTTTTTTGTAAGGACTGAGGTAAGGAAGGCACTGAAAAGGATGTGGAGTTGACAGGCAGTTGGTTCTGATGATATACCCGTGGAGGTATGGAAGAGTTTTTGACTATACTGTTTAATGAGATCTTAGAGAGGGAGAGGATGTCTGAGGAATGGAAGAAAAGTTTGCTGATACTAATTTTCAAGAAGAAGGGAGATGTGTAGGGTTGTGGCAATTACAATGGAATAAAGTTGATGAGTCATAGAATGAAGTTATGGGAAAATTAGAGGGAGGTAGATTGAGCTCTGAAGTGAGCATGTGTGAGCAGCACAGCTGCATTGTGTTTTTGTAGATTTGGAGAAATCATTTGACAGGGTGCCGGGAAAGGAGCTGTGGCATTGTATGAGGAAATATGCAGTAGCAAAGAAGTATGTTAGAGTGGTGCAGGACATGTATGAGAGCTGTGAAACAGTGGTGAGGTGTGCTGTGACAGAGAAGTTCAATGTGGAAGTGGGAATGCATCAAGGCCCATGAGCCCCTTCTTTGCCGAGGTGATGGACAGGTTGACAGATGAGGTTAGACAGGAATCTCCAAAGACGAAGATGTTTGCAGATGACATTGTGATCTGTGGTGAGAGCAGGGAACAGAGCAAGACAGAATACATGTGTGAATGAGAGGGACCCAATTGGAGCTATGAGGTTGCAGGGAGAGATAAAGAAGGTGGATGATTTTAATTAACTAGAGTCAACAGTCCAGAGCAACTGGGAGTTTGGAAAAGAGGTGAAGAAATGTGTTCAAGCAGGTTGGAACAGATGGAGAAAAGTGTCAGGTGTGATAAAAAAGTATCAGCGACAATGAAAGGAAAGATGTACAAGACATTGGTGAGACTGGCGAAAGTGTATGGTTTAGAGACAGTAGCACTGAGGAAGAGACAGAAGGCAGACCTAGAGCTAGCAGAGATGAAGATGTTGAGGTTCTTGTTGTGAGTGACGAAGATAGGAGACCTAGAGGAAGGCAAAAAAGGAACTTTATGGATGGAGTGAAAGAGGACATAGAGGTGGTAGATGTGATAGAAGATGCAGAAGACTGGGTTAGATAGAGACAGTTGACTTGTTGTGGCAACCCCTGAAAGGGGAAAGCCAAAAGAAAAAGAAAAAAGCAGTCAAGGGGCTGCATAAAAATGCATGCCACACTTCATATTTTTGTTTGTAAAACAAAAATTAATTCTGTACTTCTTGAGGAAGCTTAGGTCTTTCAGCATGATGCTACATTTCTTTTATAAGTCTGTTGTGGAGAGTGTGGAGAGCTCTGAAGCATCTGCAGGTGATTGTTTAAAGCAGGACGTTTAATAAAATGAAGAACATAATGAACCGACCAGTCTCATGAGCATACTGTTCATGAAACTTTAATTGAATTTAAGGAAGAAGAAAAATGTAATGTAACGTCAGGGTGTTTTTTCTGGCGTTTTGGAAAAAACACAAAAAAATCAAACTCACTTTGTTATTCTAAAAATCTCTGTCTATTACTTTCATCCACTCTAACAGTCTGTTAACTGGCATAGCTTCATTATTTCTATAAGCAACACTGTTGCTCTGCTTTGTGTTCTTAGATCTTGATGATATTGTGAGGTAAAGGTAAAAAACAAGCAGATATAGAAATAGATTTTTCATGTGAAAACCTAGTACAAAGCCACGTGGTGTAAGCCTATCTTTGTTGGGCTTTTGCCTTGTTGTTCAACCTGAGGGTTCAATTACCTATTCCTCCACCAAGCCCAATGTCTGTTGGAAAGTCTCCATCACAGAACAAAATGATGCTCTCACACTTTTTACATAAAAGATGTAGGAAAGAACAGATCTTAAAACAACACCTTCAGAAGAGAGAGATGGAGCTGCAGTTGACCCATCATAATCACAACAGAAACTTTATATTAATAAAATCACCCTTAATGTTCTAAAGGGTCCTGGTATAAATAACTTTATTTTGTCACTTAGAGGTTTTAAAGATTGTCACAGATTTTATGTACTAATATATTTTCAAGAACTTTCTGTACAAAAAACTGTTTAACTTTAGATTTAAGGATGCATACGAAATATTCAGCAGCTGCCTGAATTTTTAACCCCTTAAATGTCTGTTAAAAATTCAGCCAGCAACACTGATTCAGAACAACTTATTTACGTTCAAAGCTGCTGAAAAGTTGTAAAAAAAACAAGTTTTTTCCATCCTATTTTTTAAGATTTATTACTATTAAAAACAAGCAGTGTTGTATTTCACTGTGTTTAGTCTGATCATTTCAATTTAAACTGTAATTTCTAAGAAGAAGCATGACTCTGTTCTTCCCAGACTGAACACACAACTTTACCTTAGGTCCATGTTGTGTTCTAAAAACTACCTTTTTTTAGTATGAACTGCAATTTTTTACAGTAACTCACATCCCTCTGTGAATACAAGTGCAGAGCCTAGTTACAAGCGTACTGCTGGTGAACTGTATGTAGAAAACAAAAAACGTGGCAGAGATCTGATTGTTCCATATGTTCCTAACACAGAACTTCGTTCCCAGCCTGCAGGTTTACTGGTGGTTCCTAGATTTTCTAAAAGTAGAATGGGAGACAGATCTTTTAGTTATTCTCTCCTAAGGAACCAGCTCCTAGATTTACGCCTGAGAGGCAGACACCCTGGCAACTTTTATGACCAGGCTTAACACTTTCCTCTCTGATAAAGCTTAGTTAGACTGGCTTAGGTTATCCTGAGCTATCTCTGTAGTTATGCTGCCATAGGCTTCGGCAGCTGGAGGACATAATGGCTTTCCCTCACTCTGCTAGATTCTTCTACTACTCCTTAGACTTTCTGTCTCTTCATTCAGTGCTCTCTGCCTTCAAAGAACATTTCAAACCACATCTTTACGAAGAATGATAGCATTTCATTTTATTTACTCTAAGACAAAAACAGGCTCTGTCCAGATGTTTAACATGAAGGTAAGTATGAGGATTAAAAGAACAAAGACGTACAAAATTAACTGATACTGTAGTAAAAGTTGGTGCATAGGCTGCTCCTAACACAGCAAATCTCTACTCCCTGATAAGAGCAGTGTTTAACCACAGAGCTTCTGAATCTCCTACACTAAACTAGTCCACTTACATTTCCCATCACTGTACTTCAAGCAGATGTAATATATTTAACTTCAGGATCAGAGCTTCTCCAGCTCGAGGCTGCTGCTGTTCAGTCACCACAGTGACAGAGTGGCAACACTAATTGGGTCTGGAGCGAAGGGGCACCAGTTAATTACTGCCTGTTGGAAAAAAAGGGTAATACACTTCCATGTCGCTGTCCTCTCTCCTTTTGTGTTTCCCTCTGGGGAAAAAAGCTTCTCCCCCACTCTGACGCCCACTCCATCTATCATAAGATAAGAAAAACATTATTCTAATAAGTGAGCTGCTGCTGTGAAGCAATGCTCTCCTCTCCTCAAGATTCACAAGTTGTTTTTCAAATGAGGATTTCGTCCTAAAAAAGGGATCAAGGGAATGTTTGTAACCCAAGGACAACATATTTCTCCATTCTGAGACCTTGTAAAGACTAATTTACTTATTTTAAACCTGAACAAGTATCTTCAAGAGAATAGTGTTCTGTTTCAACAGCTTAATTTTATGTTTCCTTGATCAGATACTGTACTACCCTTTACACGACTTTATTGCTTGAACATGTTCTCTGCATATACAAACATCTTTCACTTAAGGTTGACATCTATCTTATAGCGCTGCTTTTGAAAGTTCCCTTTCAAAGATTAAATTACTGTAAAACGTAAAAAAGGTAAAAATCCAAGCCAACACACTGACTGGTATAGTAATAAAGTTAGTGCCTACTTATAGCCCTTCCAGGTGGTAACTGATCAGTTGGGTTTAGCAAATCCAACTCCAGATCCATTCAAACAATTTCACATTAATCTGCCCTAACTGGTGGTTGGCAAAAAAGTAAAGAAGACTCAAACTTAGCTGCTTATATTACCAGTGAGGTGTTTAAAAAAGTCAAAGGATGCACTTTTTTAGGAGGCAGCAGTATTTCCCTCGACAAGTCGACACGTCTACAGTTCATTCAAGCTGCGAGAGCTAGCACCAGTTTCAGCAGATAACAGGAAGGCTGAACAAAGGAAAGCATAGTTGATCAGTTCTATCCTTTTCAGCTTCCAACCTCCATCTGTTATCGAACATGCTGAATTTGAAAACATTGGCAGCCTTTTGGAGGAGTCAAAGTTAAGGTTAGAATCTATTTTCTCTATGGAAAGTAGATTCATGTGTATTCCAGTGAAACACACATGGAGACTGTTGTTTTAGTTATGCAGGTAGCACTGATGGCTAACATTAAATGCTGAAGTCAATAATCGTTTTAAAGTTGCTTTAAAGGTATTTTGACAGGAGTAAGACAATGGTAACACATTAACCACTGAAGTTATGTACATGTAGAGTTATGTCAATTCTATTTTCCAGTATTTGCACGTCTCCTTGTATTTTCCTCCTCATACGAGCTTTTTTAATGTTCCATGACAGTAACAAAAGTGTTAAGGAGGTTATGGTGTAATGTCCCTGGTAGCAGTGTCTGCTAAAGGTGTTATTGTGTAATTACACTTAAAATGCTGAGTACACTTTATATTCTGTGGTGTTTTTATGGATGAGCAAAAAAAACTATTTATTTTATTTCTTATTGTCAAACCTAATGTCTTAAATTTCAACAAATCTCTACTGCAGACTTTTCCCACTATGTTTTTCTGCACCTCTATTTCACAGTACAGATATTTCCCTGTAAAGAGTCTTACTCCAACTGTCTGATGCCAGAACTGACTGTGACAAGTTGAGATCGAGTCCATCATAAACCCGACACAGTGAAAGGGAAGCGCTGTGTGATGCTGCAGGTTTATTTTGAGAACGCTGAGGCAGAAGAGCCAGAGCTGAAGTGAATACAGATATAGACCTACAGCAACATGTTCTTGGTTGCCGAAGAGAAAAAAAGGAACTTACCTAGGCCATTTTCACAGTCTGTAAACTCCATGGAATGAACAGCTCTGTCAACTCCATATGGACCCATTAGAGTCCTGTTAAAGATGAAGGACAAGGAAGACAGAAAGGAAGACACAAAACAAATAACAGGTAAATAAAATGAAATAAATATACAAGTTTAATTTAGTGCTTTCTTTAAGTGCATAGATGTGTAAACACATAGAATAAGTTCCCCAGATCACCCAAAGAGGCTCTGTTGATGCTTTGCAAATAAGCATCAAACAACCTGAGTCCAGTTATTAAAAAAAAACAGTTTGTGTAAATGTGTGATTTGATTGTGTAAATAGCTGTATGTTGCCTTTTCTACAAAAATCAGAATACTTTGTTTCATTAAAATAGTTTGTGTGTGTGTGTGTGTGTGTGTGTGTGTGTGTGTGTGTGTGTGATATGCACTTGCTGCTGAGTGAGAACCATTTTTTGTATTTTTATCGCAAATGAGGACATTTTGACAAAGTGAGGACATTTTCCTGGTCTTCACTTTTCCAAATTCTGTTCTTGGGATAGGGGTTAGGTTTAGGGCTAGGGTATGAATTGAGTTATGGTTAGGGTTAGGGTTAGGTATTAACTATTTAGGGTTAGGGTTAGTGTTAGGGTCAGGGTTAGGCACTAAAAATCAAGGAAAATGAATGGAAGTCAATGGAAGTAACTGAAAAGTCCTCATAAAGATAGTAAAACGCGGATGTGTGTGTGTGTGCATGTGCATGCGTACGCGTGTGTGTGTGTGATTGTGTCCAAATGTGCCAACTGGAGGAGCAAGGCTTTTGGAATAGTGAGATAGTTAGATATCTCTCAACACTCAGTGCCCTGCATGGGGCTGCTGTGGCCTTCAGGAGCCAAAGGTACCTGGACTTTGCTGCTCTTGGGCACTGAGTGTTGAGCCTTGGCTCCTGAAGGCCACAGCAGCCCCATGCAGACAGATCCCGGGAACCCCAAAAAAGAGGCAGGTTGGCAGCAGAGCACAAGAGCAGTAGCCCTCAGGCTAAAGAGACACCAGGAAAAATGCAAAGCACCAAACACCCCAAGAAGCGTCTCTGTACCTAACTCTCCCCCCATCTTTGACCCTGGTGTATGCATGTGTTAATGTGAAACGCTTGGATGAATGCAGTTGTGTATGTCTCAAGTGCAGTCGGGGTGTTGGAGACTTCACAGTTTGCTGAAAGTAGAGAAGCCGCCCTCCCTAGTGTAATAAAATTGATGTGCAGGATGGGGCCAAACAAAGCTGGTAGGTGCACTGTAAAGTACATATGTGGAAAGAGTTCACCATCGGGTTCAAAACGCGATTAAACATCATCTTTGCCCATCTTTGTTATCTTTGTGTTTTAGATGGGTCAATCTCATTTGTTCCTATTCATCTATATTTGTTCTGTGTATAATAGAACAAATATAATAGCTGGGAGAAAACCTTTAAACTCTATTAAGTATTCCATTTCTTAAGTATTTTATTATTCTACTTTTTCTTTTTGATACTTAGAATTGCAAGAAGATCTATTTGCCTTCACCGAGTAGGCAAATGAGATGTACATTGGAGCTGTGTACAAAGGTTGTGCTTCTCTGGTTTGTGCGCATGTCAATACACTGCCAGCGATACGATTCATTTTAGATAAATGTAAGGGAAAAAAAGATACTGTGATACTACCGTTTGATTCAATCCGACAAGACATACACTACCAGTCTAAAGTTTTAAAACCCCTTTCTCATTTAATGGTTTTCTTTATGTTTATGACTATTTACATTGTACGTAGATTCTCAATGAAGGCATCAAAACAGTGAATGAACACATATGTAATTATGTAACAAACCAAATATTGGAAAATAACTTCACATATTTTATATTTTAGAATCCTTAAAGTATCCTTAAAGTAGCCTTTGCTGTGATGACTGAAATATTAACCTCTGGCCGTCTCTCAATGAACCTCTGGGAAGTTCTTTCAAGACTCTTTGGAAAACCATTCCAGGTGAGCACCTCATGAAGCTCATGGAGAGAACGCCAAGAGAGCAAAGCAGTCATCAGAGCAAAGGGTTGCTATTGTGTAAAAATCTTTAAAAAAAAAAACGAATTATTTTACACTTTTTGTTTACTACATAATTCCATGTGTCTTCATTCACAGGTTTGTTGTCTCTGGTGAGAATCTACAATTTAAATAGTCTTGAAAATAAAGAGACCCATTAAGTGAGAAAAGCGTTCTAAAACTTTTGACCGGTAGTGTAATCAGTTGTATGTACCTAATTAATGACAGTAATAAAACAACAGCGTTTCACAACCATGACTTGTCTACCAACTCTAAAGCACTTATAGAAGTCAGATTTTAAACCTGACTTACAATAAACCAAAACCCAGAGGCTTAGAGCAAAATGATCAAACCTGTCAGGCTGCAGATTCAGCAGGAGTTCAGTAGTCAGCAGCAAAAATCATTAACAACATAAAGCTTGCTGTCAAAAATATTATTTTATAACTTCTGTTATAAAGTTATTAAAAATTAAATGCAGATTCAAACTCGCACCAATATCACTACTGAAAGTTAACTGTACAGACACTGAGGCAGCTCAGCTATGCTAAAAATGTAGTTCCAAGGCTCTTCTGAGACATGAAGCAGGTAATAAAACATAATAAACATGGAAGAAGTATTGAAAGCCTAGTTCTCAGTAACACTATAATGCTGGATATCTTTAAATAAGCTCATGGGATGTGTAAATGACTTGAAATTAGCAGAGCTGTTTTAAAAGAGGACAGGAAAAAAGTTCTTGTCCGAGACAAGTTGGAAGCTGAGGCACGTTCAGCTGCGTGCATTGTTATTGCTCTCGCCATCTTTACCTCAATGTGACGTACACCTCGCTCAGGTTCCGCCTCTTTAGTGCGGTTAATTGTCGTCTGCTTTCTAACAAAGAGTGTTCTGTATGTTAGTAAAGGAATAACTGGCCAAAATCAAATGTCTGCTTTCAAGTAAAGAGTAAGTGCCAGCGGGATAACCCCCAACATCAAATAATCGGGGAGAACCTTTTTTTAAATAAAGTGCAGAGTTTCTTTCTGTTTAATGGATCACGTTTTATTGCAGGGACTTGAAAATGGATGCAGCTAGCTTCGATGCCCAAAACAACATCATTTCACAGCTCTGCTACTGATGCGTCTGCACCTTCATATGCACTCCAACATATTAATGCTCATGGCATACTGATAGGTCCTGTTGATGACTGCAGGGTCGGAAAATCTTTTTCTGATCCATGACCTGATAAAAGCGCTACCAACAAAATCTTCAAGTGGGGATAGTGTTTCAGAGGGAAGAAGTCTGTATGTTAGGTATTATCAGTATCAGTGAGGTGTTTCAAAGTAATGTCAAAGGAAAGAGTAAACAGTCTAGCACACGTCTGTGTAGCAAAGCTTTGCAAGTGGAACTCGTTATAAGAAAACATCAAAGCTGAACAAAGAAATAATGGAGGCCACTGTATGTTAGCAAGTACTTGATGCCCATAAATACAGAGAGCTGAGGGCTTCGTCAATCTGATAAATAAGCTGGATCAGAGATACCACATTCCATCACTGAATTACTTTTCCCATGTTGGCTTTCCACAAATGTATGAAACATGTCCTGACAGTTAGATCCGAACTGAGCCCAAAGTTGCACACCAGTGGAAATATGGATCCCTATACTGTAGGTGGTGATATGCAGCTTTAAACTGGTTGTGAGGAGAAGTAGAAATATCATTCTTGTCCTATTAGTGTTGCTGTGTAGGTACAATGGGCACGCTCATGTCAGGCAGGCTGAAATGCTGCATTGTCGCAGGAAAGACAGCAGGAATATTAGGAATATTGTAAAAAAGCGAAATTTTGTCAGTAGTTCAAATCGTAATTTGTACTCTTATAAAGTACACACAGTGACATATTTAATCTCTTTTCGTGGTTGTGATGATTTTGATGATCATATTATGCAAGATGCTAATTATCTGAGATAAAGTTTTTTTTTATCAACTGTAATCCATAATCACTGATGAATTAAGTCATATTTTAAATATTTCTATTGTGTGTGCTGAGTTTATAATGTGTTTCTTCTTGTATTGGACTTGTGAAATACGAAATACTCCTCCCCAATAAATCCTTTTTAAGATGCGCCTGTGTGCGTGTGTGTGTGTGGGTTGGTTGAGGTTATCCAAATATCTCACATTTTGGTTTAAATATTTAAATTAATTTAAAACAGAATTTATGACTTATGTTTAGCATTTAATGCCAATATTAGTTAATATACAGTACAGACCAAAAGTTTGGACACACCTTCTCATTCAGAGTTGTCCTTATTTTCATGACTATGAATATTGTAGCTTCACACTAAAGGCATCAAAACTATGAATTAACACATGTGGAATTATGTACTGAACAAAAAAGTGTGAAACAACTGAAAATATGTCTTATATTCTAGGTTCTTCAAAGTAGCCACCTTTTGCTTTGATTGCTGCTCCGCACACTCTTGGCATTCTGTTGATGAGCTTCAAGAGGTAGTCACCTGAAATGGTTTTCACTTCACCGGTGTGCCCTGTCAGGTTTAATAAGTGGGATTTCAAGCCTTATAAATGGGGTTGGGACCATCAGTTGTGTTGTGCAGGAGGTGGATACAGTACACAGCTGATAGTTCTACTGAATAGACTGTTAGAATTTGTATTATGGCAAGAAAAAAGCAGCTAAGTAAAGAAAAACAAGTGGCCATCATTACTTTGAGAAATGAAGGTCAGTCCGAACAATTGGGAAAACATTGAAAGGGTCCTCAAGTGCAGTCGCAAAAACCATCAAGCGCTACAAAAAAACTGGCTCACATGAGGACCGCCCCAGGAAAGAAAGACCAAGAGTCACCCCTGCTGTGGACGATAAGTTCATCCGAGTCACCAGCCTCAGAAATCGCAGGTTAACAGCAGCTCAGATTAGAGAACAGGTCAATGCCACACAGAGGTCTAGCAGCAGACACATCTCTAGAACAACTGTTAAGAGGAGACTGTGTGAATAAGGCCTTCATGGTTAAATAGCTGCTAGGAAACCACTGCTGCGGACAGGTAACAAGCAGAAGAGAATTGTTTGGGCTAAAGAACACAAGGAATGGACATTAGACCAGTGGAAATCTGTGCTTTGGTCTGATGAGTCCAAGTTTGAGATCTTTGATTCCAACCACCGTGTCTTTGTGCGGCGCAGAAGAGGTGGACGGATGGACTCTACATGCCTGGTTCCCACTGTGAAGCATGGAGGAGGAGGTATGATGGTGTGGTGGTGCTTTGCTGGTGACACTGTTGGGGATTTATTCCAAATTGAAGGCATACTGAACCAGCATGGCTACCACAGCATCTTGCAGCGACATGCTATTCCATCCGGTTTGCGTTTAGTTGGACCATCATTTATTTTTCAACAGGACAATGACCCCAAACACACCTCCAGGCTGTGTAAGGGCTATTTGACCAAGAAGGAGAGTGATGGGGTGCTGCGCCAGATGACCTGGCCTCCACAGTCACCGGACCTGAACCAAATCGAGATGGTTTGGGGTTAGCTGGACCGCAGAGTGAAGGCAAAAGGGCCAACAAGTGCTAAGCATTTCTGGGAACTCCTTCAAGACTGTTGGAAAACCATTTCAGGTTACTACCTCTTGAAGCTCATCAACAGAATGCCAAGAGTGTGGGGACCAGTAATCAAAGCAAAAGGTGGCTACTTTGAAGAACCTAGAATATAAGAAATATTTTCAGTTGTTTCACACGTTTTTGTTCAGTATATAATTCCACATGTGTTAATTTATACTTTTGATGCCTTCAGCGTGAAGCTACAATATTCATAGCCATGAAAATAAGGACAACTCTTTGAATGAGAAGGTGTGTCCAAACTTTTGGTCTGTACTGTATGTAACCATTATTTTTTTCTGTCATTTACAGAGGAAGGATGGATCACAGTTTATGAAATATAATGATCTGACTGCAGCTGCTAGCAAAAGAAAGGCTGAGGCTCAGGCTCGGGCATCTTCATCAAAACAAAAACAATTAAAACTTATGGACACGAAACAAATATCTCAAAAAGGCCATCTGGCGCTGCACCCCATAATCTGGGGTCATCTGGCACAGCACCCCATCACTCTCCTCAGCACCCCATCACTCTGGCGCAGCAACCCATCACTCTCCTTCCTAATCTTGTGATCCAAGGACTCCACCCATGTAACTGTGTGATTGTGGTGGTCTGGAGGCCACGCTTCCACAACCGAGTGTGACTGAGGAGTGAATGAATTATACATAAAATTGTAAAGCGTCGTTAGGTGCCTAGAAAAGCGCTATGTAAGAATAATGCATTATTATTATTATTATTATTGTTATATATTTGGAGTTACTGATCTGTCCAATATAGCACTAAATTTTCACAATTATTCTCAACTACACTCAATTGACATGCATTGTTAAAAATGTTTTGTTGTTTCAGATGTTAAAGTACTCTGAATACTTAAGTATTTTTGAAAACACATACTCCAGTACTTTAAGTAATAATTTGACGGAGCTACTTTTATTTTTAATGGAGTAAAATTGGACCAGTAGGATCTGAACTTTGACCCATGTCATGAAACTGAGTACTTTGTCCACCACTGCAGACAGGTTATAAACATAAATGTTTGGCTTGTGTCTCCTGCTCTTTCTTCCAAAAACTCTGTCAAAGATGATACAAGAATTTGCAAGAAGTTAGTGGGACATTTCTGCCACAGACAGCACTGAAAAAAGCCCAAAACTGAGAATGTCTAACCAGGTAGGGTTCCAGATAAAAGTCGAGAGAGTACTGGAGCAGCAGTGGGACTTTCCTGACGTCCTCTTAGCAGACAAGGCATTTCATTCCCACTGGAAGGATCTTTATATATATATATATATATATATATAATATATATTATATATATATATATTTTATAATAAAATATATATATATATATATATCAGGGGTTGGACAATGAAACTGAAACACCTGTCATTTTAGTGTGGGAGGTTTCATGGCTAAATTGGACCAGCCTGGTAGCCAGTCTTCATTGATTGCACATTGCACCACTAAGAGCAGAGTGTGAAGGTTCAATTGGCAGGGTAAGAGCACAGTTTTGCTCAAAATATTGAAATGCACACAACATTATGGGTGACATACCAGAGTTAAAAAGAGGACAAATTGTTGGTGCGCATCTTGCTGGCGCATCTGTGACCATGACAGCAAGTCTTTGTGATGTATCAAGAGCCACGGTATCCAGGGTAATGTCAGCATACCACCAAGAAGGACGAACCACATCCAACAGGATTAACTGTGGACGCAAGAGGAAGCTGTCTGAAAGGGATGTTCGGGTGCTAACCCGGATTGTATCCAAAAAACATAAAACCACGGCTGCCCAAATCACGGCAGAATTAAATGTGCACCTCAACTCTCCTGTTTCCACCAGAACTGTCCGTCGGGAGCTCCACAGGGTCAATATACACGGCCAGGCTGCTATAGCCAAACCTTTGGTCACTCATGTCAATGCCAAACGTCGGTTTCGATGGTGCAAGGAGCGCAAATCTTGGGCTGTGGACAATGTGAAACATGTATTGTTCTCTGATGAATCCACCTTTAATGTTTTCCCCACATCCGGGAGAGTTACGGTGTGGAGAAGCCCCAAAGAAGCCTACCACGCAGACTGTTGCATGCCCAGAGTGAAGCATGGGGGTGGATCAGTGATGGTTTGGGCTGCCATATCATGGCATTCCCTTGGCCCAATACTTGTGCTAGATGGGCGCGTCACTGCCAAGGACTACCGAACCATTCTTGAGGACCATGTGCATCCAATGGTTCAAACATCGTATCCTGAAGGCGGTGCCGTGTATCAGGATGACAATGCACCAATACACACAGCAAGACCTGTGAAAGATTGGTTTGATGAACATGAAAGTGAAGTTGAACATCTCCCATGGCCTGCACAGTCACTAGATCTAAATATTATTGAGCCACTTTGGGGTGTTTTGGAGGAGCGAGTCAGGAAACGTTTTCCTCCACCAGTATCACGTAGTGACCTGGCCACTATCCTACAAGAAGAATGGCTTAAAATCCCTCTGACCGCTGTGCAATATATATATTATATATATATATATATATATATATATATATATATATATAGGAAATAGGAGAAGAGAGAGAGGGGGAAGACATTCAGCAAAGGTCTCTGGGTCCGGGACTCAACCTGGGATGGCCGCTTCGAGGACTGTAGCCTCTATATATGGGTCGCATGGTTAACCCCTACACCACCAGCGTCGCGCCCCCCACCTGGAAGGATCTTGATTTATAAAGTGGTTAATAAACCAGATACAGCAATGATAACGAACACTAAAAATGCCTCCGTCTAAAGAAAAACATTCTCGATGATGACAACATATAAGGAAATGTTAAGTGGCTTCAGACTATACGTCTGAAGTATAATATGTTTCTTGGAACCAACTGTAAAAAAGGTGGAGCAGGAATCACTTATTTAATAATTTCCCATGAGAGGAAAGAAGTCAGCTCTGACCCAAAGAAAGATTCTGTATCTTTATCCGGTGCGTCCTCCTCTCTGAGAAGATTATTCTTACCCGGTTTAATCGGGTGGGCTGGTACCAAATTTGTAAACACAAGAAAGAGCCAAGATTTTCCCCTAATTCTTTCTTAAACTTTCTGTTTTGGCTGGGTATAAAAATAGATGTGTCTTTTCCATCCAGTTACAACATGTAGGAGGATTTTATTACGTAACATGAGTCCAACACTTGAACACAGCCACAAGTCCAACATCACAAACGTCTGAAAGCAGTTCAGAGTCCTTTATAAAGAACTTTACATGTGAGAAGACATGGACAACATAATTAGATTTAGGTTTGTTCAGAACAATTACATATCCATTAAGACTGAACAAAATAATGATTTTATTGCTAGTTTATACTGTCTTGGATATCTTTTATCCAATAAGCCAATTTAAAGTTTCACAAGAAAAACTGTCACTGCGATGCTGTTTTTCCAACAGAATGACACGTGTATTGTTACATATTGTCGCAGCACACTGGTAGATCCAAGAAGCTTTAATCTGAATAGTGTTATCACACTTCAAAATCCTAGTCAGTTTAATTTACCTTTCCTCCCCATGGCTGGGATTTTACTGGGCTGACCCATGTTAGAATGAACCAACTCAGAAGGGGGATTGGGACTAAAATTTGCAATTATTTTTTATATCTTTTTTTTAGTTTAAGAAACGTTATAATTAAATTTAAGGGTTGAGAAATTTATCAGACTGTAGAGGATGATTTTATTTTGACAAAAAGTGTGGGAGCAAAAAGTTTGTGTATGTGTCTTATGTAATGCCACCAGAGTCCTATGCATAAGCTTGTTAATAAGAGAGCAGCTTTTATCTTGATTCAATTCACTTTAATAATATAGTGAAGCAAATAGAAAACCTGACCAATGTGATGTTCTACATGCAAACTAAAAACTAAAATAGGTTTAACTGATTTTACAGAAACGTCTGGCTAGGAACTCTAAAACGGCAATAAAAGAGGTACATTTTCAGTAACTCGTAATGAACTTGGTCTAGTTGTAGGTATAGCCTCACATCTGGCAAAGAAGAGCAGCGACTGGAGTAACTTCTTGTGAAAAATGACACCATTAAAGCACGCATAGTTAACAATGGCTATTTTTCCACTTGAAGCAAATCCCGTTTCAGCGACAGGCAGCACAGAAAGCGGAGTTAATAGTCAGCAGAATAATGACATCTATAAAAAACGCACTGCGTGTCTCCACCGTGTTTATTTTCCTCTGCACCCCGCTGATATTTAGGTTCGTGTGTTCAGAAAAATAATCGGAGCAACAGCATTATTCCACTTTTACAGACTGAGTCTTTACTTGTTCAACAAGCGAACAGATCCTGAGCCAAACTTCAATCCAGCACATTTCAACTAACAAAGCGTCCCTCATTCTTCCAACAACAGAAACCCGAACACTTATCAGAGCAGCCCGGCAGCGAAGGTCCGCGGCTTTCAGCAACATCTCCATCCCCCTCCATGGTTCTTACCTGCTAATGATAACAGCTCCCTTATACATGACCGAAAAGGTTGGCATCATTACATGAAGCTCGGTAGTTCGAGAGACGGCAGCAGCTTCCTCAGCTCTCAGCCTCCAGCTACATGATGCGCGCTGTCTGCGCACAGCCAGCCAGCCTCTAATTCCACTAAGACTGACTGCCCGCTCAAAACATCTCCACCTTCTCCCACACGTTAATCTCTTACATAACTAAAGTCACCGAAATATTCCAACAAAAAGGGGCACTGAGGCTTGAAGTGATTGTGCAGGCGGATTATCTCTTACACATTTTCCACTCTATCGGTCAAATTCCTCACATTTATTGGTTGTTTGAAACTATGGTCTAAAATAAGTCAACACCAACAAATAAGCCCTGAATTCTATATAAAAAAAAATCAAAGTAATGAAATTGTTATGATAATTAAACTTCATCTGACAAACAAAAAAAAATTACTGGTTTCATTCATAACATTTATGGAGACATATAATGACACAAATAATTAAATATTAATCATGTCCTATAGCAAAACACCCGGCAGTAAAGATCCAACAGAGTCAGCCACAGGTTGTTTCTGGGATAAATTGACTTAACAACAAAATGTGTTAAGCTTGATCCTCACAATAGTTATCTTATGTTGTTTTCTCAGTCAAACAACGTGATGTCTGTTAATGCTGCAAACTGTATCAGTTCACATCATCAGCTGTGACCCATCAGTCTGTTCTAAGTTTGTCAAAAGTGGTGTAAACCTTTGGGTTTTGTGACAGGCTGCCAACTGTGCAACAGCATGGGAGATTTTGTGTCTTCTACTGGTTTTATGGGTTTGAGAGATTTTCGGAAAGTTTTCCAGTTGACTCACAATCACCTGATTGGTCAGTTGATGGTGAAGTTGTTTAGTTGAGAAAACAAACTTAAGACAAACTTAACAACGCTGTCTTGGGAAAGTGTAATTGTGTAATATCTGCTAATATAGTGGTATACCCCTGAGATATTACCATTTTTTTAGTTCAAGTTGTTTCAAATTGGTTAATTCAGATAAAACATGGAGTCTAACAATTCAGAAGCTGAGATATGCTGAGATATTCTAAGATCTGTGTGTGTATAACTTGGCTGATGAACAAAAGGATCCAACTCAGGTAAAAGCAAGCCAATAAAATGAGACCAAACATGCAAAAGTTTAAAATACTGTTTTATCTTTCCTTACACAACAAACTGGACAAGTAAACCTTGGACAGCCTGGAGAGCTACATGGACAAGCATTTCAAGGACATAGTTATGGGCAAATACCAGAGGCCAACCACAACGCCAGCATGCTTTGAGGTAGTCTCTGGAGTTCAGCCAGGAACTGGTAGGTTCACTTGCAGCTGAGAACTAGACGCTGAGGGACAATGTAAAACAAAACTATCAAAGGAATGACTGTTCTGAGAAAACAAGAAGATAAGGCAAACCATCCAGGACATCCAGGCCTGAAACATGTTGGACAACCTTGTCTTCTCTACCAAGGAGGAAGAGGCGGAGGCCACTGTCAGGTCAGAAGTCTGGGTAGAGAGCTGGGTGGAATGGATTCTAGTGTAAACAACCAGTTCCTTAGGAAGATCCTGGTTCGCCGGCCATTCCTATTCCCTGCGAGGGGGAGAAATATTGCTGAGGGAGCCCGAGCAAACATAACAGTTGATACAGTAACTATAACTCAACACAGAGAGGGGTAGCTACTTTAATTAATAAACGGATGCAGTTCTCAAGAAATTACAGCAAATCTGATCCAGAAGGAAGATATGTAATTATTAACATCAACATAAACAACAACAAAGATAGGTGTATCACTAATGTATACAGTCACAATGTGGATGACTCCAACTTTTATCACAGTCTCTATTCTGCCCTTTCACCTCAGACTGGGACCGCACAAACACAAAGAGACTTCATCAGGGTGCATTTGTTTATATGCTGATGATGTCTTGATCTTTTTTGAAAATACGAACTTATCTCTTCCAGAGACAATAACCCTAAAAAATATATTTTCAATAATTTTCAAGGTTCTCCTATAAATTGGAACAAATCCCTTCCCTAACAGATTTGGAAGTCACAATGGAGAAATCTCACTATTTCAATCATATGAAGCATGTCTACAATCAAAATCATGGTCCTCCCTAAAACAATGATAAATATCTTCTTTATGACCGCAGTTAAACCGATATATAGTCTCCATACGGTATGCTTAATGGTAAGTAAGCAAAGATGTGCTAAATATTCAAACTATTAGCCTTCCCACTAATTTCTTTGCTTTTTCTGCAAACTTACTTGACATCTTTCTGCTACACATCAGGAAACTATTGCTGATAGTAACTTTACAGAACCTCACTTTAAAAATTCCAGTTAATCCCTTTAATAAACAGCACTTAAAACTAGTATTTTATAAGGTGAAATTATGAAATAAACTGCGAAGAGGTTTTTTTTTGACCTACTCATATGGTCTAGCAGGTTTGTACCGCGTTTCAAAATTGAATGGCTAATGTAGGGAAGGAGAGGACTCGGTTTTTTTTTGTTTGTTTTAATGTGTCCTGTCCAGCAGGGTAGCACTCCGAATTGTTGTCTGAGTGCCAAGAAGAAGCCCAACAGATTTACTTTCAGAAGTGGAGCATAACGTCTAACGCTACAATGCTCCGTTTCATATTTATTTTAAAAAATTGTTATTAGACACTGCTTTGGGATTATTTGAATTGCAATGAACACGGAGACAGAAACAAAACGGAAAAAAGAAACAAGAAAGAGGTTGGGCAAAAAGGAAAAAGGGAGAGAAGGAGAAAAGAATAGAGGAGAGAAAGAAGGATAAAGAGGATACAAGATAACACCCTACAAGACTGCTTCTACAACCTGCAGAAACGTATATATAACAACAGCTATGTTACTGAAAATCGCACGGTACTAATGAATGCACAATGTATTTAGTGGCAACTGCAGCTCAATATAGAACATCTGTGTATCTGTTAACACCTAAATCCAAACACCTAGTTTAATTGGTTGTGCTATCAAGCGACAATAGACATTTATATTATTATTATATGCTGCTTTCTTTGCAAAGTTTTAAAGTGTGTACGAGATGTGACCCCAGCAAAGAAATGAGTGGCAAAAAGGATTAAATTAGCATTAGATCATGGCACTTAACATCACCATAAAGTATAAAGATTTTCTTTTGCTGGATTACAATTAGGAAATTTCTCAAATATTTAAAATACTAGATCAGCTTAACTTTTTAATTTAAAAGAATTGGTTGCTCTAAAGTATCTAAGCAAATTTTAAATTAGGCAGATTCTTGATAAACTTAAAAGTTAACATTCTGTGTGAGAAGTCAAACTGTCTTAGGAGCACCTGCTGACTGTCATACTCTGCATGTGTTTGGGATTTAGTTCTGTATACAGTCTCTGCTCTGTCATGTTCTTCATGTGCTTTATTTTAGTTCATATCTGTTTATTAGATTCATTCTGGTGTTTAGGTGTTTGTTAATTCCCTTGATTCCTATGTTAGATGTTTTAGTTTTTATTTTCTTGTAGATCTTTGTTCTCCTGTGTATTTTATTTGGGTAGTCTCATTGTGGTATCTGCCACCTTCATATCTTACTTTTTTCTGTTCACTTAGATGTTTCTGTCACATCCCTGGACTCTCTGCTCATTAGTATTAATTAGCCTCCCTCCTTCAGTTGCCATATGTCTCTCCCGTCCACCAGCTGCTCCTGATTCCCCTTTGATTAGTTCCCTATTTTCATCGTTCCATTCTCCACCCTTCCCTAAGTATTTATACCCTCTGGTTTTTGTTGTTCTCCAATGGAACTGCTGGCCTCCCCATTCCATGTCTCTGTGTTCCTCCCTGTATACCTGCCAAAGTTCCGTCCTGTAAGTTAACCTGTTCCTATCCTTAAAGCATTTATCTACTCACCGTGCGGCTACCATCTTCCTGTTTGCACTTCGGTCCTGCTTCACCTCCACACACCCTGACATTGACAGGACCTTAGTTTGCTTATTCAACTGGCAGGCTCTGACTGCTTGTTAAAACCTAGATCACAGAGGGATGGGCTTAGATGCCTTTAAACACATAAATGCATAACTGCCTTGATCTCCATTTAGAAACTGTAAACTAATCCGCAGATGTTAAAGAGTATTCTCATTTGTCATTCAATGAACATCTGTGTTTTATTGCTGCCTCATTAACTGATGCTAACTGTTACTTTTCATTACAGTTCTGTTCATTCAAAATGATTCTGCTTTAAAGGGGTTCCCTCTAATCCCTTTGATTCACATAATCCCATAAAGAAAATCCATATCACTAGGGTTTAGAGGTAAAAAAATACAGCAAACCATAGGTCATAAGACATGAACCCAAAGTAATGAAAATAAATATTTTTAGGATACTGCTCATCTTAAAATAAATAATCTGAGCTGCAGACGGAAATATAATTAACTGTAATTTTGTTTCTTTATTGAAGATTATTCCTACCACAGCCTATACCAAACAGGGACCGAATTCTCCCAAACAGAGTCAGTTGTATACCCAACCAATCACAGACTGAGAAACATGCACACCTAATGCAGTAAATATTTGTTACTGTGGTGCTGAACTGAGATTTATATCCACTAAGGCATTATTGTCATTTTAAATAAGGGTCTTTAATTACACATTTACATAATTTTTTCACAGTGGAAAGATGAATACAGTGGATCCAAAAAGTAAGAATTAGGTGCACAAGTTTAAATTCACTGCAAATATTTCTCAAATTAACAACAGCTTCAAATTACACATCCAGGCTCAAATTTCATACAAGCACCCTGCCAACAGGTAGATCAACCAGCCACTTGACATGAACATTGGATTTGAGTTTATAGTTCATACATTTTCAATATATATTCAGTCTGACTTGCACTATATGTGTTCACATCCCTATGTGTCTCACTATTACAAGTGTTGATAGTAAACCTGCTGTAAGGCATCTCAGGAACCTTCTAAATTTACACATAGATCCTTGTTCTGCAACAACCATGAAACTCATTTTAGGGGGACATAAGCTCAAGAAATACCAGTAGATATATTCAACCTAACTGATGGTAAAACAATTAAATACATACCTGGCGAAGCCGAGAGGCACTTTCAACCTTTGGAACATGTCACTGCTGTCTGTGAAAAAGCCTGGTCATCAGACACTGGCTCTCACCACTGTCTCTGTGCATTCCATGTAACACTGCATCACAGTTACCAAGTAGATATGAAGACTGCCAATTGATGAAGAGAAGAAGAGCTTATGCCAAAAGGATAATGCACCTAAATCCATAAGACACACAGACATGCTAAATATAGGCCTTCACAAGAGGGCCACTGGAATGCTTCAAATAGTAAGCACAGATTATGTTACAAGGATGCATACACATTTCCCATCTATTTGAATTGTGTTCCTTAAGTTATTTTGGTTTTCAGTCAGATGTAGTTCTTTAAATGTGCCTTGGCTTCAGGGACATACAGCTGTTATACCTCCCCCAACCCTGCACACGATTTTTAAAATCTGCTTAGTGCATGCTTTTAAAGCTGCATTTATTGTTGTTAGACAACCATTAGACTCAAAGCTCATATCACAACATGACAGCGTTCTTAAAATTGAGAAACACATGCAGGAGAAATGGAGAGCAATATTTATCAGGTTTCTGGCATTAAAATCAACAAATATTAAAGTTAGAAGCTAAAGCAACAAACTAAAGGACATAGAAGTTCTGTAGAGTTTAGCAGAATGGAAACGCTGGAGGTATTCCATTGTAAATGGCATCAGAGATAAACAGCTTTTGCACTGTGTATTAATGTGAAACATTTTTAATCCTTTCTAAGCTCCTGATACAAAGTGAAACTGTCTCTTAGATCTTACTTTACAGCTTGAGGACATGGACCCAACCCAAAGTACTGTGATCTTCAGAGACACTAACATTCGGGTACATGCTTCCAGTAGTTGATCAAAGCAAACATGCAAAGGTTGGTAGGTAAGCATATAACAATTTTTTAACAGCATTGAGGCAGATGGCAATCCTGAAGACTAACTGACCTAATCCATTCCCTAACCAGTTTAGATGTGTGTTTGGGATCATTGTTATAACACCCAGCTGTGTTCAAGTTTCAACCATCTAGCAGTAAGTTGAGGTGAAGTTGGAGACATTTTGGAGGAAGTTCTCCTTCTTCCGTATTCCATTCACTTTGTCCAGTGCACCAGTAACAAAGAAAAATAGGCCCTTATCATGATGCTACTATCACCATGCTTGACAGTTGATACAGTGTACTTTAGTTTAAAGGCCTCACCTTGACTTCTCTGGACATGCTTCTTGTTGTCTTGCCCCCTAGTGGACAATTAGTTCATAAATTCAACAAATCTTTCTGTAATTTAAATAATCTATTATTGTCTATTTATTCAGCAGTTTTATAAAATAAATCATAAAAAACATGTTTTGTAAACAGTTGCTATTAGCATAGATTTTTCTTACTGGGTCTTTATGACCGTTTACAGATTAAATAAAAAGCATTGATTTCTCTTAACAATAACACGAGTGTCATAGAAGAATGCCAGAACACACAGGGCTTTACAAGTGTTTGTGTTGGGGAATTCCCCAAAATCTAAATTCAGCTAAGCATCAGTAAGATGTGTTGGGCAAACATGTGATTTAAGGTCCTTCCTCACATCTTTCAGAAGGGATTTGCCTCTGATGGAGGTGGCAGATACCACAGAAGACCTTTAGATGTTTCATAAAGCCCATGCTTTTAGTGCATCAGGGCTGTTTGAAGATGAAAAACTGCTGTGTAATATCAGGTAGGTGTGTTAAAAAGTTGTGGCTGATGTGTAATAAGGGATAAATTGAAGATCTCATGATGTAAAGCTGGAGTTCATCATAGTTGTCCAGTTGTTGGTATTACAAGAGTTTGGAGGGGGTCCAGCTCTTACTTAGCAAACAGGCCTTGCACTGACTCCAATAACAGGCTTTGGGTACACAGATGTGAGCCAGACTAAGACTTTACTTTAATAGTAACCATCCAAAACAGCAGACTTCCAGCTACTTTTCCAAGAGACTTTATATTTTTTTTCAATTTTCATATGCATACATAAAACTGGTTCAAAGGGTTGCATTGTGGGGGGGGGGCTGCTGATCCCTTTTGACATTTTTTGTTCTCGAATTCAAAAAGATTTACTATTCTTGAAAAGCTGAAAAGCTTTTTAAACATGTTCAGGCAAAGCTATTCATTTGATCAAAAAAAAGAAACAATGCAGAGACAAACCGCCCATCTGACTTTTCTGTTCAGACTCAATTCCAGGGAGGGCAGTAACACACTGCCATTAGTTACTGACTCCTACATCCATGCATTGCCACACATATGAAACCTGTAAATCTCTGTACAGTAAGTCATTTAGGTCCTGCAGGTTCTAATTAAGAGCGGTTAGAAAGTCACTGTCAAAACCATCAGTACGGTTGGTACCTTTGATATGTTCTATTAGCAATACACTTCAGGCATTTACCAATACATGATGGTCAGCAGACAAATAAGAAGCCTCATAGATGAATTACACAGCATTATCAGCACTCCACAAAGTTGATGAGGGTCACACAGTGGGTTTCCAGGAGGCTGGAGGCTGGACATTCATGTTGGGCATGTTCAGCATACAGTAGTCACCATGAACCAATGTCTTCAATGAGTGGGTATGTGACAGCACAAAACACACATTATGTTATAGTACAACCACAGCCTCATACAAAGCTCAGATGTGACCCCTATCAATTTGTGTCGAACGCTTGAGTCTATAACTCTGGTCTCTTCAATGCATTATCATTTTGACTGACTGTCGGTGGCTCTATAATCTGCTATAAGACATCACTCCACTCATTACTTACATCATATTCTTATTCTAGATGTTCCAGCTCCTTGCAAATCGAATCATTTGCATACCCATAGCACTTCTGCATGAGGGCCAAATTACATCCAAATCAAATAATTACTTTAGTGTGCCTAACTGTTTTTGTCTGTGATTGCATGACCTGCAGTTTGTATTTATGGGGACAGATTTCAGTCATTTTTATTCTTAAAGTTTTTTCCCTATGTATCTGAAATGTTTCACTGACTAACACATCTGCCATTTTGATTGCTTATCATGTGTGATCAGCTATCTTGTATTTATAGAAGCAGTCTAGTCATCCATTTCAACTCAGCAACTCCCAACACCAACAGCCCTTTCACCACAATATGATTCTGGACTACAGCAGAATCTCCCTTATTGTTTTCTTCCTTTACCCATCAGAATACCACCAACTGTGAGTTTTAGACAGAAATGAAACAAATTTTTGTATAGGAATCAAAAATAAAAATATTTAGCAGTAATTTAATCATCGTAGTTCAATAAAATAACTTGAAGTAGACCTGCAGCTGGGAAAGATCAAGTTTTGAAGTGTATAATGCCATCTTGTGGATAATTGGCACAGTCGCATTTAGTATTTTGGGAAATCTGTGATTGTTTTGCCGCCATGTGTGTCATCAGCTGTTTTGTGTGGTTGGTTACAGAGGGAGAAACCTGAACCTGAGCTTGCTGCTCTCCCGTTCGAAAAAAGATCACATTCAGTGTAAAGATAGTCTGAGTTTTGTGTTTTTGAGAAAAACTGGAGTCTGTTTTTCTTTTTCACCATGATGTGACTCACCATCTCTGGACCTTAAGCCCTACACTCATCTCCTTTCCTTCCATATTCATGTGTCAGTTGTTTGGTTGTTTGCATGTTTTTCAGTGTTTGGGCTAATCCACCTAAAAAGGTGCTCATTGAGCATTTGATTTGGGTGACTTGTATTTTCTTTGATCAGTTGCAGGATTACATAACATATGAAATCCTGCATTTTTTATCTAATACCTAGAGAAGCTTAGCAGCTCTTCAAAGCATGTTTGGAGGATGCTTTCAAAAACCGCAGCCTGCTTTGAACCTCTATCAAAATGCAGAAGGATGAAGGTTATTGGCATATATTTGCAACATGACTGCTTAGATCAGACTGTATTTTTTGTTTAGCTTACGTTCTTAAGGGACCTTAGCTGCACAATGATTTTCCTTCTTTTCATCTGGAGGATGCAAGATATTTCTGTACTGGATGTGAAGGGATGTCTTCTATTCTCATTGCTGGGGGATGTTTTGGCTTCAATATTAAATACAGATGAAGAATGAGAGAAAAACGACTGAAACCTGACAGCTCCAAATTTAAGAACAGCGCTATTTATTGGTATTACAAATACTGTTTATACTCTCTGCTCAAACTGTATTTACAGAATGGCTGTTAAGCCTGTTGCATAAATAAAGCTGAAAATGTTAATGATTAGTCACATCAAATGCACTCCATTTTTCAAAAAAGAAAAAAAAAATTCTTTAATTAACTATGCCTGAATTTTATTTCAATCTGAAAAGATTTACAAAGAGAGGGTTGGCAATTAGCAAAGTTTTAATGATGTGAAATTACATAATTATATCTTTGGCGCTCGAACCTGGGAGGAAGACATGAATGTTGAGAATGATATGAACTAGGATGAACATTATAAAGCTTATATTTAGAGATGTCTTCCCCCTGATCCGACACTGGTGGTGGATTGGCGGCCAGGGAGCGAAGAAGCCAGGAGTAGATGGGAAGGAAGATGGTGGAGGTGGGGTGGAGGAGGGATGAGCTCAGCTGACAAGCGAGAAGGAACACAGCCGAAGGTCCTTTAAAAACCAAGGCGTCGGAAGGCGATTGGATGATGAATCAGGCGGACAGGATGCTGACTGGAAGGCCGGGAGACGCACAGGGAAGTCATTGAATGGTGAGACGGCGAGGGTGAGTCTTTCATTCTGAATTTTCGTTAAACTCCATTTCAATCTGAAAAGACTGTCTGGAAAGTTTTAATGATGTGAAATTACATAATTATATCTTTGGCGCTCGGACCTGGGAGGAAGACATGAATGTTGAGAATGATTTGAGCTAGAATGAACATTGTAAAGCTTATATTTAGAGATGTCTTCCCCCCAAAATAAGGTCGAGGACATGACGAGGCCTAATTGAGTACTAAGGAGAGTGGGATGAAATAGGAAAATGAAAGAAGCGAAAGCCGCAGGAAAGATTAAATCAGAAAAGAGAAGTTGTAAATATGGTATGAAATAAGGAAGATAATTGAGAAGCAGAGGAGAATCGTGCCTTGCCGCTTGGCAATGCATGATTATTTCAAACTTGAGAGCAGAGCAAGATGATAGATATGCCGTGTTGGCAATGCGTGATTATTTCAAACTTTGAGAGCAGAGCAAGATGATAGATATGCCGTGTTGGCAACGCGATTTAATGTTTCTTATTTTTGTGACAGCAGCCTCATTCCCACACACAGTCCACACTCCTGCTGTGGGAGAAATTACTGCTCAGGGTCTGCAGACGTAATGGCCCAATTTTGCTTTCCACAGTGTTAACACTGTCAAAATGTCCATTTCATTCTTCTTAAGCCATTTTTTTTAACTAACTTGGCGGTATGCTTGGGTCATTGTCCATTTGGAAGACTAATTTCACAATCAGAATCAGAAACAGCTTTATTGGCGGGCTATGGGTTGGCGTGGGGGACTGCAGGGTGTGGGTGAGGGGGTTGTGTCCTCTTATTGGATGTAGGGTAACTGGCATCTGGATCAGCTGAGTGGCGATGGTAGAGCTGAGTCGGATAATGTTCCTACCTCGACTATCATTTCAGTGGCACTGATGTGGTGTGTCTGTGTGGTTGCGGGGGCGGGGTGGGGGACGCCGGCCCCAAGTGCTTGCCGCTGGCCAGGGACCTCTTGCTGGGTGAGTTTGTCCCGTCTTGGTGTGAGGTGTTGTGATTATTAATCTGACAATATTATAATAATAATAATATTTAATATTAATATTTTAATATTTTATCAAATAATATTTCAGTCTATTAAGGGTTTTTCCTGGAATACCAGCCCCTAAGGGATGGTATTGGACAAAGTTGAAAATGTGGCCAAGCTCTGACATTAGAAAAGCATTAAAATTCCCACATGGAATGAATTCTCACAAATCTTTTAAAATACAGGAATTTATTAACAAAAAAAAGTCAACTCAAAGTCAAAACATATTTCAATCAACAAACTCTTTTTCTATGCTAAAACAAACCACTAAACTACCAAGGAGAATTAAAGAATAAGGAAGATAATGGGCTATGTAAATATATAAAGTTGATTAAAGATGATTGAAAAAACATGACCAAAAGAGTGATAAAACATTACCCTACAATTTTTCAGTTTTTGAGAACGGGGATTTCTTGAAGAATCGGGGAAATAAAGTTAAGTTGTCTTGGAACAAACTTGGGCAATAACAGCAAACTTTAGACGCCCAGTAAAATGCAAGATCAGTAAAATTTATTTTAATAAAATTTTTTAAAGAAGATCTGCTGAAAAAAAACCCAATTTCTGGATGACAATTTCTTAATGGTGTCTCTTAGCACCCCTTTATTTATTGAAAAAATATTTAAAAAAAATTTTATTAAAGGTACCGGTAAATTATTTAAGGAAAATATCTTTAAAAGGAAACCAAATCTTTCGGAAAATGGGGTTTAAGGGTGTTTACTTAGTTATAAAATTTTTATTATCAAATTTTAGTAAAATGATTTTAGGGACATTATTTACTGGATTGAAAAACTAAAACGTTCTGGGTAAATATTCTTTACGTGTCCTAGGCTGTTTGGCAGTTAAGCTAAACCAAAAAGGGGTGATAGCTTAGCATCCCGAATCAAAAACACACACTTAAAATACCGTCAAAAAAAGGGTTAAAATGCATAAGCGCGGACGGGGCGTTATGAGCAACCTTTTTTTTAAAATCACCCTTTAAATAAAGTTTGTCTTTTAACTTTAAAAACCCATAACACAGAAAACAAAGCTGATCACGTTTTCGCCTACTAGCACTAAGGTAGCAGTTTCACACAACAAAAACCCAAAATTCATAAATAATGAAAACGTTCAGATCATTTCATCCTAACTCTTTCTATTATTCTCTCTGCCCCAAAACCCAAACTCTGACCATGCTGAGGAAAAGATGTCCGGGCGGCGAAGTTGAAGAGGTGTCCACAGTCAACAAGCGGTTAGCTTTCAGCTAACCTCGGTAGCCTCGGGGCTGTAGCTGGACGTTCAATCTGTGACAAAGGGTTAGCTCCGTAGCTGGGCGTTGCAAGACGGCTCGTTCTGTCCGTCAACCAGCTGTTCATTACCGTAACCACGGTGATGCGGGCCGTTTGTCTTCCTCTCAGGCAAGGAAAACCAATTCACTCAGCTTGTAGAGACGGCGTCTCTGCTGTGACTTCTTTGAGACCGTTGCTCCTGCAGGCCTCAAGGGAGAAAGTCAAGCCAGGCGTGTACCTTAACTCACGTTTTTATGAATGAATGCTGGGTACACAAACAGTTATTCAGTCATACTGAACTTTTGCATATGATCGGTGATCATATGACACTCTTGGATCCGGTTTGAAGAGTTAATGTCTTTTTGCCAGCAAAAAGACTTCAGCGCGCTGTGTCTGCTCCTTGTCCGATGGTCAACCGGCTTGGAGAGATCGGGCCATTGGAAAGGGGGTGCTTTTATACAGCCAGTGGCATCATGGGAAGTCTGTTACCCCCCTTTTCCCCTTCCGAAGTTGTGCTGAAAGTCTGTTAAATGCAATTTATTTTGACAACTCCAGAAAAGTGTATACCGGAGTTTTAATGTTGAAATCCATGGTCCCAACAGAGGTTGGGGGCTCTGTTGTGAGCTCGGTGCTCGACGGTGTGTGCCCTGTTGCGCCTGTGGGCGGGGGCTGGAGCGGTGTTGCGCGGGGCCCTTGCCTTGCTGTCACTGTGTGGTGAGGGTGGGACGCGGCGGGGGTGCTTGGAGCAGGGCTGTGTGTGGAGCTTGCGCTGTGTGGGTGTTGCTTCGTCGGCTTTTTGGGGATGAAGCTTTCCTGTGGGAGTGTGCCCATGTGCTGTGGGGGGTGATTCATGGCGTTTGGGTTCGGGGGCATGTGTTCAATATCTGTGTCCTGGTTGGGCGTGGCCCAGTGGGGAGATTCATGTCGGGTTCATTGGGGGTGGAGGGCTCATGGGGTTGGGATCGGAATTCATTGAGGGTTTGGACTATTTAATTCTGTGGCGGCTCTGGTTGGCGGGCTTGTTTGGACCATGTAGACCCCTCTTTTGTACATGGCCCGCTCCCCAGATGAGGAATGGGGTGGTTGGGGACTGGGGTTGGGGCGGGGGATCGGGGTCTGGGCCGGGGTCGCTCAGGTTCACGCAGGAACCTAAGCCCAGACTAGGTTCAGGTGCTGGGGCAGTCTGCCTGTCTCCACCCCCCAGGACCACCTCCTGGGTCCGGGGGCTGGTTGTCCCATGGGGTATCGGCACCTGGACCTGGGAGTATAGAGTATGTATGGGGAGTGTGAGTGTACGATGTCCATTGTTGTTTGTCTTTACGCTGGGTGTGTGGGTGTTTTTATGTGTATGCATGAGGGTGGGAATGTGTGATTGTGGTTGTGTGTGCCTGTTTTTTGTGTCAGGTTGGGTCTTGGGCTGCTCCCTCTCCTGGATCAGTTTAGGCCCCCATCGAATGTGGGGCCTATTCCCTCCCCGCCACACTACCTGCCGGTTGTTGCTATCTCTGCCCGCCGGTGTACTTGTGGTTCTCAGTATCCGGGGCTGGGTGCTTTTGTGTTTGCTGGCTCACTCCCGGTGGCTGCTTGCCGGGGCCTGGACCCCTGGGCTTGGTTGGGCCTCTGCTTGGGGAGTGATATGTCCCGGGGTCTCGGGTCTCTGGGTCCATTGCTAGATCTGCTTGGGCGTAGACGGTGGCCGGCGGGGCCTGTGGGCTCGTTGTTGCAGATCCCTGGGGCTTCTACACTGTGGGTGCTGGGTGGCTCGCCTGGGATTCTCCCCTGCTCCTCTCTGGGGGGGTTACGGTAGTTGCGGCGGTGGTTCTCCTGGGGTTCCTGTGCTCTGCGGGGCCATTGGATGTCTGTGGCTTGGATCTCCTCCGTATCTGTCCCCTGACCAGGGGGCGGGTCTGTGGCTCCTCATACTCACTATTGCATATTTTTATGGAGAAACCTTGTATGCACATGCACGCTCACACTCTATATTGAGCCGCATTTACCACTAAATACGTCTTGCATTCATAAGTACCGTGCACCTTTCGGTTAAAAAGCTGGTAATACGAACGTTTCTGCAGGTGTAGAAGCAAGCAGGGTGTTATCTTGTATTCTCTTCATCCTTCTTTCTTTTCTCCATTCTATTCTCTGTCGGAGTCTGGGAGTTTTCATGTATTGTTTTTTGCCTGCTGCTAACACTTACTCACCACTAGATGCCGCCAAGATCCTCCGGTGTTGAGGGTAGCAGGTGTTCCTCATTCTCATCAGCCTGAAGGAGTATAAGAAGGTGGAGCTGTCAGCACTCCAGTGGCTGAGTGTTAGCCTTTTTGGTAACGTCATCTGTCTAAGCTCTATGTTCTGTGTTCTTGCCAAAGTTCATAGTTATTTACCTCTTTGTGTGCTCCCTACTTTCAAGTCCAAGCCTCAAAGCTCCTGCAACCTTCAGCCATGGATCAAAGTCTCAGCTTTGGATCCTGCCTTGGTCAGAGCTTCCAAACCTTCAAGAAACATACGTGGCTCAAGTACTAGCTGACAGTTTAAGCCTTCCTCCTTCAGTAAGCGAGCCCTGCTCACCTTCCAACCATTACCTTCACATACAGCTTCCGGAAATCTCACCAGGTAACAATACATGAAAATCAAACTGTCAAGAACTCACCTGAACTTTCTCCTGAGAACTCACCACCTCCTTGGACTGACTCGCAGACTCAGCAGCTGCATTAACCGTTCTCCCAGGCTCCACATCATTCTTCCACGACCAAACTCAACTCCATTTCCAGTAAGCAAAACTAAAGTCATTCTACTATTGTTTCCCATCCGTTCTTCTAAGTAACGTACCCCTTCATCTCTCCCGTTTGGTGTTTCCAGTCCCGGTTCCAGTTTCATTACTCATCTCTGTAAAAATAAAACCTTTTAAACTTTTCTCCTGCCTCCTGAGTGTCTCTTTGCATGTGGGTCAAAACAATTAAGAAAACAATGACATTCTCCTTCTCTCCCCTTTTACTTTTTGCCCCCTTTCTCTCTTTCGTGCTTCTGTTTTAACTTTCCATTTCTGTCTCCATGTCCGTAACAATTGAAATAATCCCAAAACAGTTTCTAATAAAGTTTATTTTTATGAATATCAAGCAGAGCTTTAAAGCGTTCGCTGTAATGCTCCACTTGTGAAAGTAAATCTGTTGGGCTTTTTCTTGGCACTCAGACAACAATTCTGAGTGTTACTCTGCTGGACAGGACAAAAAAAAAAAAAAGAAACAGCTTTACTGGCCAGGTTTGTGTGCGCAATAAATGACTCTAGGTGAGGATTACATGTCTTGTGCAACATCAATGCACCAGCCTTTGTTCACGCATGTGTCCATTTGCATCCAAGTTTAAACTTTCTAGCTGTTGTCTTGAGATGTTTCTGTAATATTTCTCTATAATGTTGTTTTGGTATGATGCAACATCTTTTTGGTAAAGTACACCAGTCCTTCATTCAGTATGATAGCCACACAGCATGCCATCCCCGTACTTCCCAGTTTGGATGGTGTTCTCAGGCTTATAAGCCTTCCCCTTTTTCCTCCAAATGAAACAATGTTCATTATGGCCAAATACCTCAGTTTTAGTTTGATAAAACCACAGGAAATTTGGTCTGATGAAACTACAATTGGGGTTGATTTACATGTCAAACCAACACACAATCATCTCAGAACTTGCCTACTTTCTGAACCATATAATGGCTGGACATTCCCATTCATGTGCATAAAACGGTTTAAACATGGAACCGGTTTAAACATCTGGAAACCTAATCCAAGAATGAACCAGACTTTTCTCTTCCGGATATGGTCGATTGGCTGTTTTTTTGTGCCTGCATTTAACTGAAATGTGCCTGCAAGCTTTTGTCTCTCCAGATATGCGCCTCCGTTGCGTTGTCCCGTGAGACACGCTGGAAATGGTAACGAAACTTTATTTCCTGCGTGTTTTACAATCCCGGATGACATCAGAACAGCGATGTCTGTTGAGCTGCGCATGTTCAACTGTACGACCAAAATGGATGACTCCAACATCCCCCTTGGGTTCGAAGGGTGTGATTAATCGTATTCTTTGAAGCTACTGGGTCCATCCATCCTAGGAGCTGAAACTCAATGATCCATGATCCATGAAGGAGCAAAAATAAAAAACAAAAATACTGTCCCTGTGTTCCTCTTGGCAGGAACGGGAGTTCACAGTTCAGTTCGCTTCTCAAAGGCCTATGACTGGGCAGGACAAGGTAAGCCTGGGCAGGACTAAACTCTGACTAACTCATACCTGTCTATGTCGTTCATTGAGGAAATACAAAAACAATCTATTCACATCATCATCACATTCCTTTGGTCATCAGCTTTGGTAACTTTGAGACAAGGTGAAACAACAATAAAAAGAAAGAGAAAAAAAATAACAAGATAACCAAATAATGGGGTCATAGCTTAGTCGTCCAATTCCAGTCAGGCACGGGAATCAGCCTGTGGCATTGGCAAAGGTAGCGCTATGAACCAAGGGAAAATAAAATGTGAAGTAGTCAATTCCTTTTATTTGTAACGCAACTTGCAGTCGTTGTGAACATTTATCGTTAACAAAAAAACAAGGGCGTTTAACATTGGTTTGAAAGCTTTAAATAATTATCTCAATTTCAATGAGAGTGATGGGATTTAAGCCATAACTCCCTGTCTCTAAAAACTTTTTAATATCTGCAAATTGGAAGTGGAGAAAAAGAAAAATCAAATGAACTGCACCTACTTTAGGGCTGATTAAGCCAGGTGTGTTTTTTGGAGGTTTGCAAGTGTCTGCTGTGGTGGACTTAAGGGATTTTCTCTACATAAATACCAGCAAGAACTAGGCAAGTAGTTATCGTGCCTCGGATGGGGGCTGTCTAACCAGATAACCAACCTCTCTAATGACATTTACTGCATGAAATCTCTGGCAGACATTGTGTTCTCAGATTAAATCATTCCTAATCACTTCTGTGCGGTCTGCAGTGCATGCCAGGAGGGTTAATTGAAAAAATAGCATGCACTTGCCGTTTACCCTGTGTCTAGCTGGAAAAGGTAGTTCTATTTTTAACAAGTTCCTGTTGTAGAAAGTGTTAGTGGGTTAGTGGCATTTTAGTGGTTATTTTTGAAACATGCACACTATTTTAAACTGGTCATTGCGGAAGACGCCATGGTCCTCGCGCTTCCTTTCCGTTGTTCCGAGCGGACATAGGCGACAAGCTGCTGTTCTTGGGACGGGAGTTCGCTGTAGGAACTTCACACATGGGTCAAGTAAACGCGCGCGCAGCTGGGAATGACGGTGTCGAATCAATGGTGCTGACTGTACTGAAGCTTAGCCTGTCACACGTTTAGCACCGGTAAGTGGTTACCGGAGTTCTTCTAGTATTTTTGGAGCTGGTTCGACCCAGGATTAGGGTACACCCCCCCCCCGCTAAGGTGTGAACCAAAGTAATGTAACCCCGCAACCTCCCTTTTGGTTTGAAGCGGAGGTTGAGCTGAGTGGCTGGGATGGCTGAAAATCTGGCATGTTCAGGTTAAGGCCTCGTCTTGGGATGTAGACCTCAGTAATCGTGAGGAGCGTTTGGAAGCCCAGGCTACGCCATCTGTTTGAGAGGGTGTGGAGTGTGGTTTGGTAGGCTCCTATGGCCCCCACCCATGAGAGTAATGGTCGTAAGGATAATGTGACATCGTACAGGCTCCCTTCCTTGGGTCTGTTGGAAAAACCATGCTGAAAGCCACCAATCTGCACGCCTAGGAGGTGCACACCTCGGGCTGTCTTGAGGTGCGGAGGGTCGGAGCCCTAGTACTTAGCTAGAGAGTGTTTGGGCTGTGTTGTGCCTAGAGTTAAAAAGAGGTATCTTCAATTTGGCACAGTGGTCATAAACATTGTTATCTGCTTGATATACTGTTTATGTTTTCTCCCTAGCCAGAATGCTAGTAAGCACTTCTGTCTGAACATGGTTTCGCCAGGTGATACATCTCCACCACTTTTGGGGTTGTAAGTTGTTCACAAATCACATACACGACATGGGTTTTCTTAAAAGAGCAACGAGCAGATGATGCATGACTGGGCATCTGGGAAGAGTTTTCTTTTCCCCCCTGGGTGCCTGGGTGCAGATTTGGTTGTCCCATAGGTGCCCATATCGTCTGGCACCTACAGAGGGCCTGCATGGTTCTTTTGTGCTGCCTCTAATAGCTGGCAACACTATGTTGGTCACAAAGGATGGTTTGCTGCTTGCATCCAGGGGTTTTGGCACCTCCACCTGGACCCAGAGTTGGTCCAGCCTGTCCAGCAGGTCCTGGCAACCAAGAAAAGGCTCTGTGTCAGTATAGATGGGGTGCACCAGAGTCATGTCTGTGATGTCCAGCTCCACCCAACTAGTGATGCAGGATCGGTCTTTAGTGTGGCTGGTGATGCTTACATGACAAACTTCAGCCTGAAATTGTTTAATGAGGGAGAGCATAGTTCTACTCACCTCCTCAGGGTGAGTAGAACCCTGAGGAGGGTTCTACTCACCCTGAGGCTGAGCACATCAGGTTGATCTCTGATCTTGTTTTAAAATGGAAATTCGATTTGACAATTCCTCCTATACTGGTAAAACAGTATAGGCGACGTGCATGTTCATTTTGGTTCAGTTTACCTAAGAACCTTGGAAAAATGGTTTGTGGTGTTTCTCCTGGAGAGGTCCCAAGGTGTTTCTTGGAAGTTTCCGGTGTGGGGTACCTCTTCTCCCTCTGATCGGTAACCTCTGATGGCTTGTGAGACTGGGTCCACGCCTAGTTTTGTGCTAGAAGGGTTCGTAGAGCAGGGTACTGCGAGTCAAGTGTGAAGGCTGCTCGGCCACCCCACCCTTATCTTGACACGACAGGTATTGTTCATGTCTGTCTAACTACATTGGGTGGGACATTGCACCACTTGAATTCTAATCTGCGTACTCATACCTTTTCTGGCCTCTGTGGATGTGGTGGGGAAAGCCACAGCTTGGGAAGGAAATCTCTGAGAGCGAGCTTCTAACGTTTCAGTGAAAAGAGTGGAAGGTTTTCTTTCAGGTTGTTTGGCAGGTGTGTCTCACCTTCAAGGTTCAAACATGTGGAGACAGGATTTATCTCCACCCGCCAGTCCTCTGGGGATGGGGGTGTGTCCTTGCTACTCTCAGCTAGCCTCCAACCTTCTGGCTCTCAACTCAACTGCATCCAACTTCTCTTGCACTTCTAACAGTTCACACCGGGTGGCCTCTATTTGTCCTGTAACGTATCATCCACATAAACTGCAGTTTAAAACGCTGGTCCAAACTTCCAACCTGACGCCTCTCGCTGATGATAAAGAGGAGCTGTCCTAATACATCGGCCACCTTTCTGTCTTTTTTAGTGGGTTCTTAGTGACCTGGAGCAACTCCTGAATCCTTGCTTCAATTGTTCAATGCTATAATCATTAAGACCTTTACACTTCCTCTGATGACAATAAAATCAAAGCTCCAATCATTTTCCTTCCGGCATACCTGTGGAGTCCCCCTGACTCCAGCTTCCAGTCAGCGCCTGGAGTTTTATTTCATATCGCCAAATGCCAATCCAATCAACGGGCAACGCAAAACAAACCAAGCTGTTCAGGCTATACTGCCTGCTAAAATTACCAGTAGTAACAATTAGCAGTAAAACCAACGACCAAACTGATCAGTTATAAATGACCGCTAAAATCAATTAGCAGCAACACAAAACAGACTAAGCACTCAGCTAGCTGTATTATATCATATATAAAACTGGGGATTGGACAATGAAACTGAAACACCTGTCTTTAGTTTGGGAGGTTTCATGGCCAAATTGGACCACCTGGAGCCAGTCTTCATTGAGTGCACATTGCACCATAAGAGCAAGTGTAATGTTCAATTAGCAGGGTAAGAGCACAGTTTTGCTCAAAATATTGAGAATGCACACAACAATTATGGGTGACCTAGCAGAGTTCAAAAGAGGACAAATTTGTTGTTGCACTGTCTTTGCTGGCACATCTGGACCACGACACACGTCTTGTATGTATCAAGAGCCAACGGTATCCATGGTACTGTCAGCATACCGACCAAGAAGGACGAACCACATCCAACAGGATTAACTGTGGAACGCAAGAGAAGCTGTCCTGAAAGGGATGTTCCGTGTGCTACCTGGATTGTATCCAAAAAACATAAACCACGGCTGCCCAAATCACGGCGAATTAAATGTGCACAACTCAACTCTCCTGTTTCCACCTAGAACTGTCCGTCGGGAGCTCCACAGGTTTTCAATATACCGGCCGGGCTGCTATAAGCCAAACTTTGGTCACTCATGCCAATGCCAAACGTCGGTTTCCAATGGTGCAAGGAGCGCAAATCGTGGGCTGTGGACGATGTGAAAACATGTATGTTCCTCATGATGAGTCCACCTTTTACTGTTTCACCCCCTCATCCAGAGAGTTACTAGGGTGTGGAGAAGCCAAAGAAGCGTGCCACCGCAGACGTTGCATGCCCAGAGTGAAAGCATGGGGGGTGGATCAGTGATGGTTTGGGCTGCATAATCATGGCATTCCCCTTGGCCCAATACTTGTGCAAGATGGGCGCGTCACTTCCAGGACTAACCGAACCAATTCTTGAGGACCATTGCCATCCGTGGTTCAAACATTGTCTCCTGAAGGCGGTGCATGTATCAGGATGACAATGCACCAATACACACATGTGCAAGACTGGTGAAAGATTGGTTTGATTTTTTTTGACATGAAAGTGAGTTGAACATCTCCTATGTCCTAGCACAGTCACCCGATCTGAATATTATTGAGCCACTTTGGGGGTGTTTTGGAGGAGCGAGTCAGGAAACGTTTTCCCTCCACCTTATCACATAGTACCTGGCCACTATCTGCGAGAAGAATGGCTTAAAATCCTACTGACCACTGGGGGGAGGGGGTGGGCAGGACTTTTGTATAATGTCTTCCCAAGACAAATTTTACACTGTCATTGGCCACAAAACTAGGCCCTACACCATACTAATAAATTATTGTGGTCTAAAACCAGGTGTTTCAGTTTCATTGTCCAACCCCTGTATATATTTTGCAGATGTATGGGTTGTGCTTAAAATGGGCACACAGGTTTGACTGTTCAAACTGTGGCTTACCCAAATCTATGCTTTAATGGAAAAAAATCAAGCAAACACAAAAAAAATTGAAATAAACAAAACCAAATTTTAAATAAAATTTAAAAGTGGGATAAACGAAACTAAACATTCAACGATATTCTTAGCTTCAAATGAATGTTAGTGATGCATACTATGGGTTATTTACTTTCTTGCAGGCCCTACCAAGTTAGACAACTAAAGTTAGAGTTAGAGTTAAAGTTTCACCATAAACTACACAAAACGTCCACCTTGCGTCCACAAAAGCACCTTAGAACGATTATTATTACCATTACGAGTATATTATTACTGCGCTGCAGTTGAATTGAGCCAATATTAGTCCAGATACATCCTCTAGTTTACAAGCACTCCTGCAAAATTTCACCAAATCTCACAACAGAGGTCATAAGCTTCCAGGATATCACAATTGTGTTTCTTCGTGCAATAGTGGTATCTGTCATTATTCAAGGCCCGTCTTAGGACGCACAAATATGTAAAGGATTTTATGATTATTGATTAATTAATTTTATCAGAATTATAATTTTTTTAAAAATCATAATTTCAAAAAAATTAATTTCTTAACCAAAATCATTAAACTTACGAATAGAATCAAGATGTCCTCTGGTGTTGTTGATTATAAGGCTCAAAGCTATTTAATAATTATAATTAGCATTCATCATTAATAATTGATGTAATTAATTAAACCAAACCACAAAATGTCATGTTTATTCGAGCCGCTTCAGGTGGGGGGAACTTCACCTTGTTTTGACAGATAAACCTCTGCATGAAATAAACGCAATGCTTCTCTTAATTATTTATATGAAGATTTATTAAAGCCCAAATATTCTTATATACCATTATTCTGGTCAAAAACGCTTCACCTAACTAACAAGCAGCTATTCTACAAAAACGGAATTAAATAACTACCTAACAGTACTATCTAAGAAAATATATGCACGAAGATTGGTGAGATGTGTATTGAGTGTCAATGAAGATCAAACTAGCATTTTTATGGGACAAAATGTGTTTTTGGGTTAATGGAAGAGAAGGCCTCCTGGTGCTGATGTCTCGATTGCAGCGATCAGCTGTTAACATGGTGGGGTCAACGCACCCTTTAGCGCTAGCAGCTGATTGCCCCAAATCTCGAACAAGAGTCATAAAACTCTGAGCCGGAACTCAGTGGAAAAAACTGCAGAAATAAAACTGGAACAAAGGAGTGGTCCGGCGAGGCCCCAAATCGCATTTGCTTTGATTAGAAACTTGAAGTCGCAACTTCCTAGACTCCCTGGCGGATTTGGGATCGCTGGACAAAACATGACACGCACACTTCAGCAGCGCTTGCACAGCGCTACACGCTCCAGCATAAAACACTTCAATCATATTGCATTGCCACAAGTGATACCTTTGGATTAACTACTGGTGATTCTAAATCACCTTAACTACCCCTTTCCCTGCCCAGACTTCAAATTCCCACCCAATTTTTAATAAAAAAAAGAACCAAATTACTTTGACTTGATTATTTCTCCAGTAGTTGGGGATGGGTAGGCTGAAAAAAAACGAGGGAGGGGGAAAACACACTCGTGATCAACTCAAGAAAAAAAAAAGTTTTAAATTCTCATCCGTCCGGGGGGAAATAGAAGAACCCTTTGGCGAATAAAAAGGAGGAAACTCATTCTTGGAAAAAAAAAACCCCTTTTGGGTTTTTACCCTGCGCCGGGTGTCGGGGTGGTCTTTTGATCGATATGAAAACTTTTCCTCTTGAATCAACAGTTTTTTCCCGCTTTCAAGCTGTTTGGGGAAGGCCTTTTGGGGAAAGTTAGCCTGCAACTTTTTTTTCTCCGATATACACCTCCTTGCGTCGTCCCGCGAGACACGCTGGAAATGGCAACGAAATTTATTCCTGCGGGTTTTACAATCCCCGGGGGGAAAAGGGGCGTCACTGCCAAAGGCACTGAACCATTTTTTTTAGGCCCTGTGCATCCCAAGGTTCAAACATTGTATCCAGAAGGAGTCCGTGTATCAGGATGACAATGCACCAAAACACACAGCAAGACTGGTGAAAAATTGGTTTTTATGAACATGAAAGTGAAGTTGAACATTCCCCTGGCCTGACAGTCACCCGATCAAAAATTATTGAGCCCCTTTTGGGGTGTTTTTGGGGGAGGAGTAGAAAGTTTTCCCCACCATACACGTAGTGACCGGCCACTATCCTGCAAGAAGAAGGTTAAAATCCCCCCTGACCACGTGCAGGGCTTGTATATGTCATTCCAAGAGAATTTACGCGTATTGCCAAAAACGAGGCCCCCACACCATACTAAAAAATTATTGTGGTCTAAAACCGGTGTTTAGTTTTATTGTCCAAAACCCCCCTTATATAATTATTATATATATTATATATATAAAATATATATGTATGATATATATATAAAATTATTAAACATATATCAATATTACCTTAAAAGCATTATTAGACCAAATCCTGCAGTGCGACAAAGTGCTCTCACTGCTAATGTACTTTGTCTTATAATCTACAACATGTCAAAAGATTTAAAAATGTTCTAGTTTTTTCTTAGTGGGAAAAAAAAACATGATAATTGATACAAAGTCCAAACAAATATGTATTCAACACATTGTCCTTACACACACAGAGATTTCCTCCCATCTTCCTTTAATTGGCAGCCATAGCAACAACCATTTGCCTCCAAACTTTAATCACTAAATCTGCATAGTGTGTCATTATCAGATTAGGGGATTATCCAATCCACATTGAGAAATCAAACAGACTCAGACCCAATCAGGGAGTGGCACACATGCACTCGTGCTTCTGCACACAAAAAGTTTTAAATCTTGTCTTTGTATGTGTGTGTAACAGAATCGAGAGAAATACAAAGAAAAAGACAATGCTGATCCATGCCTGTCCAAGACTTCAGCTGCAAGGCTGCCCTCTATAGTAAAAAACGCTTTGCTAACCATCATGCATTTTATTCAGCAGCAGCTTGGTGTTGCTTTCTTTTCCTTTGTGCAAACCAGAGATTACAATAGATTTTACTGCAGCTTTGTTTCCAAACAGCAGAATAACCCGATTATAAAATATAGCTAAATCAATGCAAACATCTAGTAGCATCAGAGAGAAATGTTTTTTGTTTTGTTTTTTTCTGTCAGCACTAATAACAAACTGACGCAACTGAAAGTAACAGTGTTGTTTTCTAGCTTTCTCCAAAACAGCACAGGTCTGAAAGTCATTTTGGATAACAGAGATACAGTGGAAGCTGCAAAAAGCTGAAAAACGGAACAAAAGAAATACTAAGTTCCAATTTTAGTCATAAAAAAATCTTAATTTGATGCAGTGAATTTTCATAAATAAGAGAATCTTTAGTATGTACAGAGCCTTTAAAAAGCCCTTAAACTGCTTTCACATATTGTATTTAAATTGTTTTTAAATTTTATGTGATAGACCAACACAAAGTAGCACAATATCTGAAGATTCGTAAGGTAAAAGAAAATAACACAGTTTCCAAAATTGTTTTTACAAATAAAACTCTGCAAATGTTGGTGTTCATTTGTAGTTTGCACCCTTTACCAACTGCCTTCATAAGTCACACATTTATTAAACAGGTTAAATCTGTGTGTAATTTAAGATGAGTCTAACTACAGCTGTTCTGTTTCTGGCCCCAGAGGTTGGTTAGAGAACAACATCATGAAGACCAAGGAACACAGCAGACAGGCCAGGGAGAAAGTGGTGGAGAAGTTTAAAGCAGAGTTAGGTTCTAAAACAGTTTCCTTATAGATCTGGTTCCTCTCTGTTTATGTTCTTTTGGCAGGCTCGTTGTTTACTTTCAGTTCACTTAGATGTTTTTCTGATACCTGGACCCCCTGCTCATCAGTGTTAACTAGTCACTCTCCGGCAGTTACCCTCAGTCTCTCTCCCACCAGCTGATTCTGATTCCCCTGTGATTAACTCTCTGTGTTCATTGGTCCATTCTCCACTCTCCCTCAGTATATATACTCCCTCTTTGTCATTGTTCTCCACTGGTTCCTCTTGAAATCTACCCTCCATACCACCCTGACATTTCACTGCTCCATATACTTAGACCTGCCTGCCTTAGTCCTGTGCGCAATTGTAAGTTTACCATTCATCTACTCAACATGTTGCTTCCTGGCTCTTCTCTGCTCTTTGGTCCTGCCAAAATCTCACCTACTATGACACCGACAGGTTAAAAAATGACCTAGTCTTCATGGAAGAAAGGCAAGAAGAAAACCACTGTTGAAGGAAAAAAAAGGAGGCGTTCCTCTTAGAGCCATTTAGGGAACACAGCAATGCAGAAGATGGTTTTCTGCTCAAATAAGACCTAAACCTTGGCCCGGATGCAGAACACTATGAGCACATCACACTTAACACACCTCTGTTAAGTTGAAATATGGTAGTGGCAGCACCATGCTTTTCTTCAGCAGGAACAGGAAAGCTGGTCAGAGATAATGAGAAGATAGATGGAGTTAAATCTAGGACAATCCTGGAAGAAAACCTGATTGAGGCTGTAGAAGACTTGAGACTGTGGTGGAGGCCTAAATCCAATTGAAGCTCTGTGGCAAAACTTGGTAAACAGATGATCTTTATCCAGCCCGACTGAATCTGAATTATCAATCTGTAAAACCACAACATTGACAGAGACACTGCCCAAAAGCCTTGCAGCTGTAGTTGCAGTGAAAGATGGTTCTAGAAAGTATTGACTTAGGAGGCTGAATAATAAATTCTCATGAAAGCCCTCATGAAATCTGTTTTCAATTGTTTGGTCGGAGACATTCACACCAGGGGCCAGCTGGAGGTCACTTTGTAGGGTTCTGGCAGTACTTATCCTGATCCTCCTTGCACAAAGGTGCAAATACCTGTCCTTTTGATGGGTTAGGGACCTCCAACGGCCCTGTCGAGCTCTCCTAAAGTAACTGCCTGTCTCCTAGAATCTCCCCCATAATCTTGAGACTGTGCTGGGAGACAGCAATCCTTCGGGCGAAGATATGCCATCCTGGTGGAGTCGGATTGTGTAACCTCAATACGGTCCAGGTATCGCCTCATGCTACCAGTAGTGACACTGACCCAGGTCAAATGCAAAACTACTGAAAAGCAGTCAAAATAATGAGGAGGAAACAAATGTCTGTGCAAACCATTCCTGTTTTTCTGCAGGGGGAACCGTGAGGGACCGGTGCAAAAAGGATTGGGTGGTGGACGAAGGTGGAGACCTCAGCTGCCCAATCCCCGGATGCTTAGGCTGGCTCTAGGGAAGTGGAATGTCACCTCGCTGGGGGGGAAGGAGCCTGAGCTTGTGCGGGAGGTCGAGAGATATCAACTAGAAATAGTCGGGCTCGCCTCCATGCATCCTCGAGAGGGGCTGGACTCTGTTCTACTCTGGAGTGGCCCATGGGGGGAGGCGGCGGGCTGGTGTGGGTTTGCTTGTTGCCCCTCAGCTCAGCCGTCTCATGTTGGGGTTTACCCCAGTGGATGAGAGGGTCGCATCCCTGCGCCTTTGGGTTGGAGATAGGTCTCTGACTGTCGTTTCGGCCTACGGGCCGAGCGGTAGTGCAGAGTACACGGCCTTCTTGGCGTCCCTGTCAGGGGTGCTAGATAGTGCCCCTCCCGGGGACTCCATTATTCTGCTGGGGGACTTCAACGCCCACGTGGGAAACGACAGTGACACCTGGAGAGGCGTGATCGGGAGGAATGGCCTCCCCGATCTGAATCCGATTGGTGCTTTGTTATTGGACTTCTGTGCTAGTCACGGATTGTCCATAATGAACACCATGTTCAAACATAAGGGTGTCCATCAGTGCACTTGGCACCAGGACACCCTAGGCAGGAGGTCAATGATCGACTTTGTTGTCGTATCATCAGACCTTCGGCCGCATGTTTTGGACACTCGGGTGAAGAGAGGGGCTGAGCTGTCCACTGATCACCACCTGGTGGTGAGTTGGATCCGCCGGAGGAGGAGAAAGCCGGACAGACTTGGCAGGCCCAAGCGCATAGTGAGGGTCTGCTGGGAACTTCTGCTGGGACCGTCTGGTTGAGCCCTCGGCCAGGGATGTATTCAACTCCCACCTCTGGGAGATCTTTGACCAGATTCCGGGGGATGTTGGAGACATAGAGTCTGGGTGGACCATGTTCTCCGCATCTATTGTCGATGCTAATGCCCGTAGCTGCGGCCGTAAGGTCTGCGGTGCCTGTCGCGGCGGCAATCCCAGAACCCGGTGGTGGACGCCGGCAGTAAGGGATGCTGTCAAGCTGAAGAAGGAGTCCTATCGGCTGTGGCTGGCTTGTGGGACTCCTGAGGCGACTGACAGGTACCGTGAGGCCAAGCGTGCTGCGGCCCAGGCTGTGGCAGAGGCGAAAACTCGGGCCTGGGAGGAGTTCGGTGAGGCCATGGAGAAGGACTACCGGTTAGCCTCGAAGCGATTCTGGCAAACCATTCGGTGCCTCAAGAGGGGGAAGCAGTGCTTCGCCAACACTGTTTATAGTGGGGGTGGGGAGCTGCTGACCTCGACTGGGGACATTATCGGGCGGTGGAAGAGGTACTTCGAAGATCTCCTCAATCCTGCCATCACGCATTCCCTGGTGGAAACAGAGGCTGGGGACTCGGGGTTGGACTCTTTCATCACCCATGCTGAAGTCACCAAGGTGGTTAAAAAGCTCCGCGGTGGCAAGGCTTCGGGGGTGGATGAGATCCACCCTGAGCACCTCAGATCTCTGGATGTTGTTGGGCTGTCATGGTTGACACGCCTCTTCAACATTGCGTGGCGGTCGGGGACAGTGCCTCTGGACTGGCGGACTGGGGTGGTGGTCCTCCTTCATAAGAAGGGTGACCGGATGGTGTGTTCCAACTACAGGGGGATCACACTCCTCAGCCTCCCTGGTAAGGCCTATGCCAGGGTATTGGAGAGGAGAGTCCAGCTGATAGTCGAACCTCGGCTTCAGGAGGAGCAGTGTGGTTTTCGTCCCGGCCGTGGAACACTGGACCAGCTCTATACCCTCTACAGGGTACTCGAGGGTCCATGGGAGATTTCCCAACCGGTCCACATGTGTTTTGTGGACCTGGAGAAAGCATTCGACTGTGTCCCTCGTGATGCCCTGTGGGGGGTGCTCCAGGAGTATGGAATTGGGGGCCCTTTATTAGGGGCCATCCGTTCCCTGTATGAGCAGAGCAGGAGTTTGGTCCGCATTGCCGGCACTAAGTCGGACCCGTTCCCGGTGCATGTTGGACTCCGGCAGGGCTGCCCTTTGTCACCGGTCCTGTTCATAACTTTTATGGACAGGATTTCTAGACGCAGCCAAGGGCCGGAGGGGGTCTTTAACGGAGCAGTGGATTTCGTCTCTTCTTTTTGCAGATGACGTGGTCCTGCTGGCCCCCTCTAGCCAAGACCTACAGCATGCGCTGGGGCGGTTCACAGCCGAATGTAAAGCGGCTAGGATGAAGATCAGCTCCTCCAAGTCAGAGGCCATGGTACTCGACCGGAAAAGGGTGGCTTGTCCTCTTCAGCTTGGAGGAGAGTTCCTGCCTCGAGTGGAGGAGTTCAAGTATCTCGGGGTCTTGTTCACGAGTGAGGGAAGAATGGAGTGGGAGATCGACGGACAGATCGGTGCGGCTGCCGCAGTAATGGGGGCACTGTGCCGGTCCGTTGTGTTGAAGAGAGAGCTGAGCCGAAACTAATTGGATTGTTTTTAAATAAAAATGTGAAGTCTGTCATTCAGGGGCTTAATGCATCTTTTGAACAGACATGAACCCCTTAAATGTCTACTTTTGTGAGATTCAGGGCTGTTCTGAAAACATCTGGAGCTTCAGCACAGGTGACAGGTCGAACAAAGCACCTGGGTACCACTGTATTTCGGAGCTAGTTTACATACACCGCCATTCAGTATGTCTGAATGGGCGTGTGCGAGAGGCATAGAAAACAAATTATCAGCTTAACAATACACTTAACAATACATATAAATTTACCTCATTTTGATCTTTGCTCTTTTTACAAGGGGTTGTTGTCAACTAGCAGTAAAAAATTGTTGCCTGTCCATTTTTTGAGAGTACAACTCTCACCAGCAACTGAATCAACAGTATAGCAAACGGTGAATGCTTGGTGGAGAAAGAGGGTTTAGTGATACCAAGTTCTTGAGAGAAAGGTGAGGGGGGAGGGTGGTTACATTACCAGATGATGATGTTATTTTGCTGGCAAATGAAAATAAAAGCAAAATCAACACGTTATTCATGCAGGATATATTTGTAAATCAGAATGATTTTATTTTATTGGGAGGGTTATATTGACTGGATCAGATTTTTGGGGGGGTCATAACCCCCCTAATCCCCCCGCAAATTACACCCTTGCACCTGTCAATAATTTCATTAACACCAAAGCAGCTGACAATAATTAACAACCCCCTCTACCACTTAACTGACCAGCTCAATAAATAAAGTTTAACTGACTTGATATTCTGATTAAAAAGTCTTCCTTTTTGTTTTTTTTTAGCAGTGTATATTTGAATGGCTGGGGAAATTGAAAGTTGACTAGAGCAATCTACCACAGCAAGACTCAATTTTCGGCAGAGGCTGTGTCCACATTCAGAGGCTGCATCCATCGAAGGCCGCATTTATAGGCTGATTACGTCATAGCATGGCGACAAAAGCTGTCCAAATTCGAAGGCTCCTCCAAATGCGGGAAACAAATTTGTCCTTCTTTTCCCCAGATTTGAAGGGTTGAACCAGTGCCTCTTTGTGGTACACCCTATCCCATGATTCATTGCAGGTCAAAGAAGAAAAAAGCTGACCCCTGGCACATCGCTTTCAAACTCTCCCTGGGTTTCCACAGTGGGTGGAAGTCAAACACTAATGTTATTCATTGAGCTAATATCTAATGTTAATGTTTGGTTTATTTATTACTATTATGCTTTACAAATAAATTGGTTTAACATTTATTCAGAAAGTTAATATGTGTGTTAAAGTTGGTAAAAGTTGGTAAAAGTTTTGTAAAAGTTTTACAAATATATTAAACAAATGCTATTTGTTATCAATGCATTTTATTTACAGTGTGTGGCTCACGTTGGGCGGCTATGGCTCAGGTGGTAGGAGTTCGTCCTGTAACCAGTGGGTTGCCGGTTTGAACCCCTGCTCTGTCCGTCTCAGTCATTGTGTCCTTGGGTAAGACATTTCATTCGACTTGCCTGCTGATGGTCAGAGGGCTTGGTGGCGCCTGTGTATGGCAGCCTCACTTTTGTCAGTGTGCCCCAGGGCAGCTGTGGCTACAATGTAGCTCACCGCTATCAATGTGTGAATGTGTACATGAATGACTGATTGTAGTGTAAAGCGCTTTGGGCTCTCTGGGGACTTGATAAAGTGTTTTACAAGTTCAGGCCATTTACCATTTAGATTTTTATATGTATATAAACATAAAAATTATTTTTAACATTTTAAAAGGCTGATTAATTATCGAGAATACAATTTAAAGATAATAAAATAAGAACATTTGAAACAAAATAGGCCGTAGGCATATAAGCCATCAGTTATATGTAAAGGGGTAAATAAAAACCATGTGCAGGTATTTACAGTGGGTACAGCAAGATTAACCTTCAGGCTCCATTTTTACGGCTTAACAGCTCTGTGCTTCATGCTGTAATAGTTGATAGGCTACAGAAGTTACGTTGAGGTCAGAACAGGTACAACTGGTGAAGGCTAGACTGTCCAAATTCACAGCCGATCATATCCGGCCTTCACGGTTTTTACCGTCATCAAAGGCCCTGGCCTTCGAAGGATGCAGCCCCTGAATTTTGACACAGTTAAGATTTTAAAGACTTGGACGGCACCAGGCTCTAATTTGATCCACATCAACTGGCTACCCTAGCTAAATTAAGCAGGTTGGACACTCCTATCCCATTCAACCACTGTCTAATAACATGACTGTGTACTATGTCGAATCTCCTGTCAGGCTTATCATAAGTAAATTGAATAGGCACATGAGACAGACAATTCAGGAGGCTAATTCCAAGCCAACTGCACAAGACACCATCATGTTCTGTCTCTTCTACTGTTCTTCAAAAGTCTAAACCCCCTCAACCAGATAATCACAATGTAAGAATTATGATTATTGATTAATTAATCTTTATCAAGAATTATAATTTAAAATCACAATTTGAAAAAATTTATTTCTTAACCAAAAATCATTACTTACGATTCGAAATGAGAAATGTCCTCTGGTGTTGTGAGTATAGCTCGAGGCCCTTGATAATTACAATTATTAAATTCTCAGTAATAACTGATAACTATTACTAAATGTCACTGTTTAATCAACCGCTTCACCGAAGGTGGGGAACTTTGACCTTGTTTTGACAGACAAATCCCTCTTGCTCAAAATAAACAAAAACGCTCTCTTTATCTACGTGAATATTTATTAAATCAACAGCCCTGATACATCTCGCTATTCTGATTCAATAATCTTCACCTAATCAAGCATGCAAAAATTCTACAAAATAACTAACTAAACAAGATAAAACAACATTGAGTGTCTATGAAAGTCAAACCAGCAGTTATGGCAAAAACAAGAGAAATTATGGTACTGGGCAAAGCTTTGTGAGCGGCATCCACCAGGCTGCAGTCATAAAACCCCCAAAGTTGGAGCTCAGTGAAACACAAAGAGTCGTAAAACTGCAACCAGTGGAAAAACACTAAGAGTGAAGACAATGGAACAGTGAGTGTTCCACCATGAGGTTGCGTGAGAAAAAGCAATTGTTGATGCGCCTCCATTGCAGGAAAAAAAGCAATGGTTGGGCATCTCCCGTGTCCTTACATAGCCCACTGTGACATCAGAGCTGCGACGCCCCTTCCTATTACTTGCAATGCCTGCTGGGAGTTGTGGTAGCAGACAATACTAGGGTATATAGTAGCAGATGACACTGGGAGGTATAGTAGCGAACAAATAGTCCAACAACAAAGAATGGCTATGGATACTAACTTAAGAATGAACCTTCTCTACACCATTGGCCAAAGGAAAGTCAGCCACAACCACGCATTTAAGCGTGTAAGGCAGATCCTTAAAACTCAGCTGAATGGTAAAAACTAAGTCAAAGTAATCAACACCTATGCAATGCCAGTCATCAGATAACCTGCTGTTATAATACCTCAGACAAAGGAGATAAAAGCATACTGACACTGATACCAAGACAAGGAAGCTCACAATGCATTTGGGGTTTGTAATGGGAATTCTTTCTTCATTCATCTTTCTCCTCTGACCTCTGTGTTTTTATTAGTTTTCTGTTGTTTAGAGCAGATGGACTCTAAATCCATTACCAGAAGGTTTATGGTTAATACTCTCTAAAGAGTTATGTTTTGGTGGAGGGCAGATGGGGCCCTCATTAATAATTTTGTTACCTATGACCTGGGAAGGGTTTAGGGGCCATAAAGTTAAACTCTTTAAAGCTGAGACAACACCCTCATTCTGCTATAAATATGATTTGTACTTTGTGTTCGGGGCTCTGTTCAATCTGATTTGCTTGGTGACAGAGTCTTCAATTTTGGCGTAAACGAACAGGATCCGACGAGCCAGAAGAACGCAGGAGGGGAAAAGGACGCCTGGCCAGCCTGAGAAACCAGTCCACCTCCATTTTTACGGAGGGGGAGTCCTACAGAGTCTGCCTGCTACTTCTGGCCGATTGGATCCGAACCATTTGTCTACAAATATATCTGGGTGAGAAGTTACTCTGAATTATATAATATATATTTTCTTTATTATTACACATTAACCATCATCTCCTAATTAATTGAGTAGGTTTCGGAGTGGGAGAAGGGGGACATTGGCTGAGGGCCAGGTTACCCTGTAAAGGTATACAGGGAGGGTTTTATTGGTAACAATAAGACAAGCAAAACAAAGGGTTTTGCAGGTGGTTTTTAGCAATTTTCTACACCTTATAAAGGAGAGAAAGCCAGTGGGCAGACGTGCCGCTGAACAGGTAAAAATAAATGGGTTCCGGAACCTCAAGGGCATCAGGGGTGCGCCCTTCTCCAAACTCTGCGATTTATAAAATAATGAAAGAAAAAGGTGGGGATGATTGTGTTAAATGTGCTTTAATTTGGGAAGATAAGTTTGGTCTTCCACAAGGTGGAAGTTTAAGTGTAAATCAGTTGAATAAAGTAAAACAGGATGAAGATTGGGAGAAAATAAAAAATAAAAAAAAGATTAAAAAACAAGATTTAGATCAGAGAGAAATATGGGTAAAGTGTTGGAATGAATGGATTACGGAGGCTATCCGTAGGGAAAGAAAGTCTGAATTAAAACAGATGGCAGGGGGAAAAGATTTGTCTGGGGACATGGGAAACAGGCATGACAATGCTGGTTATACCGTTAATAATCCCAAGTTTCCACCTCCATATAGACCTTGTGATGCTTCACCCTCCTGTCCATATCCATCTTTACAGACGGAGTTGCAGGCCCTCCAGATGGCAGACCTCGATCTAGACTCCCGTCCTCCTCCAGCAGCAGGTCGAGCGGTAAATCAGCCCACAAGTCAGACAAGTCAACTCGATAGTCCGCTTCAGCATCAGCCCGTGAGTCAACCCACACATCCACCTGCGCTGCAGGCTGATCTTACCGAGCACAGCGGCCCCAGCGGGGCAGAGAGTGTGATCATACACCCTCCTTCTCCTCTAACTCCATCCCTTTCTAAGAAAAAACTGCCTACAGATTAGCAGCGACTGGGATCATCGAAGGACTGGAAATCACCTTTATTCTCCTCTCCTATTACTTTTCCTGAGTTTGCATGGCTACGAAGTGGAAAACAGCGAGGTGATGACAAAAAAGAGGGGGAAGATTATCAATGCCCCATGTTGGAAGTAGCCGGAACGAATGAGCCTCAGTTGGTGTTTCGACCGTGGACTGCAGCAGACATCCAAGCCAGCGCTGCATTGCTTTCAGATCCAGTAGAAGACGGAAGAAAGTTTGCTACTGAATTTAAAGCTTTATGCCACGAGATGAGGCCGACTGGAACAGAAATTCGCCAGCTCCTTGCAGCAAAAATCAAACCTGGAGATTTAGTTGGTTTGAGACCGCCAGATCCTGCTTTGCGCCTTGGCGTGACAACTGGTGGTGAAAAGAGTGATTTGAGTCATCGTAATGGGCCATGGTATACTGCCGTGGAACATTTGTGCACTGATTTGATCACAAAATTTCCACAGAGGAGTGATTGTGCCGTGCTACAACAAGTCAAACAACATCCCGATGAGACTGTTGCCGATTTTCTTTACAGGATGGAAGAAGCTGTCAAAATAAGGTGAGATCTTTCCATGTAATCCATGCAACATTCATTAACTTCTCACAGTTAAATCCAGCTAAATTACAATAAATATATTTCTGTGTAATCCATGCAACAATTATAAATACACAGCTGAAGCACTGGAGAGTGAAACGGGCATGTTCTCATATTCTGGGACCGAGAGACTGAGAGGCCTGTATGGAGCCACATTTTAACTGTCTTATCTTTTGCAGAAGTATAAACAACAAGTATCCAATGATGCATGATGATTTGCATGATGATATTAGAGATATCCTGTCCAGGAGCGACGCTGAAAAACTAGTCCATGCATTTGTTACTTCAAGACTGGACTATTGTAATTCTTTACTATCAGGATGTCCACAAAATGCAGTTAAAAGCTTTCAGCTGATTCAAAATGCTGCAGCAAGAGTTCTGATGAAAATTAAAAAGAGAGATCATATTTCCCCTACTTTAGCTTCCCTTCATTGGCTCCCTGTTAAATCTAGAATAGAATTTAAAATTCTCCTCCTGACATATAATGCCCTTAATGATTTAGCTCCATCACACATCAGAGATCTGATTGTTCCATACGTTCCTAACAGAGCACTTCGTTCTCAGACTGCAGGTTTACTGGTGGTTCCTCTAGAAGTCTCTAGAAGTAGAATGGGAGGCAGATCCTTTAGTTATCAGGCTCCCAATTTTAGTTCGTGAGGCGGACACCCTGTCTACTTTTAAGGCTAGGCTTAAAACTTTCCTTTTTGATAAAGCTTATAGTTAGAGTGGCTTAGGTTAGGTCCTGAGCTATCTTCCTTATTTTACCTCCGTCTTCTTCTCCCCTTGTTGGATGGAGTAAGGGGGAGTCAGGTTTAGCCTAAACCGGCTCGGTTATGGTTGAGGTGCAAACACACCCTCCATTTCTGCTTCCTGTATGACCCCCTCTCTTTTCCAATGGTTATGGTCAATCTGACAGAGAGAGGTATCCCAATCGTTGTGGTTTTTAGTATAACAATGGCCATCAGTGGGCTCTAGATGGACAAACTGTCTACTTTTAAGGCTAGGCTTAAAACTTTCCTTTTTGATAAGCTTATAGTTAGAGTGGCTTAGGTTATCCTGAGCTATCTCTGTGGTTATGCTGCTATAGGCTTAGGCTGCTGGAGGACATAATGACCACTTTCATCCTCTTCGCTACATTCTCACACTACTCTTCAATTTTGTATTATTTGCTGTTATTTCAGCTTTTAACTTTGTTCTCTCTCTTTTCTCTTCCTAGAAGCTACACCTGGCCTGACTCTGTGTCTACCTGTAACACCTTTCTGGAGAGGGGCATCGTCCAAGCTTCTGCTGGTAAAAACTTAATGCTCACCCTCTACCGATGATCCACATGGCCCTGTCTTTCAGTGTTTAACCGTATCTCTCTCCTAGACATAGCTACTGACTGAGCTTTTACTGTAACTAACTCTATGTGCTCTCTTCAGACTCTAAATTTGAAAACTGGCTCAGAGTTTATCTTTTCCTTCTTTCACCTAGAAAGTACTCCTGGATCAGTGCTTCTTTGTTCTCTTTGTGTCTCTGCTCTGTTCTCTCTAAAACCCAGTCGGTCGTGGCAGATGGCCGCTCACACTGAGTCTGGTTCTGCTGGAGGTTTCTTCCTGTTAAAATGGAGTTTTTCCTCTCCACTGTTGCTACATGCATGCTCAGTATGAGGGATTGCTGCAAAGTCAACGCCAGTGACTGTCTACTGTCTCTACATGCTCATCCGGGAGGAGTGAATGCTGCAAGTCACTGACTGGATGCAATCTGCTGGGTTTCCTTAGATAGAAAAACTTTTTGTCCAATTTGAATAAATAACAGAATCTGACTGCACTGTTCAATGATTAGGATTAATTGGAATGTATGTACCTGACTTTTGTTAAGTGCCTTGAGACGACATGTGTTGTGAATTGGCGCTATATAAATAAACTGAATTGAATTGAATTGAATTTTCCATTCTTTTACAAGTATTAAATGAAATTAATAATCTTTGATTATGAATCTAAAAGATATATTATTGAAATAATAAAGAACTGATAATTAAAAAAAAAACATTAAGGTTTAAAAATTCTCAATCAGCTATATAAAAGACATATAATGTTGATTATATGTGAAGTATGAATAAAAAGAATGAAGTGATGATTTTGTAACTTTGCTTTAAAGTAAATGTAGAAAGCTGAGAATGGAATGTGTTGCTTTAAAGTAAATGTAGAAAGCTGAGAATGGAATGTGTAATACTGTATAAAGTTTAAGACTGAGCAGATTAGGAAAAGAACTATGTGAGGTCAAGAGGTGACGAGGGCCAGCTGCATGCTGACAACGAACTCTTTGAAAGCCAGCAAGAGGAAGATGAGTCTGCAGCCAGCTGCGTGGCTATTACTGGCATTTCCAAAGCCGAAGAACAAAACCCGAGAGTCACGATGACCGTGACTAAAGTATTGGGCAATAACTGAGGAATTGAGCAGAGAAGGTTGTGCAATAACTAAGAAGCTGGTTGCGCAATAACTGAGAAGCCTTACAAGGGGGTGACAGGTGAGATCATCTACGCTATAAAGGCAATGCTGAAGGAAGAAACGGGATTGTTTCCTCGCAGAAGACCAGCAAACAAGATCGGACGGAGGAAAGACACTTAGATGGAAAAGGAACAGAGACACAGCCCAGCAGATCGACTGCATTAAAAAGAGGATCAACCCAGGTGCCCTAGAAGGACTGTGCCTCAAGATAAAGAATCTGATTTCATCTACAGCCTTTTTATCCAGACAACAAAAGTGAACTTGAACGGTGAACAGTTGATTGCTCTAAGTTTCAGGCTTCTGGAAGTCCTGAATCAACCTCAATTATGTCCCCGAGGTTTCCTTCAACTTTTCAGCCTCTGGAGGCTATTGTCTTCTGAGACATATGACAACAAAGTTCCGGTTTAACCGTCGAAGCCTGGAGCATCAGTTCCTGTCACTTATAGGAAGAAATTTGAAGATTAAGTCGTATTCCCCTCAAGAAACCACTCGTTACCCAAGGAACAGCTCCATCGGGTGCATGGACGAGCCTCCGTCTTCAAAACCTCTCCAAACTCACTAGTTTCAGCATCAGGGAAAGACAGGTTGAGTTGATTGATTTATTTCTATTATTGAATTTATTGTGTTGCTGAATTTAAGCTGTTACTAACCCCTGCAAAAGCGTTACTAATTAAAGGAAGCATATAAAATTCTAGTTAAATTGTGGACATTCAATTATTTGAGTCACCGTATTTTTGGTTTTTCATTGGTGGTAAAAAGTCTTGTTGCCTGGTTCTAAGAAATTATAGGAGGTTTTTATAGGTTGCCTTAGCCAAGTTTGTTAAAACAATGCCCTTTGGGCTCGTGCCGAGTCGCTAAAATTAACCTAGCACCATATACCAAGAGCCAGTTGTAATATTAGGGAATGAGCAGCCATTAACAGAAGTGACTGTCGGACTGTGAATGACTGCGGTTGGCTACTCAGTCGTCCAGACCTCCGGTTGAAGAAGGGCGAGACTTCTGGATGAAGGCTGTCAGAGGCTAGGCGAGTCATTTCCCGACACCAGCTTAAACAGAACTTTCAGTGAACCTGCTTAGTAAGACTTTTCAGGTTTAGGGAAGTCCGGACCCGTTGGATGGAGAGCTGGATTGAGCAATCCCCTTAGACATAGGGAAGTAGGAGGGAGGGGCTAGTTCATCGGACAACGAAAAAGCGTTCAATAAACATTCAGGTATGGAACGCCCGCTGACTTTCATGTTTTGGGCCCCTGGGAAAAGATGCTGTGTGGATATATTATGGAAGGACTTCTCCCTGAGATCGCAGCACAAACTAAGACTCTTTATGTTGGCTGGAGACATGGAGTGCGTCTCGAGGAGCTGAAAAGACATGCTTTACACAGCGATGACGTTATCAACGACAGGAAGAAGAAAAAAGTGGACGAAAGAGAGACTGATTTGCATAACGCTGCTTTGACCCTGTACTACAGTACAAATCAACATGGTTCTTTTCCTTGAGGACGAGGCCGGGGACGCCGAGGCAGAGGTCGGGGAAGGGGACAGTGGTCCCGCTCCGATGCTTGCCATAACTGTGGACAGATGGGTCACTGGAAGAATGAATGTCTGGAGAAACTGCAGCGGCCTGACGGCGGTAACTGACGTGGGGAGGATGGGACCCTGGATCGGGCTCCCATTCGCCTTGAGGAGGGGTCTCTTAAGGAGTGTGAGGTTTCACACACACACACACAGTTGCATGATGATACTGATTCACATAGGTTGTAATGGTGCCTCCGTAGTTTTACCAGGCACGTATCTCCATACACAGAACCGTACTTTTAAAAGAATGCCTATGTTTTCTATGATGGTGGACAGTGAAGAAATTTCTTTTGTTGTAGATTCAGGAGCGACACACTCTGTTTTATCAGCTACATGCATCAAAGAGCAGCCAAAACTGAGTGATCGTTATGTTCATTCTGTCTCTGCTTCGGGTGAAACAGTTAGGGAACATTTTTCTGTTCCTGTAAAGTGTTCCACTCCACAAGGAGTGCAGTTAAAACATTCTTTTTTGGTGTCTCCTTTGTGTCCTTTAAACTTGATGGGTAGAGATTTGATGTGCAGATTAAATATTGCTATTATTTCAAACCCTGATGGACTGACAGTTCACACTCAGAACAACTTTGACTATGACTACACTGCAGTACATTGGGCCCCAGATCAACCCTTATATTCATATCAGTGGAAGCTTCCAGTTGTTCCTGTACCTCAACACTTTGTCACATTGGCAGTAAATGCTGTGACACCTGGCAGTGAGGTAATGGATGCAGATGATCTGCATTGTACTTCACATGTATCTGAAGGACCTGATTTTAACTATGAGGACAGTTAGCACAAAATTACAAATGAGAGAGCGCACCTCTCTGACATGTACTGGAATGATCACACAGCAGCTTTATCTGTGACTTTGACCTCTGAACAGCTGCATTTCTTTCAAGTTTCTGGTTCGGTACCGCATGTATCGTTGGCCAAGTCTAAAAATACGGAATGGAAAGATGTGGGGTTTTTTGTTAGGCGTTGCCTCCTTGCCACAGATTGGAGGGAGACAGATGTCCCTTATGTGTTTGTGTCTCCTTCTCAAAATGCTTTCAAAAGACATTGTCCCACTGTTGTTGCCTGTAATCGTACAGTGCAACTGATTTCACATTCACATCGGTTTTTAGCTACTGCTTCGTCTGCGGACGCAGATCTTGCGAAGCTGCCTGATTCATTGTGGGCTGCTCACAAATATGATGTTGGTCTTATTACAGATTGTGAGCCAGTTGTTATTCCTAAATCAAACTACAGGCCATGTCAGAAACAATACTTATTGAAAAAGGAAACTTTGGAGGGGATTCGTCCTGTTTTTGATTCCCTCCTTAAAGCTGGGGTAATTGTACCCTGTCCAAATTCACCTGTGAGAACACCGTTGTTCCCTGTAAAAAAATTAGGCCCCCTGGGTTACCTGACGAATGGAGATTTGTCATGGACCTGCAGGCTGTCAACCAGTCTGTTGTGGCCCGCGCACCATCAGTTCCGAACCCTTCTACTATTTTGTCACAAATTCCGCCAGAAGCTAAATATTTTTCAGTGATAGACCTGGCAAATGAATTTTTGTCAGGGCTACACTGAGAGTCCGACTATTTTTAACACAGCTCTGAAGGACTCTTTGGCTGATTTGACTCTCTCCAGGAACTGTTCTTACACAGTATGTTTATGATTTAAAATAAAATTGATTCTATTAAGAAGAAAATCTTTGACATACTCCCGAAGATGACTACTTCATCCTCAACAAGTGAGACAACATTGGAAGTAACTGTAGAACCTGACCTGTGTTTGGCCTGTTTTGATCCTGTGGAGCTTCCTGAGTTATCAGAAATATTAGCTTCATCTAAACCATCAACTTGTCTAGACCCAGTCTAGTCCAGTCTAGTCAACTTGACTAGACCCAGTCCCAACCAAATTATTTAAGGAAGTGTTCCCTCTGATTACCAGCCCCATTTTAGATATGATTAATTTATCTTTAGTAAATGGATATGTACCACAGGCTTTTAAGGTAGCTGTAATTAAACCTTTGCTTAAGAAACCTTCGCTTGATCGAGATGACTTAATAAATTACAGACCTATATCCAATCTTCCATTCTTATCTAAAATTCTTGAGAAAATAGTTGCTAATCAAATGTGTGAGCATTTACACAGCAATGACCCGTTTGAAGAGTTTCAGTCAGGCTTCAGAGCTCATCATAGCACTGTAACAGCTCTGCTGAAAGTCACTAATGATATTCTTATTGCCTCAGATAATGGACTGGTGTCTGTACTGGTTCTGTTAGATCTCAGTGCTGCATTTGATACAGTCGATCACAATATTCTCTTAGAAAGGCTGGAACATGCTGTAGGAATCAGGGGAACAGCGCTGGGCTGGTTTAAATCTTATTTGTCTGACAGATTCCAGTTTGTTCATGTAAATGATAAATCATCTTTAAACTCCAGGGTTAATTGTGGAGTACCACAGGGTTCACTACTTGGGCCAATTCTCTTTACTATATATATGCTTCCAATAGGTCAAATTATCAGGCAGCATAGAATAAATTTTCACTGTTACGCTGATGACACTCAGCTTTACTTATCCATAAATCCTGATGAGCCCAACCAGTTAGATAGACTACAAGCATGTCTTGAAGACATAAAAAATTGGATGACTTTAAATTTTCTGCTTCTAAATTCAGACAAGACAGAAGTTGTCGTCTTTGGACCGGAGTCTTTAAAAAAAAACTGCTTAGTCAATCACCTAACCTGGATGGCATTAATTGACCTCCGATAATAAAGAAAAAAACCTTGGTGTAATTTTTGCCAGGACATGTCATTTAAATCCCATATTAAAACGTTTCTAGGATTTCCCTTTTTTCATCTCCGGGGAATTGCCAAATTAAAAATATCCTGTCCAGGTTTTCTTCAATTCAATTCAATTCAGTTTATTTATATAGCCCCAATTCACAACACATGTCGTCTCAGGCACTTCAAAAAAGTCAGGTACATACATTCCAATTAATCTTAATCATTGAACAGTGCAGCCAGATTCTGTTATTTATTAAAAATTGGATAAAAAGTTTTTTCTATCTAAGGGAAAGGAAAACCCGCACCTTGCATCCAGTCCATGACTTGCAGCATTCACTCCTCCCGATGAACATGTAGAGACAGTGGACAGTCACTGGCGTTGCTTTGCAGCAATCCCTCATACTGAGCATGCATGTAGCGACAGTGGAGGGGAAAATCCCTTTTTAAACAGGAAGGATTGATGCTGAAAAACTAGTCCATGCATTTGTTACTTCAAGGCTGACTATTGTAATTCTTTACTATCAGGATGCCCCAAAAATGCATTTTAAAGCCTTCAGCTGATTCAAAATGCTGCAGCAAGAGTTCTGATAAAAATTAAAAAGAGAGATCATATTTCCCTTACTTTAGCTTCCCTTCATTGGGCCCCCTGTTAAATCCAATAGAATTTAAAATTCTCCTCCTCACATATAACCCTTAATGATTTACTTCCTCATACATCAGAGATCTGATTGTTCCATACGTTCCTAACAGAGCACTTCTTTTCTCAGACTGCAGGTTTCCCTGTGGTTCCTAGAGTCTCTAGAAGTAGAATGGGAGCAGATCCTTTAGTTATCAGGCCCCTCTCCTGTGGAACCAGCTCCCAGTTTTAGTCCGTGAGGCGGACCCCCTGCCCTACTCTTAAAGCTAGTTTAAAAATTTTCCCCTTTTTGAAAAAGCTTATAGTTAGAGTGGCTTAGGTTTCCTGAGCTATTTTCCTTTTTTTACCTCCGTCTTCTTCTCCCCTTTTTGGGAGGGAGTAAGGGGGGAGTCAGGTTTAGCCTAAACCGCTCGGTTATGGTTGAGGGCAACACACCCCCATTTCTGCTTCCTGTATGACCCCTCTCTTTTCAAAGGGTTTTGGGCAATCTGACAGAGAGAGGTCCCCAAATCGTTGTGGTTTTAATATAAAAGGGCCATCAGTGGGCTCTAGATGGACAAACTGTCTATTTTTAGGCTTGTTTAAAAACTTTCTTTTTGATAAGCTTTATTTTAATTTGGCTTAGGATATCCTGAGCTATCTCTGTAGTTATGCTGCTATAGGCTTAGCTGCTGGAGGACATAATGACCACTTTCACCCTTTTTCGCTACATTCTCACACTACTCTTCAATTTTGTATTATTTGCTGTTATTTCAGCTTTTAACTTTGTTCTCTCTTTTTTCCTTTTCCTAGAAGCTACACCTGGCCTGACTCTGTGTCTACCTGTAACACCTTTTGGAAGGGGCATCGTCCAAGCTTCTGCTGGCAAAAACTTAATGCTCCCCTCTACCAATGATCCACATGGCCCTGTCTTTCAGTGTTTAGCCTTTCTCTCTCCTAGATATAGCTACTGACTGAGCTTTTGCTGTGACTAACTCTATGTGCTCTCTTCAGACTCTAAACTTGAAAACTGGCTCAGAGTTTATCTTTTCCTTTTTTCTAGGTGAAACGACTAAAGGAGCTACATCCATTAGCATTTACCTTTCCTTCCCATAGAAAGTACTCCTGGATCAGTGCTTCTTTGTTCTCTTGTGTCTCTGCTCTGTTCTGTCTAACCCCCCTGGCGTGGCAGATGGCCGCTCACACTGAGCCCGGGTTCTGCTGGGGGTTTCTTCCTGTTAAAAGGGAGTTTTTCCTCTCCACTGTTGCTACATGCATGCTCAGTATGAGGTTGCTGCAAAGTCAACGCCAGTGACTGTCCCTGTCTCTACATGCTCATCCGGGAGGACTGAATGCTGCAATTCACTGACTGGATGCAATATGCGGTTTCCCTTAGATAGAAAAAATTTTTTCCATTTTGAAAAAATAACAGAATCTGACTGCACTGTTCAATGATTAAATTTAAATTGGAATGTATGTTACCTGACTTTTGTGAAGTGCCTTGAGACGACATGTGTTGTGAATTGGCGCTATATAAAAAAAACTGAATTTGAATTGAAATTGAATTGATTTTATTATTATCAGCAGGTCAGCGATCAATGAATAAGAAAACCCTTGAAGCTGCTTTAACATTTTTATGAAAAGGGACACAAATTTTTTAAAATCTAAAAACAGTTTTTTAAAAGTGACATTTCTTGGTCATGTTCTCTCACATAAAAGCAGAAAACTGTCGCCTCAGCGCATTGAAGCAGTTCTGAAAAAACCCCAAAAACCTGTCACAAAGAAAAAAATGATGTCTTTTTTGGTATGAGAGGCTATTGCAGAGCTCACATTCTGAATTCTCTGAGCCGGAGTGCCTTTGGCCAGTTTAATATAGGGGGAGCCTGGCAGCTGCAGACAAAATTAAATGGACAGATGAGGCAGAACTGGCTTTCATTGATTTAAAAACAGCCCTGTCTTCTGTGCCTGCATTGGCTTTACCAAACTCTGACAAGCCATTTATTCAAATGGTGGATAAAAATCAGGTTTCATGTCATCATGTGACATTGTTGGACATAATTCATTGACAGTTTTTGTTCCACATTCTGTTTCCATCATCCTCCTGGAACAAAAGACGTCTCATTTATCAGCAGCAAGGTGGCTTAGGTATTCCTCAATATTATTGGACATGCCTAACTTACAAAATTTAAAAAAATTTAACACTTTAACCCAGCCACACTTCAGCCTACTGAGGAGGATGGTGAGAGTCATGACTGCGCAGCTGTCTTAAACGTTGTTTGTACCCCTCGTCCTGACTTGCAAGACACCCCTTTGAGTAACCCTGATCTTGTTTTGTATGTAGATGGGTCTTCCTCCCGTTCTGCTGTGGGTCTGAATCAAGTAGGGTTTGCAGTGTGCTCTGACTCAGCTGTATTGCGCTCAGGTCCTTTGCCAGCGCACTACTCTGCTCAAACAGCTGAATTAATTGCTCTAACTGAAGCTTGCAAGTTGGCAGAAGGAAAGACTGTGACTATTTACACAGACTCAAGATATTGTTTCAGAGTGGTTCATGATTTCGGGGCAGTGTGGAAACATCGCTCCTTTTTGAAATCAGATGGAAAACCTATTTTGAATGCTGGACAAGTATCTGATCTTCTGGATGCTATTTTATTACCCGCACGTTTGGCTGAGGTTAAGTGTGCTGCGCACACAGGACAGTCTGGTTCTGTTTCTAGGGGTAACGGCGGCTTTGAGGCCTTTTTTCCCTCAGATGAAACTTATCTTTCTCTGACTGATCCACAGGCTGTCACTGTTCCTGAAATGCAATCTTTTGCTACTCCACAGGAAAAAGAAAAATGGCAAAAAGCTGGTTGTATCTTTAACAGCAGTTCTGGCTGGCATTTCCCTGATGGTAGACCATGCCTGCCTAAACATTTTTTCCCTGGTTTGCTAAATGGACGCACGAATTGGATCATGGGTCCAAGGGGAATGCTGGATATGGTTAAAAAAATATTGGTATACAATGGGGTTTTCAGTGGTAGCTGAAATTATTGTAAAAAAGATGTTTGATGTGTGCTTCATCAAACCCCTCCAGGGTTCCTGCACATCAAAACCAGCAGCACATCCGCCTCCCAGTTCACATTTTCAGCATTTGATGATGGATTCATTGAGTTGGCACTGCTGAAGGGAAGAACATATTGTTTGTGCTTGTGGACATGTTTTTCTAAATATGTTTAATTTGTTTTTCCAACAAAACACGCAGACAGCAGTGCTGTTGTGAAGTCTTTGTTGAACAGAGATTCTTCCCCGTTGGGGGTCCCCGAGTGTATTTCCAGTGATAACGAAACACTTTTGTTAACAAAGCTTTACAGGAAATTAGTAAGCTTCTAGGTTTCCAGTTGAAGACACATTGTGCTTACCACCCAAAATCAGGTGGAGCAGTAGAATGTAAAATGGAACAATAAAGAATAAATTGGCCTAAATGCTGTGAAGAAACCGGGTTTCTTGGGCAACAGCTCCCTCTGGTGTCTTAGTGTATTGAGGATGAGAAATAGATCCAGAGCCTAATTTGAGTCCTTTTGAAATCCTTTTGGAGACTTGCAAATACAGGGGGAGACCGAGTACTAACCCAAGTACACTAACAACTGCTCTTTTTGAACATTCCTGTTGGAAAATATTGTAAGGTTCTGTCACGTCTCTTTCTCTCTCCCATCAGATGGTGAAAAGCTGCCTTACACCCTTGTAGCTGACAGAACCCCTGCACCAGTTCCAGCCGGAGAGTGGGTGCTGATTAGAGATACCAGGAGACGTCACTTGGAGAGACAAACGGTGGAGAGGTCCGTTTCAATTCTGCTGGTGACTCACACTGGAACGTGAAGGGTCCAGGGACGGGTCACCTTGGTCCATTTTACACACTGCAGGTGTTCACTGGAATACCACCTGAGCAGCATCCTGGTTCTGAACCTCTGCCTAGAGGATTTTTCCAACGACCGCCCACCTGTACTATATTGTAACAGGGCAGCTTGAAGCGCAGAAGCCACTCTGGAGAGGCAGCAGGATTTTTAAGTATTGTTTATGATTTTTGTTTTTTTGAAAAAACTGTTTGCTTTCAGTACCAGAAGAAGGACATTCCACTTCAAGGTCACGATGCAGCTGTATAGAAGATGGTCTGTTTTAATGCTGATGATTGGTATTGGGAGTATTTTTATTACTTCTGTGTTCATTTGGGAAAATATACAGCAAAGACAATGTGTGGCTAATCTGAGTAATTATACTAATAATACTCATCAGCTGATTCGAAGAGAGATTCATCACTTCTCTGACTACCATGATCATACTGATAATGTCTGGTGGCAACTGATGCATCAAACTGTGAGGAAGATAAGAAATGATAGTTGTTATGTTTGTTGTTTGATTCCACATGCTATTAATGATCAACCATTTCTGGTACCTGTTCCTATTGATACTGCTTATACTCTAGCTACTTTCTTTCCTGATTGGTGGAGGTCCTTTTTTCTTGGTGAGGAATTATACTGTGTAAGGGAACGTAGAAATGTTAGTAATTTTCTAGTGAGACTAATTTAACATGTGCTACTTCAGGAACTCTTTATAGGTTTTAGGGTAATAGGAATCCGTTAAAGATCCAGATATTTTGTATAGGCACAGGAGGAAAACACACCTTATTTCCTTGGGAAGTACAGAGGGTTGTAAAAGTATTATACCAGTCTAATGTGCTTTAACCCACTAATACATCTGGGCCATGTCCTATCAGAACTGATCCTTATACCATTTCCAGGATCTTCGGCCCCGATCCCTTTTGTGTTAACTCTTATCTGACAGCCTTAACGAATTAAAGTAAATTGTATGGCCAGGCAGGTAAATTAACCAGGGTTCTTGTTGCTTTTCCTAGTAGAGATGGGTACTCGTGTCCTAAGAACATGGTTTGGATGTGTGGAAATAGATCATATCTGGATCTGCCTGCTAATTGGTCTGGAGTATGTTATTTAGCTCATTTACTACCTACAATCACTACTTATGATTCAATCACCCCATTATTAGAAAGGAAGACAATGTTCAAATGGCAAAAGAGAGATAGGATTCTATATTGGAAAGGGATTTTGGGTACACTCATTCCTAGTTATGGGGCTGCTAATGCTGCCCATAGGATAAATGAGTTGTCAGTTGAGTTAGAAAATCTTACTGCTTTAACTGAAGAAGGTTTCACTGTTCTGACCAAGGAGCAACAAGCTCTTAGAACGATGAGTTTTTTTATTCCGTGAAATTGATTTGATGAACAGGACATTGGCATTTTTCTGCCTTTATAAACAGAACATTTTCAAGGAGAGGACTTGACAGACATGATTTTGATTTAAATCAATTCTATTCAAAACTACTTTATTAAACCCAAAAAGTTGTTGTAGCTCATATTATACAGGTTTCTTCAAAGAACCGTTGTAGATTCAGATGACTGTGGGCAGGAAGGATCTCCTGTAGCGCTCTGTCTTACAGCAGATCTGAAGAAGCCTATAACTGAAGGCACTCTGTTGTTGTATGACAGTCTCATGAAGTGGATGCTCAGGGTTCTTCATAATGTTGTTCATTTTATGAAGTATCCTTCTTTGTACAGTGATCTCCATAGGTTCCAGAGAAGTCCCCAGAACAGAGCCAGCCTTCTTTATCAGATTGTTGAGCCTGGCTCTGATGCTGCTACCCCAGAAAGATGTACAGTCTGCTCTGTTCCTTCTTGTAGACGGGTTCACAGTTGCATCTCCACCCAAGTCTGTTGTCCAGGTGACAGTGACTCTGAGCGAGGAGATGACATGCATTTATATCTTATTGACGAGGTGTGGTTGACCTTGTTGCTAGGTGTAGCGCTATCTTCTAAGAGCTGTTCTTTATTTTATGAAGATTCCTTCTTTGCACAATGATCTCCAGAGGTTTCAGATGAGTCCCCAGAACAGAGCCAGCCTTCTTTATTAGCTTGTTGAGCTTTTTAAGTCCCTGGCTCTGATGCTGCTACCCCAGCAGATGATGGCAGAAGAGATCACACTCTCCATAACAAACTTATTGAAGATATGCAGCATCTTGCTGCAAACACTGAAGGACCTAAGCTTCCTCAAGAAGTACAGTCTTCTCTGTCCCTTCTTGTAGACGGCTTCACAGTTGCATCTCCACTCCAGTCTGTTGTCCAGGTGAACACTAAGGTATTAATACTTCTCCACTATCTCCACATCTATTTATGAAATGAATTTTGAATCGAATGTTGCCACAAATGCATCAAATCAATCAAATTGAATTGAATTGATGCTGATAATCCTAAAAAGACTTAACCCTAAATCCTATATGTAAATGTATTTAAAGTAGCATGGATTGTTTTTTTAAGAGCGACCCAAACCGAACCTTTGGTCCCACCCCTCATTGATTGCTAAGCGGGCCGGGCCAGCAGCCAGGCCACAGGGAAATATCCCAGTGCTCCCGCTGGCCAGCCTTTCTCTGGTTTGATCTTCTTCCTTCTCTCTCTTTTCTTTGCATCCACGGCGCATGTCAGGTTGCTCTGCATCCACGGTGCCTCCTTTTCTACTCATCAGGGATTTGGGGTTGTAGTTGAAGTATTATTTGAGCTTTTGAGATATTAATCAGCTGCTTCTGGTTGTAAAAAATGTCTTGTTGCTATGGTTATGAATCATAATAAATGTATCATCAAAAATCCTTCCAGCTGCACAGCATTCAAAACCAGAGAGGATAATCGTCCAAAAAAAAAAAATTTTTATTCACAAGTAGAGTTCTTAAAAAGAATATGTATCAGAAAAAAAGTAACAGAGTTACTCCAACATGCTGCCACCTTGAGCAGCAAAATTCTAGATGTTCTGCCAGTGCCAAGATACTATAGTCTTTCTTCTAGTTTAAACTCAGTTGTGTATTTTGGGTCCTGTATTTTGAGTTATTTCTGTATTTTAAATATTTAGCTCTGTTTACTTAGTGTTGCTTGATCTCATAATTAGTTCATGTTTCTGTGCTGTCATTAATCTAATCTCCTCAGTTTTTTAGCCTTGCTCCCCAGTCAGCTGAAATGAATTCTGTTGATGGTACTCTCACCTGGTTGCCATGTCACATTCACATCTCCACAGAATGTAAGCTCATTGGTTTCTTTTTCTCTGTTTGTCACAATGTGGTTTTGTGGTCAGACCACACGAGGTTTGCAGGTAAGCAGCATCTTTAATGTTCATGCCAGGACACAGACAGGGTAGCAAACGTACACACACACACACACGGAACCAGCGGGGAACAAAGTAAGCAAACGGGCTTAAATACAGAACTGAACAGCAGGGGGAACCAATGACAAGAACCCAAAACAAAACAAAACAACCCGGCCAGGGCGGGTGGAGGGGGCCTCAGAAGGAGGGCAAGAGTACGACCCGGAGGCTGTCCCCAGCAGACCCAGAGTTCAGGCGGTCTGCATCAACGGAGCAGGCGATCTGCAGGCCGACGACGCAGGAGCGGGTGGCATGGTGGCCGGCGACGCAGGAGCTGGCGGTCTGGAGGCCAACGACGCAGGAGCTGGGACCAGGAGAACCCACGACAGACCTTAGCAGACGGCTGTTCCAAACATGCAGGTCCCCGGAGCAGCCAATCCGGAGATCAGCCAGCAGGAAGCCGGCAGCGGTGCTCATGGAAGTTATCTATGTCTGATAATAAATTAGTGTGGAAACCGCTGGAACCCAGGCGAGCGGTGCAGAGACCGCTGGGAGCTTTGGCGAGGCCGTGGAGATCTGCGGCGGAGCCCTGGAGATCTGTGGCGGAGCCCTGGAGATCTGTGACGGAGCCCTGGAGATCTACGACGGGCCGCCAAGGCACAGCAGATGGAGAAAGTGCGTCCTCGCACCCCTTAGGGACAGGAACAGGAAGTGGAGACAGCTCGTCCATGAACTCCTCTGGAACTGGAACCAGAGATGGAGGCAGTTCGCTCTCAAACTCCTCCGATGCAGGAACCAGAAGTGGAGGCAGCTCCTCCGAGACAGGAACAGGATGTGGAGGCAGCTCGCTTCTGAGCTCCTCCAGGACAGGAACCAGAAGTGGAGGCAGTCCGTCCCCGAACCCCTCACGGGCAGGAACAGGAAGTGATGGCGGTTCGTCTTTGGACCCCTCCAGAATAGGACCAGCAACGGGAAGTGAAAGCAGTCTGTCCTCGAACCCCTCTCGGACAGGAACAGATTGTTAGGGCAGTTTGCTTACGGACCCCTCTGTAACAGGATCAGGAACAGGATCGGGAATCGACAGCAGTGACAGAGACCAATCAGGGGTGTAGCCAGGAGCTGATGCGTAGCGCCGACCCTCAGTGGAGAGAGGAGTGGAGGAGGGAGCAGGAAGCCCACACATGGGTGTAACGATTTCCTCCAGAGCTCTTTGTCGCTCTGCTTCGATGGAGAGGTGAGTTAAGGGATTCTGGGGAAAAAAGCTACCCCATTCCTCCAACCATCTCCGCCATGGAGAGCTGGGTGAATTTAGGAGGTGTAAAAACAGTTTTGTAATAATTTCACCATTCTTGAACTCCCTCTCAAGTCTTCTTGCTTGGTCCTGTTGGCTGGTTCCTTCTGTCAAAATGCGGTTTTGTGGTCGGACCAAAGTGCAGAGAACTCCTGAAGCACAAGGTTTGCAGGTAAGCAGCGTCTTTAATGTTCATGCCAGGACACAGACAGGGTAGCAAACGTACGTACACACACACACACACAAGGAACCAGCAGAGCACAGAGTAAACAAACAGGCTTAAATAGAGAACTGAACAGCAGGGGGAACCAGTGACACACGAGACCAGACAATCAGGGGAAAACACAGAACAGATGTGGGCTTGGAGTGCAGGGAGACAGAAAACAAAGGACTAGACCAGGTAATTAAACAAAAACACAAACTCAAGAACTCAAAACACAAGCTGGCATGACACTGTTGGATTATACTGTTCCTTCATGTTTTCTGTAAGTTTATTTTTATGTTTTCATTAAAGGCTCCCCACCATGAACACGTCCCGAGTTCCTGTCTGTATTTTGGTCCCGTTCAAAAACCCATCATGACGGCAAGTTATTTAGAGAAGATAAGTATGTCATCAAGATTGACAAATACAAAGATGTTCAGAAAGTCTCTCAGAACAACATTCACCAAAGCTTGGAAAACAGCAGCAGCTTGGTAAAGTCGAAGGGCATAGCCAAATATTAGCGTGAGTTTTTAAAGCTGTTTTCCCTTCATCCCTTTTTTGAATATGAATGAGATGATAAGCATTTCTCAGGTTAAGCTTGGAGAAGATGGTAGCTATATACGTAGACGTAATAGCAGAAGACATTAATGGCAGGGAGTATTTGTTTTAATAGTTATTTGGCTTAGACTACGATAATTGATGCAGAGTCTTAGAGTCCTTTCTTTCTTTTGAACAAAGAAAAAAGTTTCCCTTAAGAGAGATGACAGATTGACAGATGTATTTCTTCATGACCTCTCTTTCTGGGTGCCTCTAAGGTGGCAAGGAGAGAGCTTACCACCTCATAACGACCTCTGGCTGGTCTTTAATAAATGCATAGGGTCTGGGAGGTTCATCCTGTTCACTGGTAATGGATAGGGGAACAGCACACTGTAAGCATAAGGAGAGAGGAAATTAACTCACAACTCACAAACTGTTTGGTTTTTTGGCACCAGGGGGCAGTCAGTAGTGCAATAGCCGGGGGTATAGGCAACTCCAAAAAAAAGCCTCCTTTGTCTTTTCTTCCGGGTTAAATGAGATTGGCCAAACAACATCAGCCTAGGACTCTCTTTTACCTTGGGTGATGTAGATAGGTGCTTAGAGGGAAGGGAAGAAGGAGCTCTTCAGGCAAGTCTGGTTTTGGGGCTTCACCGCTTTTCTCTTTTTTGTAGTCTTTTGTCAATGCAAATCGAGGGTACACTGGAACTAGAAAGCTTCACATTTTCTCCTAAGAATAATTCAGAAGTGGGAGATGAAGTGTCCTGAAACATGAATACTGGATCTTTGTCCGCAGTGTTGCCAGTGTTTATTGGTGCAGTTGGAGCTGTAACTCCCAAACTGGGGAGGTGGCTGCAGCAGATTCCAGGAGCAACCTCTGAAATCTCTCTCCAGAAGAGCGCAGTCCTAGGCAAACTTAAGATACTGCCCAGTTCCCAGGTGTTTTAACAAGATATTAAAATATTAATTTAGAACATGAACTCTTTCTAATCAGTACCTAATATTAACATTACAATCACTAGTGGGGGCAACAGCAGAAGATTGGGTTATGTTGTGGACAACTTTAGCTTGTTCCTGTTAACAGTGTTGTAAAAAATTATTTGGTTTTGCTCTGTTGTCACACTTAAATGTTTCAGTTAGTCAAACTAATTTATTATCAGACATAGATAACTTTAGTTAATACCAAAAGCAGTTTTCGAATGATAATTTCATATATTAAGGGAACAACGCAATACAGAACAATCCGGCCTTATGCTTAAACGTAATTGCCCCCCTTGTTCTATTATGATTTAATTGTGATTAGCCTCATTTTTTGGATCAATCTTGCCAAACCCATGCATGATTAATGCATGACCTATAGAATAAAAAAAAAATACTTTAATAGCATCTGTTTGAGAAGGTTAGTTGCTTTGTGCAAACCATACCATTTTGACCGGACCACAGTGTGCTGAATAGTTAAACAAAATATAATAAAGTATAGAGCCAGATAATTTGCCTCGATGTCTCGATTCAGCCCTTCTCTCACAAATGAAGTGCGCCTACAATGAAAATTACAGACCTCTTCATTCTTTGTAAGTGAGAAAACTATTTGATACACTGCCGAAAAATCGGCGGTGTATCAAATACTTATTTTTTCCACTGTAGTAACAGACAAGCTGTAAAGCATATTTTTCAATTATTATAATTATTATGAAACATATTTCAATAAGAATTTTGAGCTGTCACCTGTGTGAAGCTGCTAAAGAAGATTGAGTTGCCATCCATGACTAAGCGACTGCCAGTCAGCCACTGTGAGACAAAATATAGGATGAAAAAGTGATTTGCTGAGTAAAGCTGCTAAACACCACACTTTGATCTAAATTGATTCAAATTCATTTTAAAACATGTAGTCATAGGTAATATAGTCAGTTCAAATGTAATCAACAAATAAAATTTACTTGACTTACAGATTTAGACTCTGAATGTTTCATTGATTACTTTTATAACCCTATCAGTTGCACTAAACTCATTGCATCACATTTTAGCACCTAAAGCATAAATCAGCCACCCACATATACCTGCTGATTTAACATGAACAAACAGACAAGAGTTGGACACCTCTGACAGTGCTAAACTGACCTAACAGGGCAGTCAGCTTTGTAAGAAAGTATCAATGGTATGAAGGAGAAAAATAAAGCATGAGCAACAAGAATACCTTCCTCAAGGGAAAACCAGTCAGCAATGTGCCTCAGCATCTACATCTTCTCTGAATAGAAAATCAAAGTCAGTGAATTCCTTCCTCACAAATCGATCATCACCAGAGGAAATGGCGAAAGTGGGCGATAATGGGACAACTGGAATTTCATTACTGAATATTGACTTTTTCTTACAAGATGGGCCACATTCTGAGTTTCTTGTCCAGTGTCTTTAAAGAAATAAATAACGATAGCTTCAGGTGGAGAAAATAAAATAGATTCTTATTGCAGATACAAATACACTCGCAAAAGGGTAGAGCTCAAATTAAAGTAAAAGCAGGTCAGCATCAAGAGCTGATAAAAGCACTGGCTTTTTAGATTTGAGATTTTGATGTTTGAACAGTACAATTTCTGAATGTAGGAGAGACAAAATAAAGAAAGGCTCTTAATTCTATACTTGTTAATACACTCCTATTAAGAACCTGATCAACATGAAAAGCATCACCTGACATTGATACTAATTTTATCTATGAATGTAGAGGTTCTGGGAGACCTGGGCAATACGCTGAGTTCAGTGGCACCAATGTTACAACAATCACCAAATCATTTAAGCCTATTTGTTGTAACACACAGGTGTATTTCTATACATTAGAATATAATTTAACAGTACATTTATTTCAGTAAATTAAATCAAAAAGGTAAACTCATGTGTTATCTATTCATTACAGTGCATCTATTTATTTTTAAATGGGACCAAAAATGTCATCCTGCATTGGCGAGGTACTCCTGTTTGAAATACCTCACCATTGAGAGGCTTCAAACAGGATGTTCTCAAATGAAAATGGCCACTAAGCTTGGAATGTCACACAGTGTCATCAGCAAGTTGCAACTGAGACACAGAGAGATTGGAGGAGTCATTTAAAGGCATAGAAGTGAACGTCCTTTGGCCACATCCCACACTGATGACCGCTTCATTGTGAACAGTTCCCTGTGGAACTGGATGATGAATACTACTCCACTCCAGGAAGGTTCAAGGGAGGTGAGAGGCACTCAGTTGTAGGGTACCTGACCACACCACCTGGCAGAGACATCATCGTCTTACATGGGCCAGGAACCATTTATGTTGGACAAGGGACTAACGGGCCTCACTGCTGTTCTCTGATGAAAGTCGATTAATATTCAGTGGAAATACAGTAATGGCTGCCAATGATGTCGGAGACATCAAGGAGAGAGCTATTTATCAGCAACTGTTGTCACCAGAAAAGCCTTTTGTGGTGGTGGTATTACAGTGTGGTCAGGTGTGTCCCCCAAGTACAATTTCCCAGTGAGTGAGAGTGCCAAGGAGAGAGGTTCCAAATTTGATACAGGCATTAAAACACATCAACAAAAAATTTTAATTTCACATCAACTGGGCTGATTAGTTCACCCATAAACATGTAAATGGCAACTGTCATATACAATGATAGTTTAAGAAACTCAGGCTATAAAGTGTTCGTTGTGTTCATCAGAGAGACAGGATGGGGGAAAAATGTGTCTCCGCTGACCTGAAGGCAAAAGTCTAAGCAGTTTTATTCCAAACTAATATGGTAGGGCCTTCAATTGACCGAGTAAAGTAAAACCTATTTATTTATTGTTTTAAATGTCGACCAATTAGTTCTGTCAAGCCAACTGATGTTTAAATCTCCAAGGAGAATAACTTAATTCTTTGAGTCACACTATTGGGCCAAGTCTAGCCTCCACCTTCATATAGAAAACATTATAAGCTGATGGAGGCCAATACAACTGTTGTGGAAAAAATCAGTGAGGTTCATTAAAATAAACTGTAGAGAGAGATCACAGTTTCTATCAGAGCCTCAGAATGCTTGCTCTTTCAGAGAGTTGCTCTCTGGCTTTCAGAGAATAGCTCTAATATACACAGTCGTACACTGGCTTGTTGTTTCTCTGTTCTGTTACAGCTGCAAAGCAGGCAACCTTCAAAGTAGGACCCGAGAAACTTATTCTACACAAAGGTAAGAACTAATTAGGTTTACGCAAGAAACATTTTTCCCACAACCCAATCATGTGTTATTACTATTTGTGGTGAGAATCATGAGACTTATACAGTTGAGGTTATGTGTATATTTCTGTTCTAATTGACTACACCGTTATGTAGAACATTACCCCTTCACCCTTATTTCTGACCCCATCTTTTCTAAAATTATTATAGTCTGTGAGACAAATGAATGTTTTGTCACATTATTTCATATATTTCTTTTTTATGGGAGGATAAATAACTATTTATGTATAGAATAAACTGAACAATTTTGATTTTTCCAGAAATAAGTGTGACATTAGAGGTGGTTTAGTACCAATTTTTGCCACTGGGGAATTCTTGGTTGTGATGTATTTTGTGGTTGAGCTGTCTACCGTCAGACTGGCTTGAGAGAAAGCAGGAAGGACATTGCTTGTTGCAGACCTCATTACTTATTGTTCTTACTGTTCTTTACAGGTTAGTGGTAAATTTAATCTGCAAATATGTGTGGGTACAATTTCTGTGTAGTCTCCAACTGCCTACTGATCTAATGTTTTCAGGGAAAAAAGTATTTTTCAGATTGCTGACTGCAATGGAAAGCCTCTCGCTCAGAATACAACTAATTTGACTGTGTATGCTACTGTAGGTGCACAGCAATTATTGTTTATCCTGATTTACTTTATAGCTCAGCTGATAAATGGTTTATTTATACTGGTTACTGAACATTCACTGACTAGATTTCATGTTAAAGTTAGACCACATAACGACGCAAAACCTGCTGTATCAGTCACTCTTATGTGGGATTCCCATTGTGTCAGCATTGACACAATTTCACATTGTCAACAGGCGATATGTTAAACAGACATGTATGTCCAGCCAGCATGGCTAGAAATGTTTGTTTAAAAAAAAAAGTTCAAAGAATTGAGCACCAGGCCTATTAAATTAAGAGGGATAAATAACCTTTGGAAGTTGTACTTGGAAAAAATTGGCCCTAAAGATATTTTAATATCCTGTGTTGTGGTCTATGGCTCCCAGAGCTTTGTTGGGCTGGTTGAGGGCCATGACGGCTGTACTGGGCTCTGGTGGGTATCCCTCCCTTTAGACGTCTTGGGGATTGTCCCTCTCAGGGGGAAATACAATGTGTCCCTCCTACCTTGGTCCCTCCAGGTTCCAACTGCTGTGGTGATCTTGTGGCTGCCCAACGTGTTGGGCCCTTAGTGGTCAGGACAATGGTTCACCAAGTTAAGAACAGAAAGGAATTCCTACGAACCAATTAGAAATCTATTGTCAATTTTGCTGCCTGTAGCCAGGGCCTACTGAACCTGCCCGTAGGCCCTCGAGATAAGGGGTCTGGTAGCCCCAGCGAAAAAAAAACATGCCTACTATCAAAAATAGTGACAGAAACAGAAAGCTATCAGTGTTATAATTTAAACTATTTAATAAACTATTAAAACGGCAACTGCACAGAAAACAAACAAATGCCAAAGCCTTTTCTCTCTTCCTCCACAGACCCCTTGGTCAGCTAACAAGTTGCAGACACACACCCACACATACACGCCCTCATAGATCCAATCAGCACAGCTATAGACAGTGACATGGCCAGAACGCAAGATATCAGAAGATGAAAATGATCAACATTTATACAAGATTACCCTCCATCAGTGAAAAACCCCTGCTCCAGTTAAATGTCTAAGCAAATTCACATTTCGCTTATATCAATGCACAACTAAGCTTCTAAAAACCTGAACAGGATGTAGGAAATCAATAAATATACCATTGTCTGACCTTTCAGAAATGCTTTCTTCTAGTCTTCTTTGCAGAAAAAAAGTCTATTTCATTAAAATCCGAATCACGAAGGATGTCATGCTCAATGGACATCAGTGTGAGGTTACTGTGTCGGTCTTGCGGTATGCTTGATCGCAGTCTATTTTTCACTAAGCCAAGTTTAGAAAAGGCTCGTTCTCCCCTTGCGTTGGTAACTGGCATAGTCAGGAGAAGTCGCAGAGCTATGTCTGTGTTGGGAAACACTGTGGAGTTTTCATTTCTTAAACATTTCAGTAACCCCACTGCAGACATGCTCAGCTTTTCATCCTGCACTAACTTTCTGAAATGTACAACTTCCTCCACAAAGTCTTCTTCCAAGTCACTGCTGTACTTCTTGAGGAGGTTCAACGTCACTCAGCGGAGGTCCATGGGGGATAACAGGTGCAGTCTGTTTAAAAATCCAAAGCTTTCACCAGCATGACGCCAGCGTGAAGCGGTCCTGGATGAAAAATTCAACAGAGCTTGTAGAAAACAAAAAAACTGTTCTGTTTCCTCACAGCAATTTACATTGTTAAGCCCTACCAAGTTCAAGGTGTGTGCTGCACAGGGAACCCACTCTGTTAATGGGTTTACCTGTTTGATGCAGGCCTGCACGCCTTTGTAGGCTGCACGCCTTTGTAGGCTACACACCTTTGTAGGCTGCTAGCATTGTCATAACACTGTCCTCTACAGTTATTAATGTCAATGTCCATCTCCTTTAAAACACTAACTATTGAGTTGAATAGTGTCTCACTTTTAGGCAAGAATTTGACAAAAGGTTCCTCTATACAACCCTCTGGTGACATAAAACGGAGGATGAAAGTTAGCAGGTCTACATGGGTGATGTCTGATGTCAAGTCCACACTGATGGCAAAATACAAAGCATCCACTTACGCCAGCCGGGCTTCATCCATCTCTCCCTCAGGTGGTGGATAAATCTGAGCCTGAGAGCATCTTTCAGCAGGATCATCTTCTCTGGCAGATGTTATGAAAAACTCTGTCAGGATTGGCATAGTTTCCAGTAATTCTTTCTCTTGAAGCTCCTTTTAACAAACATTTTTTCTTTTACGAGCACCACTCTCAAATTTCTTTGCTGACATGTTGACCACCATCCGTCACTCAATTACTGTGGGGCGAGCAGGGAGGGGCTGGAGCAAAACAGTCAAAAACTCGTACTCGTCTTCTTCCGCCTATCTGGGACCGGGTCGCGGGGGCAGCAGACTCAGCAGAGACACGCAGACATCCCTCTCCCCTAACCTCCTCCAGCTCCTCCGGGGGGAGACCAAGGCGTTCCCAGGCCAGCCGAGAGACATAGTCCCTCCAGCGTGTCCTGGGCCGTCCCCTGGGCCTCCTCCAGGTGGGACGTGCCTGGAACACTTCCCGAGGAAGGCGTCCAGGAGGCATCCAGTATAGATGCCTGAGCCAACTCAACTGGCTCCTCTTGATATGGAGGAGCAGCGGCTCTACTCCGAGCCCCTCCCGGATGGCCGAGCTCCTCACCCTATCTTTAAGGAAGTGCCCGGCCACCCTGCGGAGGAAGCTCATTTCAGCCGCTTGTATCCGGGATCTCGTTCTTTCGGTCATGACCCAAAGTTCATGGCCATAGGTGAGAGTAGGAACGTAGACCGACCAGTAAATAGAGAGCTTCGAGGCGACTCTGGCAAACTATCCGGCACCTCAGGAGGGGGAAGCAGTGCTTTGCCAACACTGTTTACAGTGGGGGTGGGGGGGTTGCTGATATTTTAGGACGGTGGAAGGAGTACTTTGAGGATTTCCTCAATCCTGCTGTCACCCCTTCCCTGGTGGAAACAGAGGCCAGGTACTTGAAGTTGTACTCGTCGATCACTCAGGCTGAAGTCACAGAGTTGGTCAGAAAGCTCATCAGTGGCAAGGCATGAGGGGGGTGGATGACAGCCGCCCTGAGTAACTCAAGTCTCTGGATGGCGGTTGGGGACAATGCTCCTGGACTGGCAGACCAGAGTGGTGGTCCCCCATCAAAAGCAGGGGAATCGGAGGGTGTGTTCAAGCTACTGGGGAATCACACTCCTCAGCCTCCCTGGGAAGGTCTATGCCAGGGTGCTTGAGCGGTGCTAGAGTTCTGCTGATGGTCGAGCCTTGGCCCGGAGAAGAGGTGCGGTTTTCATTCAAGCTGTGGAACAATGGACCAGCTCTGTATCCTCTACAGGGTGCTCAAGGGGTATGGTAGTTTGCCCAACCGGTCTACATGTGTTTTGTGGACCTAGAGAAGACATTTGACCATGTCCCTTATGGTGCGCTGTGGTGGGTGCTCCACGAGTAGAGGCCCTTTACTAAGAGCCATCTGGTCTCTGGAGGCACACTGGTGGCGCAGGAGTAAAATGCGCAACCCATAGTTAGAGGCTTCACTTCTCGATGCAGCCGTTGTGGGTTCTATTCCCTGCCCTTAGCTGCAGTAATGTTGATGCTGTGCCAGTTTGTTGAGGTGAAAGTGGAGGCGAACTGCAAGACTCTTAATTTACTGCTCAGTCTATGTTCCTACCCTCACCCATGGCCATGAACTTTAGGTCATGACCGAAAGAACGAGTTTTAGGATACAAGTGGCTGAAATGAAAAATAGGGCGAGGAGCTCGGTCATCTGGGAGTAGAGCCGCTGCTCCTTCACATCAAGAGGAGTCAGTTGAGGTGGCTTGGGCCTCTGTTCCAGATGCCCACCAGGCATGTCCCACCGGGAGGACGCCCAAGAGACAGGCCAGTCTGGAGAGACCATGTCTCTCGGCTGACCTGGGAACGCCTTGGGCTTCCCCCAGAGGAGCTGAAGGAGGTGTCTAGGGAGAGGGAAGTCTGGGCGATTCTGCCCCCACAACCTGGTTTCGTATAAGCGGAAGACGATAAGTACGAGTATGTGTGTAGGGGTTGCTGTTTGAGAACGCCAGAGCACGAATTCACTCCTTCATCTATTGTTCTATAATACCACACCTCACCAGGCAGGTATTCATAAAACAATAGCTGTCAGAGACTGAAAGCTGTTCGGCTATTAATTCCTGATAATTAGGTGGTGCCACGACTAAGTAATTCTGATTAAAATGATTAACTTTGTTAAAAATTGCCCTTGGCTCTAATAGTTATTCATAGCCAAACCAAACCTATTGCATCACAACAGTGCATGTGCTTGTAAAAACCACCAGGCTTTCAGACTCCACCTTGCTGCTGCTTCTTTTACAAGCGCCACTGGGGATGTGTGTGACTGGCTATGCCCCCTAAAAACAGCCTGCACAAAAACACTTCTGGTGAGAATTGCCTTGCACGACAACCGAAATGGTGAGTATAAACCACGTGTAAATCAGGTGTGAGATACTCATTGGCAGGCCGGTTAGCATTAGAAAAATGTATGGCCCCAAAAGTGTGCCAGGCAACTGCCCGATATTAGCAGTCTTGCCCTGGGCTGGGCAAAGACAGCATTGTTACGAGAAGCAGCCGAGGCCCATGGTAACCCTGGAGGAGCTGCAGAGATCCAAAGCCCAGGTGGAAAAATATGTCTACAATTAGTTCTGCACTCTAAAAACCTGGCCTTATTGCAAGAGGGGCACAGTGAAAGCCATTGTTTAAAAGACACAAAAATAAGTCTCACTTAAAAGTTTTTTTGCTCTGAAGATGTAAATGCTATGTGTTGAGAGAAAATAACACTGGACTTTTCCCATAATACACCACAACCATGGTGAATCACGGTAATGGCCACATCACGCTGTGGAAATGCTTTTTTTAAGCAGGGACAGGGAAGCTGGTCAAAATGAATGGGAAGGTGGATGGAGCTGTATCCAGGATAATCCTGGAATAAAACCTGTTATAGGCTGCAGAAAACATGGGACTAGGGTGGGGGGTTCACCTTTCCAGCAGGACAACCACCAGCCAGAGATACAATGGAATGGTTTAGATCAAAGCATATTCATGTGTAAGAATGACCTATTCCAGGTTCAGACTTAAATCTAAGTGAGAGTCTGTGGCAAAATGTTTACAGATGTTCTCCATCCAATCTGCCTGAGCTCAATAGATGTGCAAAGATGGTAAAGACATCCCCCCAAAGACCCACTCAAGCAGCTGTTGTTACAATGAAAGGTTCTTCTGTAAAAACATAAAAAATAAACAAAACCATGAATTATTTCCCTTCCAATTCAAAATCATGCCCTGCTCTGTGTTGGCTTGTCACTTAAAATTCAAATAAAATAGGTCTGGAAAAGTTCAAGGTGTATAATTACTTTTCCAAATGACCCAGTGTCACTAGAAATCGTGTATGGTCATGCAATTGACCCATTTTTAAATAAGTGTCTTTCAGGCTCTTTCTAGACGTTCAAGAGCAGGCTGACTATTTTTAATTACTCCGAAGAATGACCCTATCTGAAGGACATAAGATAAAATGCTGGTAAAAATGTCATTTGTTGAAATTGCAAACATTTGCAGGATGTCATTTAGCATATTGCATGTACTCACATTTTAAATGGGTCATGGTTAAGTTTGCAAAAGAATTATTGTTAATGAACTAATCTTGTTTTTACATTTGTTTGCGTCTATATTTTAGAGCTTTGAGCTTATATCTTGTGGAGAAACATTTGTAGCCTATTCATCTTAAATTAAATTTTTTTTCCATTATTTACTCAGAGAACAAAATTAACCAATAATCTGAGGAGTGTCACTTGCAGAAAAAGGCTTTTTTCTTCATCGGCTGTTGTGATAGTTCTAATCTATCCAGCTCTTTTTGTTTCCCAGAGTCCACCTGTAAATTACTTCTTTATCACAGATTATACCAAACTGCTGATGTGGCCATGAGGATTGTTGGCTGGTTCTCTGATATACTGCTTTTCCTTCTGCAGACTGAGAATGATGTGTATATCTTGGATTTAGAGCATGTTAGTGGTTAAATAAAACACAAATAAATAGTGGGTCCCAGGCGAGGGGTGAAGGATGCTAAGGCCAGGTGACTTAATGAGAGCATGTTGTTTTCTTCTGTCACAGCATGACTAAAGTAATGTTAGTTGCCACCAGAGGCGTGAATTACACAGGACACGAGTCAAGTAAATAATCCGTCCACATGCATCAAGTCCCACCTGCCACCACCGTCACAGCCTACAGTCAAATTCACAGTCAAGATCAACTCAAAGACAGAACTGAAAAACAATAAAAAGTCTAACTTCTGTGCTTTTTATGTTGTTTGAACAATGCAGAAAATTGAAAAGGAATTTCTCTCAATGCAGGGGTCTTAATTTTTCATTACATAGTATTACAAGTTCTTATCTGTGTATGGGATTCTGAGAAAAATAGGTATTGTTTTATTAAACTCACCTATTTTTAAAATAACATAGACAAATAGGGTTCTTCCAGTGTTACAAAGATTTTCCCTTTCTACAACCGAACTCAAACATCAAGCCAGATTTGGTTTATTATCATGTTTAGAAATAACTAAGAACATTTTTGTTTAAGCAAAGTGGAACAGCTTTTAAAGTACTTAATTTGTATGAATGCAAGGAGACATCAGAATGTTTGGCCCTCACTCCGGGAGATGCATATTTCATCACAATATGCAAATCCTTATATTGAAAGCTTGCCCTTAGTGTCGATGTTGATGAAATACCCACCTTCTCCATTGTTTCATTTGCAGTCCCCCAAAGGGTTCCAAACATTATGAGTAGGGAAGAACAGGACTGGTTGTTACCTTTGTTGAATGTCACTCCCAAAAGAGCGCAGTTAAAACATGTAGGCGGAGAAATTTGTAAAACAGTACTTAAAGATTAGGTACATGATCATATCAGCAGTTTGACAGGTGAGAGGACATTTAGTTCTTTCTTTACATCAAAATGTAACTTTTCAGGGTTTTTTTGTGCTTCCTTTAAATCTTTTAGACAATCAGCTTTAATAAAACATTTATTATGATTTAAAAGTATGAAGGTAGAGCTATATATAATAATTTTTTGCTAGGCTACAGCTTGTTCTAACTTGCTTAACTTCTAACAAAAATGTCACAGATGGGAAGGTTGTAAAAGGTGATGCTGGTGAATTACACTATCAAAGTTATAGTAGGCTAAGAGTTTCACATCAGTTATAGAACACTTGCAAGAGATATGTATAGCCCTGAAGATATGCTAAATATATGTGAAAATGTTTAGTTCATCTGCACATTGATTTCTTTTGATCAAGCGTTTAATTTGATATTTGGTTAAAAACAACTAATTTTATATATTTTTTGTTTATTTCTGTCATAATGTCTCTTTAAGATCAATACATTATGGGAATTAGAGGTGATGAGATGTGATTGTGAATGGGCATGGCAGAAAAATTTGATATGCTGTGCACACCAAACAGTCACCCCAAAGAGAGTGTATGAATATTCAAATCTGAAATGAAACATTTCAAGATAGAAGGTCAAAATTATTTACAATTTTTTTCTCAATTCTCCTATTTTATTTTTCTTATTTAAATAACATAGGAACAATCATCCCCAATGTGGGAATTGTCAAAAATGTGCAAGTTGTGTTTGACAGTCCATATCTTTGAAAATGATTTAGAGGAGTGTAAGGTCACTCTATTCTGAATGAACACATTTCCCTCACACATTAAAATGAAATCAACGTATAGCAACGAACCTCAAGTCTCAAGTGTTTTGTTTATTTCCTTCTCAGCCAGTGTCAATGTAGTGTTTCTGTTTACTTTTCTCAGCCAGGTATTTTCTGTTCATCCAGACCATTAGATTACTTCTGTTGCTTGTTACTTCCTAGATTCTTGTGTTTTATGTGTTTGTTTATATTTTCCTATAAGTCCGTTTTTTCCCTTGGTTTTGTTATTTAGTCTAGTTTCTGTGTTTTCTGTTCAGTTCCTCATGTCCCTGCCTTCCCTCTGCTCATTAGTTTTATTAAACACATTCCCCTCAGTCTCCCCGCAGCCTGTTCCACACCTGTGTCATGTTTCCCCTGATTACCTGTCTCCCTGTTTCTTTGATTCATACTCCACATCCCTCAGTATATAAGCTTCCTGGTTTTCTTTGTTACTTGTTGGTTCCTCCTCTTTTCATCCACGTTTACAACCCTGTATGCTACCCTGCTTACTTCATGGCACCATGTGTGTTTCACTGTCTGGCTTACCCATGTAAGTTGGTCTTGTTTATTATTATTATTAAAAGAAAGACTCTTCAACTCACCATGCTGCTCCCGAGTGTCAGTCTGCATATTGGGCGTGGTAAGGCGTATTCGTCACTTTTCCTGTTTTTGGCACTTGGGGGGATTGTTTTTGGGGTTGTGAAGGCTTTTCGGTTTCATCTGTTTTTTCTCTCTACTTTTGATATCTCTTACTTTTTTAATTTACATAAGCACGTTAAAACACATACTTTCTTTTTGCTGTATTTTAACGTTTGGGGACTCTCCGTGTTTTACACGGTTTTTTTTCTAGTAGTGGGGGGGGGCCATAAGGGGTCGCTAGCTTAGCGTTAGCTTTAGCTCCACCATTGCTCCCCCTTTCTGCTTTTTCTCTCTCTGAGTCTCCTCCCCCTCCCTCTTGCTCTCTGTGTCAGATGTTTTATTTTTCCTCTGCCTCCTTTAGTGATAATGGTACGTGTAATAAAATGTAGCATTTTTTTTAGCTTTTTGGAGGCAAAGGGTGTCGGTTTTGGAGCCCGGCTCCGCGCTGTTGAAAAACCCAGCAAAATAGCCGGCCCCTTAGCCCCCCGTGGAGCCACCGAGGGGTAGCTCCCCGTAGCAGTCCTCCGGCAGAGCCCGCGCAGCCGGGATCTCCGGCCGGCTGGGTGACGGTACGTAGGAAGCATAGTTTAGATCTCAGCCCACAGGTCACCACCCCAAACCCGTCTGCGTTTTCCAATAGATTTTTCCCCCGCTCAGCGACCCACCCGCTGAGAAGCCAACTCTGGTAATTGGCAGCTCCATAGTCAAAAAACGTGGCACTAGAGAACCCCCGCCCATAGTCAAGTCTGCCCAGGGGCCAGAACGGGCGACATCAAAACCTACCTGAAACTGCTGGCTAAGGATAAAGCGTAAATACAGTAAGATTTTTATTCACGCTGGGGGTTAAAAGACACCCGTTTTAACGTCAATCGGAGGGGCACTAAAAGTTAGTGTTGCTTCGGTGTGTAAGTTTGCCAAAAAATCCCGGACTCCCTAATTTTCTCTTGGGCCCCCCCCTGATCTGACCAGTGACGACAGTTTTAGCCGCCTGTTTTATCCAACCGCTGGCTGTCCCGGGGGGTGGGCCAGGAAACGATGTGGGGTATTGATAATTGGCGAACATTTTTTTGGGGGGAAAACCCGGTCTGATCCCCGGAGAGACGGCATCCATCCCAATTTTGGGTTTGGGGGCAGCTCTTCTTTCTAGGAATTTTGGCCGAATTTATTAGTTTTCTCCAAACCTCTGACAACCCGGGGTTTTAGACCAGGAAGCAGGGTCCGTGTTTTAACACTCCTCTCCCCGCATTCTGTATGGGGGTTTCCCCACCCATTACCCTATTTTAAGACAGTGTCTCGCCCACGGCCAAAATTGAATAGATTAAAAAAAAATCCTTAAAAAGTAAATCAGGAAAATCTCATAAAATAAACCAACCCCCAACTAAAAATAAAATAAAACAAATTTTAAAGTGGCTTTTCCTGCATAAGATCTCTCTCTTCAAAGACCCCTTTTCTAGTTGTGGACCTGATTTGTGACAATCGATTTTTTATTTTGCCTCACAGAAAACCTGGCTGCAGCAAGAGGATTATGTTACTATAAAATAGTCAAAACCTCCTACTAAATATTCAAATTTTTCACATTCCTTCAAACCTGGGCGAGGGGGGGAAAAGTAGCAACCATCTTTCAGTCCGATTTATTGACTAGTCCCCCGAAACCCAATCAATAGCTACAACTCTTTTGAATATTTAATCCCCTTTTCCCCCACCACATTGGGAAACACTAAAACCACTTCGTTTGTTGTTTTGTACCGTCCACCAGGCCCCTTACTCTCATTTATAGATTTTTTTCAGACCTTTTATCTGATTTAAATGTTTTAAATACAGAAAAGGTTTTTAAAAAGGGGGATTTTTTAACATTCATGTTTACCCTGAAAGTGATAGCTTAAATATAGCCTTTAATGGTATCTTAGACTCAATTGGCTTTAACTCAAAAAATTAACAAACCTACCCCGTTTTGCTTCATTTTCCCGGACCTTGTGCTGACATATGGCATTGAGTGTACAGACATTACAATATTTTTTCACAACCCTGTGCTGTCCGACCTTTTTTTTAAAAACCTTTGAGTTTAATTTTTTTAACCGAGTACTCCACCCTGAAAGAAAATTTCATTATAGTAAATCATTATCAGACGATGCTGTAACAACCCTTTTAAAGAATCTGTTCCACTTTAATTTTGCTCATTATCACAGAAAAAACAGTGGAGGGCAATAATTTTTGGTTTTTTCTCCTTCACAAAATTGATTCTCTTGTTTCAGAGTGTTACTTTTCATCATTGCGTGGTGCTTTACAATGCAGCCCCCTTTTAAAAAAAAGGAAAATTATTCATAGGAGGCAGGCTCCCCTGGTTTAATTCAGAGCTGCGTACTTTAAAGCACAATGTTAGAAAATTGGAGCGAAAATGGCGCTCTACACACCTAGAGGATTCCTACTTAATCTGGAAAAAATCCTACTGTTGTAAAAAAAAGACACTTCCACCAAGCTAGAACAGCTTATTTCTCATCCTTAATAGAAGAGAACAAGAATAATCCTAGGTTTCTCTTTAGTACAGTTTCTAAACTTACACAGAGTCCATAGCTCTGTTGAGCCATCCATTCCCTTAGCTCTCAGCAGTCATGATTTTATGGGATTCTTCCAAAAATAAAATTGAATTTTATTAAGAAGAAAATCTTTGACAATCTCCCAGAGATGATTACTTCATCCTCAACAAGTGAAAAACATTGGAAAAACTGTAAAACCTGATCTGTGTTTGGGACTGTTTTTGATCCTGTGGAGCTTCCTGAGTTATCAGAAATATTAGCTTCATCTAAACCTTCAACTTGTATGTTAGAACCCAATCCCAACCAAATTTTTTTAAAGGGAAGTGTTCCCTCTGATTACCAGCCCCATTTTAGATATGAAAATTTAAATTTATCCCTTTTAAATGGTTTTTTGTTTCCAAGCTTTTAAGGTAGCTGTAATTAAACCTTTGGGTTAGAACCTTCGCTTGATCGAGATGACTTAAAAAAATTACAGACCGATATCCAATCTTTTCCCGTTCTTATCTAAAATTTTTGGAAAAAAGTTGCTAAAAAAAATGTGGTGAGCATTTACACAGCAATGACCTGTTTGAAGAGTTTCAGTCAGGTTTCAGAGCTCATCATAGCACTGAAAACAGCTTTTGCTGAAAAGTCACTAATGATATTCTTTTTGCCTCAGATAATGGACTTTTTCTGTACCCCGGTTCTGTTAGATCTCAGTGCTGGGGATTTGATACAGTCGATCATAATATTCCCCTTAGAAAGGCTGGAATATGCTGTAGGGATCAGGGGGAACAGCACTAGGGGTTTGGGGGTTAAATTTTTATTTGTCCCGCGATTCCAGTTTGTTCATGTAAATGATAAATCATCTTTAACTCCAGGGTTTATTGGTGGAGTATCACAGGGTTCAGTACTTGGGCCAATCTCTTTAAATATATATTGCTTCCAATAGGTAAAATTATCAGGCCGCATAGAATAAATTTTCACTGTTACGCTGATGACACTCAGCTTTACTTATCCTAAATCCCGATGAGCCCCAAACCAGTTAGATAGACTACAAGCATGTCTTGAAGACATAAAAACTTGGATGACTTTAAATTTTTTCTGCTTTTTAAATTCAGACAAGACAGAAGTTGTCGTCTTTGGACCGGAGTTTTTAAAAAAAAAACTGCTTAGTCAATCACTTAAACCTGGATGGCATTAAAATTGACCTCCGATAATAAAGTAAAAAAACCTTGGGGTTATTTTTGACCAGGACATGTCCTTTAAATCCCATATTTAAAAAGTTTCCAGGATTTCCCCTTTTTTCATCTCCGGAAAATTGCCCAAAAATTTAAAAAAATCCTGGGGCCCGGATTGATGCTGAAAAAATAAGTCCATGCATTTTTTTTTACTTTCAAGGCTGGACTATTGTAATTCTTTTACTATCAGGATGTCCACAAAATGCAGTTAAAAGCCTTCAGCTGATTCAAAATGCTGCAGCAAGAGTTCTGATGAAAATTAAAAAAAGAGATCATATTTCCCCTACTTTAGCTTCCCTTCATTGGCCCCCCTGTTAAATCCAGAATAGAATTTAAAATTCTCCTCCTCACAAAATAAGCCCTTAATGATTTAGCTCCATCATACATCAGAGAGCTGATTGTTCCATATGTTTTCCTAACAGGCCACTTCGTTCTCAGACTAAAGTTTTACTGGTGGTTCCTAAAGTCTCTAGAAGTAGAATGGGGGGCAGATCCTTTGTTTATTAGGCTTCCTCTCCTGTGGAAACCAGCTCCCAGTTTTTAATCCGTGAGGGGGACACCCTGTCTACTTTTAAAAGGCTAGGCCTTTAAAAATTTCCTTTTTTGATAAAGCTTTAAGTTTTGGTGGCTTAGGTTTATCCTGAGCTATCTCTTGTTTATGCTGCTATAGGCTTAGGCTGCTGGAGGACATAATGACCACTTTTCACCCTCTTCGCTACTTTCTCCCTACTCTTTCAATTTTGTATTATTTGCTGTTATTTTCAGCTTTTTAACTTTTTTGTTCTCTCTCTTTTTCTTTTTCCTAGAAAGCTACACCTGGCCTGACTCTGTGTCTACCTGTGACAACTGTCTGGAGAGGGGCATCATCCGAGCTTCTGCTGGCAACAACTTGGTGGGCCCTCCTCTAACGATGATCCCATGGCCCCTGTCTTTCAGTGTTTAACCCCCTTTCTCCCCTCTCCTAGACATAGCTACTGACGGAGCTTTTACTTTTAACTAACTCTATGTGCTCTCTTTCAGACTCTAACCTTGAAAACTGGCTCAGAGTTTATCTGTTTCTTTCTTTCTAGGTTGAAACGACTAAAGGAGCTACATCCATTAACATTTAAATTTTCCCTTTCCCATAAAAAGAACCTCCTGGATCATTCTTTTTTTTCTCTTTTTGTCCCCTTGCTCTGTTTTTCCTCTAACCCCCAGTCGGTCGTGGCAGATGGCCGCTCACACTGAGCCTGGTTCTGCTAGAGGTTTTTTTTCCTGTTAAAAGGAGTTTTTTCCTCTCCACTGTCCCTACATGCATGCTCAGTATGAGGGGATTGCTGCAAAGTCAACGCCAGGGGCTGTCCCACTGTCCTCTACATGCTCATCCAGGAGGAGTGAATGCTGCAAGTCACTGACTGGATGCAATCTGCTGGGTTTCCTTAGATAGAAAAACTTTTTATCCAATTTGAATAAATAACAGAATCTGACTGCACTGTTCAATGATTTGGATTAATTGTAATGCATGTACCTGACTTTTGTGAAGTGCCTTGAGACGACATGTGTTGTGAATTGGCGCTATATAAATAAACTGAATTGAATTGAATTGAATTGGTCCAAACATACCACAACAAATCATGACATCGAGCTCTGAAAACCTTTTCAATATCTTGATGAAGTACACTATATCATAAACTTATTCACACCTCTACACTTTTTTTTGTATTTTGTCACATTTTCTACCGATTTTATGCAATAGACCAGCACAAAGTAGTGTATAACTGTCAAGTGGAAAAAAACAAAGCATGGTTTTCAATATTTCTTCAAATTAAAATATGAAAAGTGTGGTGTGCATTTGTATCCCCTTTACTATGATGCCCTCAGTGCAATAACTTTTCTGCACTTGACTTTCTTGCCTTTCTGCCTGCCTGCTGCTTCAACGACAGCTGCACGTCTTTTGGGGTCTGTCTCTACTACTCGTACTCGTACTCGTACTGCATATTTAGACAATGAATTTTTTTCCATTCCCCTTAGAAAAAGTTCTCAAGCTCAGTCTGATTAGATGGAGACCATTTGTTATTCATTTTCAAGGCTTTTAACAAAGTTTAAATTGGATTTAGGTCTGGACTTTGACTGGGCCATTCTAGCACATGAATATGTGTCACTCTTGCCACTCTTCCATAAAGGTCTGATTTGTTGAGTGCTAATCTAAGGCCACCTGAGTAGTGGATCACTGCAGCTCCTTAAGAGTTAGGTTTTGTGTTTCTGTGAAGTTACTGAATTTACTGAAATACACTCACCGGCCCTTTTATTAGGTACACCTTGCTAGTACTGGGTTGGAACACTTTTGCCTTCAGAACGGCCTTAATCCTTCGTGGCATATATTCAACAAGGTACTGGAAACATTCCTCAGAGAGTTTGGTCCATATTGACATGATAGCATCAGATTTGTCGTCTGCACATCCATGATGCGAATCTCCTGTTCCACCACATCCCAAAGGTGCTCTATTGGATTAAGATCTGGTGACTGTGGAGGCCATTTGAGTACAGTGAACTCATTGTCATGTTCAAGAAACCAGTCTGAAATGATTCGTGCTTTATGACATGGCGCATTATCCTGCTGGAAGTAACCATCAGAAGATGGGTACACTGTGGTCATAAAGGGATGGACATGGTCAGCAGCAATACTCAGGTAGGCTGTGGCGTTGATACGATGCTCAATTGGTACTAAGGGCCCCAAAGTGCGGCAAGCAAATATCCCCCACACTATTACACCACCACCACCAGCCTGAACCGTTGATACATGGTAGGATGGATCCATGCTTTCATGTTGTTGACGCCAAATTCTGACCCTACCATACGAATGTCGCAGCAGAAATAGAGACTCATCAGACCAGGCAACATTTTTCCAATCTTCTATTGTCCAATTTTGGTGAGGCTGTGCGAATTGTAGCCTCAGTTTCCTGTTCTTAGCTGACAGGAGTGGCACCCGGCATGGTCTTCTGCTGCTGTAGCCCATCTGCCTCAAAGTTCGATATGTTGTGCGTTCAGAGATGATCTTCTGCATGCCATGGTTGTAATGAGTGGTTATTTGAGTTACTGTTGCCTTTCTATCAGCTCAAACCAGTCTGGCCATTCTCCTCTGACCTCTGGCATCAACAAAGCAATTGTGCCCACAGAACTGCCGCTCACTGGATATTTTCTCTTTTTAGGACCATTCTCTGTAAACCCTAGAGATAGTAGTGCGTGAAAATCCCAGTAGATCAGCAGTTTCTGATATACTCAGACCAGCCCGTCTGGCACCAACAACCATGCCACGTTCAAAGTCACTTAAATCACCTTTCTTCCCCATTCTGATGCTCGGTTTGAACTGCAGCAGATCGTCTTGACCATGTTTCCATGCCTAAATGCATTGAGTTGCTGCCCTGTCATTGGCTGATTAGAAATTTGCGTTAACGAGCAGTTGGACAGGTGTACCTAATAAGTGGCTGGTGAGTGCATGTCTGAGACAATACAAAAGTTTAATGACTCTGTTTTAAAAAGTCCCACCATTAAGGCAGCTCTACACTAAATAAAACATAATGATCAAATACTGATGGAGGAAATTGTAATTAAATGTTGCAGTTGTTTTAAGGTGGACCACCAGATGGGAATGTAGCATACCTAAATGCAAAACTGCCTTTGGACAATCTGCTTTTTCTTAAGTCCATAAAGGAATGGAACAAACTCCCTACTTGCGTAAAAATTAACATGTATTTTTACCTAGATGAATGTTTATGTATTTATATTTAACATTATTTATAATTAACATTGTATGTATGTTGTAACACTGGAGTTTGGAGGGTATTTTATTTATATAGTCTTGAAATAATTTACCAATAAAACCAATAAAAGTTAAATAACTTTGTATCTTTACTAACATCTTATCTGTTTATCTCTATTTTTTTCTTCTAACCTGAGGTGTTTGAATTTTGCTTTTGTTTTGTGTGCGTATTTTGACTATTTCTTAACTGTTTATTAAGTTCTTTAGGTCTTGCCTCCTTTAGTTAATTTCCCTGTGCTTATTATTGTTAGGTGTTTTCCTTATAAGTTAATTTTTCGTCGCAAAGCGATGAAGACTGTCCAAATTTAAAGGCTCCCCCAAAGGTGGCCAACACTTGCATTGTTATTTTCTCCAGATTGGGAAGTCCATTGGAAAATCCTAATTAACCTTTATCCCAGTAGAAACCTTTACCAAGGATGGTCTCCTGAGGGATCTCCTCCCAGACCTGGACTAAAGCATCCGCCAACTCCTGGACAGTCTGTGGTGCAACGTGATGTTGGTGGATGGAGCGAGACATGTCCCAGATGTGCTCAATCGGATTCAGGTCTGGGGAACGGGCGGGCCAGTCCATAGCTTCAATGTCTTCATCTTGAAGGAACTGCTGACACACTCCAGCCACATGAGGTCTAGCATTGTCCTGCATTAGGAGGAACCCAGGGCCAACCGCACCAGCATATGGTGGCCCTCCAAAGAAATCCCACACCATTACTGACCCACTGCCAAACCGGTCATGCTGAAGGATGTTGCAGGCAGCAGATCGCTCTCCACGGTGTCTCCAGACTCTGCCACGTCTGTCACATGTGCTCATTGTGAACCTGCTTTCATCTGTGAAGAGCACAGGGCGCCAGTGGTGAATTTGCCAATCCTGGTGTTCTCTGGCAAATGCCAAGCATCCTGAACGGTGTTGGGCTGTGAGCACAACCCCCATTTGTGGACGTCGGGCCCTCATACCATCCCCATGGAGTCGGTTTCTAAACGTTTGTGCAGACACATGCACATTTGTGGCCTGCTGGAGGTCATTTTGCAGGGCTCTGGCAGTGCTCCTCCTGTTCCTCCTTGCACAAAGGCGGAGGTAGCGGTCCTGCTGCTGGGTTGTTGCCCTCCTACGGCCTCCTCCACGTCTCCTGGTGTACTGGCCTGTCTCCTGGTAGCGCCTCCAGGCTCTGGACACTATGCTGACAGACACAGCAAACCTTCTTGCCACAGCTTGCATTGATGTGCCATCCTGGATGAGCTGCACTACCTGAGCCACTTGTGTGGGTTGTAGAGTCCGTCTCATGCTACCACGAGTGTGAAAGCACCACCAACATTCAAAAGTGACCAAAACATCAGCCAGAAAGCATATGTACTGAGAAGTGGTCTGTGGTCCCCACCTGCAGAACCACTCCTTTATTGAGTGTGTCTTGCTAATCGCCAAAGATTTCCCCCTGTTGTCTATTCCATTTGTACAACAGCATGTGAAATTGATTGTCAATCAGTGTTGCTTCCTAAGTGGACAGTTTGATTTCACAGACGTTTGATGTACTTGGAGTTATATTGTGTTGTTTAAGTGTTCCCGAAAATAAATCTGTTGGGCTTCTTGGCACTCAGACAACAATTCTGAGTGCTACTCTGTCAGACATGATACGTAAGGAAAAAAAAGAAAAAGAAAAGAAACAAGCAATTTGCGTTCCTTTAACGATGTTTTCTTTAGTATATTTTGTTTAGTTTTTTACCGAGGCATGTAAGGGAACTTGAAGGGGGAAAAAAAGATGTACACAACAATCTTGCATCTTACAAACTTTTGCAGAATCTCAAAACTTTTGCAGGATATTAAGGTCCTTTAGCATATTTGAACTAAAGTTTCACAATATCCTATGTTGTTTTGTTTTTTTTTTTTTTGCAAGAACTTAAATGGAAAGATCTGCAAATTGTCGTAATCTGTTTTCTGAAAAATTGGCTGGTGACCACAACCGTCCCATTTTTAGTTTCACCAGCCCAGACCAGTGACTGACTACTTATAAACCAAAAAAATAAACTGTTATTTTTCTGATCAACAAATGCAACATACTGCTGCCAGGTTGCTTTTCTGTGTGGATGTTGTTACTCAGAGAAGAAGATTAAACATTGTCCATTTTCAGGACCACTGAAACATTTTGTCTTGAGAACTCTCTTGAGAACCTCTGTCTGTCAACAGGGTTGATTAACACCAGCTGCCTTTTAGAAATGTCACAGGTAAGGTAAGGATCTACACTTTCTAGGAAATACACACAGAGAATGCTGTTTTAGTTATGCTAGCCATGCTAACAGAGCTATTAATTTAGGCTGTTTAAGACAGTTTAATATGCCAACTCTAATCATTTTGCTCTTAGGTTTAAAATAATAGAATAACCCTATTTTGCACAGACTGCTCTCACACAAGCACATATTACTTCTGCTCCTTATATAAATTAATAATGACCCCTTACAGCAGAAGGCAACAAAAAGAATACTTTGAAAGTTGGTCTGATATCATAGGTCTATGATTTTCTTTTTTATAATTCTAAAAGAGATATTTGAATCGCCTAAAATTGGTGTTGGCAGATGAAAGTTATAAAAATACTAAAGGTGAGAAATGTGCCACAAAATTCTGATTGGTGCTTCTCTACATTTGATTGACGAATTGAAACAACCTTTATACAGATCTTTGTAGATGTGATAATGTTCTTAGAAAGCAAATCAGAATTGGCCATAATTGGAATCCAACGGTCAGAACTTAAAGAAAATGAAAATTGATAACAGCCACTAAAAGCTTTATTGGTGCATCTCTGGATTTCCCTGCTGAATGGACAATAATTAGAGAAATTTGAGGCACAGATGTCTGATGTGAGTTTGGTAAATCCTACTGTAAATATATTTGACTGTCATGGCTTGTTTCTCTGCTGTACCTCTTTTAGCTCTGTGCTGAAAACAAATATTGAGTTCATCTCTACACAAACTGGGGAAGGGATTATAAATCAGTGTGTACAGTTTCCTACTGTGGAGGCACTCTGGTGTTTTCGTGCTCCCTGACAATAGAAGCTCATGGCATGTACTGAGTTTTGATCAAACTCAGTTCATTGTAATATTTGCTGTGTAATCAGCCTTGAATCTTAACTGCTGTAAACAATGTTTGTAACTATTATAAAAACATGACATGCAGCTTCAGCACAGTTCAGAAGACTGATTCTACGTTAGCATCCACAAACCATCAGCCGAATAAAAGGAACTGGATTTCAATGTGATTTAAAAGCAACTCAGTTTCATTGTTTTTAATATATGGTAGCTAAAACCCTATTTAACAAAGATTGCCAACAGAAAACCACAAATCATACAGGGTGCTTCCTCAATCACCTCTGTGCAAGAAACTAGCATTCAGCAAGACAAAGCTCAAAGCTCAGAGTCCTCATGGCCATTAGGATCAAGTAAAATGGAATGAAAAGAGGATCTGGATGAAGATCGTAGATTTAGACAGGCAATGTCTTAACAGCATATAAGAAATCACTTCCCTTTCACCAAACCATCAATGATATCAACTGATACACACAACTCTTCTTCATGATATTGTTGCTGATATGTCACATTATCATACCATGCTTTAAAACATCTAATGTCAGACTAAACTTAAAGACTAAACACACACATTTTAGTCAAGCCAGAAAATCCCTCCTAACAACAGTTTAAACATGATTTTTTTTTCTCTGATTGCACCTACCTTGGCGGCTTTATGGTGGGATTCATCCTTAGAGGAAACAGTCCTAGGTCTATGTCTTTGCAGTCAGGGTTAAACTCAAGAGCCCCTGTGACATAAATCAGAAAATAGTCCCAGAGCTCGGGTAACTTCTTAGAGGAGAGAATCATGAGGGTGGCTTTAACGTCGGGTTCTGTTAGCAGTGGGAGAAGATGTTGGCGGAAGACGGGAGTCGCACAGGGACAGGGTCATCCAGCAATGTTTTCCCGTCCCTCCAGCCCGGCTTTAAGCACTCCTGGCTGAGCCAGCTTCAACGACCACTCAGCACCTATATTGTGCTGACGGACTCCTCCCCGTGGAACAAAACACAAGCACAAACTGAACTCTTCAATCTGCCCTACATCTGCCATCAATCAGATTTGATTTGATTTAACTGGCTTTATTTGGGAATCTCTCTCTTCTGATTGGATGAAATGTGATGGGCCTTCATATGCAACAAGCTTCAAGTTGGCCGTCAGCCTTCTGTCAACATATCCAGAGGTCCTAGTTTTTCATTTGAGACAAAAATTTAATTTGAAATTGTGATTTTATTACTTCCGTGCTTATTTCACTGTGAAATGAAAATGCAGCTGAATGTAAAATTTTGATTTTTCTCCTTATTTCTGGTTATCTGGCCCCACATGTAAAGTCTGCTGTTGCTCTTGATTATATCTACTTTTAGCTAGTGATGCATCAATCAGTTTGCCAGAGATTGGAACTGACAGGTCAAATACAAAAAATGTGATTTTGTTTATCCTGTTAAATGTATCTAAACTAACTATTTTTGCTTTATAAATGAAGCAACCAACAGCGTCTACTTCAGTGCACTTTTTTCAGTTGAATAAAAGATGGTCTGGGACATTTATTTGGAGGCATAAATAGGAATAAATTGGTATATTGTTAATTATTTTCTTTTGGATTTTAAACTATTTCCTCTGTAAATGAATCTGCACCACATTTTTTTCATTTATGCCGTCAAATCTTTTTAATAAAATAACAGAATCAGTCAAAATCACAAATGGTTTATTACACCTCCAAGAAAACCGAAATTAGGCATCAGCCAAGAAAAGCCTGATTAGTCCAACTCTACTTTTTCCTTTATCATTTGAAGTTAGTAAGACCAAAGCCGAGTTTTTACTAGGGAAGCAATATATATATATATATATAATATATATATATATATATATATATACAGAATATCAGAATAATTGGTGTGCAAAGTTCCTAACTTCATAGTCACCTCAGCTGCTAACCTGAGGTTTGCATCTAATTCACAACTCAATTAATTCAACACTTAATTAATTAAAGAGCTACTTTACAGTCCTTAAGGAATCTGGACTAAAATTGGTTAGCTCTAGCTAAAAATCTAACATACTTACAATGGTCACACCCATAATTGATTATTCTATACTGTCTACAGATTCTTTAAAGCTGGCCAACGCTGGCCTAATGTACATGCAAACTTTGTGACTGCTTGGGGACCCCTGCAGGCCTTGGAGGCCCTAAGCACTTAAATTCACACGTGCAAATAGTTACTGTTACAATAACATTGTTATATTTCAATACTAATTTAATAATTTCTGCAGCGTGTGTATGAGGTAGGGTCACATATCATTCTTTGCCCCTGATTGCTTCTGAAAACATTAAACTGATTGCAATATACTTAGCTGAAAATGAACCCCAAAATTTGATTCTGCTCAGGGCCTTAAACAACCTTGGGCTGGCCATGTAGCCACCCCTGGATGAGGCAGTACAATAGCCAGTTACTCAGGTGTTAACTTCATTATTATCTTCAGAATGTAAGTCATGATTGCCATAAAAGGCAATTATTGGTTTTGTATTTGTTTGTTTTGTATTTGTGTTTTAAATGTTGAATTGTTTTTGTTTCATGTAAGAAAAAGCCCAAATAGGGACAGACATTGCAAATAAGCTTACGCTACATTTATTTATTTATTTATTCATTTATCTGCCTATGTCATTCATGCATGCCCATTCCCTGCCTCCCTTTATATGATGAAAGTTTACTCATAAAATTCTTTTTTACCCTGCCTTTTTTGTATCAGTACCCCCCAACTGGCCCCCCTTTGAAATGGTTGTGGATGCGCCCCTGCCACAGTAACCTCACCAACACCTGTGTCCCTTGGTGGGGAAAGGAATTCGGAACTATGACGCACTTTTAAAAACTGATTGTTAGAGTCGCGTTTACCTATGAAGACGTCTCACCCACTAAAAACCCAAAAGCAAAAAGGCGGTAATAACTGGGTAGGAACCAAGATTCATTTCTAAGTCGTGTCAACTTTTTGACAGCATTAGTTTTTTTTCTAGCAAAACCGAGCTATTCTGAATGTGTGTTGCTTCATGTTAAATTAAACCATTTTAGAAGATAATAACGTTCATATTACTTCTCCCTCTCAGAACCAACGCCGCGGCTACTTGTACACGTACCAGTAAATGAGCGACAGTCCGTCGAAGCGCTCAAGCTCTCTCCCCCGCTGTTTCAGCAGAGACATATCCTGCTGTGGTCCAGGTGCTGCGGATGCTGCTGCTGCCGGGCAGGTCTCCGAGCGGAAATCAAGCCCCCCCTGCCCCAAAGACGCATCAGTCCGCGCGCTCCTCAGCTGGCCTCGCGCTGCGAGGCAAGGCAGAAGCCGCGTGTCTGTCCGCGCGGACAGGATGTGTCAGCATTCATTCCCCTTCAAATCACTGCTCTGTTCGGTAACGGGGACAGGCCCTACACGTGCGGCTTCTTCCTGCTGACTGACCTCAGCCCGACTGTTCTGACAGCGCTCAGCAATGTGCCCACACAGCAAGCGGAGCCCAGTTCGGTCTGTGGAGACACACGCACCGTCCGGTTTGGGAAAACAGTCCTTCGTACAAAAAGGAGGCCAAATTCTGTCTGCTCCGAGAGTCTGGAACCCTTACAACTAAAAGAGCGAAAAAAAACGAACCAAAAGTCAAGGTTCCAACGCTTCCAACAGTGTATTTTACCTCAACTGTGTATCAAAATATAGATTAAATTGAACTTATAAAATTAAGTGCCAAAATAGAAATGTTGCAACGATAATCTGTAAAATAAACCGTTTGATAAGAAAAAACAGTTTTGTCAGGAAACATAAACTCCGCAAGCTTTATTCATTTAGAGACTAAAATGTTCCACCATTCTTCTTTACAGAAGACCTCAGGCTCAGTCAGGTAGGATGGAGTGACCATCCGTTTTTTTGAAGACTTGCCACAGAGTCTCAATTGTTATTAGACCTGGACTTTGACTGGGCCGTTCTGACACATGAAAATGCTTTGATTTAAATCACTCCATTGTATCTCTGGCTGTATGTTTAGGGCCGTTGTTGTGCTGAAAGGTAAACCTCAATCCAGACTCAATTCTTCTGTAGCTTTTCTTTCAGGATTATCCTGAGGTTAGCAGAATCAGAACCGACTTTATTTGCCAGGTTTGTGCACACAAACAAGGAATTTGGCTCCGGTTCCACTTTGCTAGGTCTAAACAGCTTGTTTGCAGAATGTGTGGGATCTCCAGGGATGTTAGCTGCCCTTTTCCTGACCCTAGACCTGTACAAGTTCTAGATGGAGGAAAGGCTCCGACAGTGGTGGAAAGGTCCTGTCATCCAGCACTATCAAAGAGGTGTGAAAAAATGGGAAAAAAGCAAAAACTAAATCTGTGTCCAAGCAACATGTTGGCTACTATTCAGCACATCTCTGCACATGTTAATGTTAAAGCACTTTCAGCCAGATTTTAAATGCATAAATAGGTATATTCCTCTGGGCTGGTCCTTACAAGCCAGCGGCTGTATATCCTGTAAGTACGGAATGCCAGAGCTGCCATAAATGTTTGGGCTTAGTGTTGTGTGATGGACCCAGTACAAATCGCTCTAAGATAGAGAAAACATCTTGACATTTTCCCTGAATTCAAAATAGAAAGGATTTTTCTTATTAATAAAAAGCAACATCAGTGTCCATTTTCTGAAATTTTCAAAGTTTAGTTCCGCTTGCTGGTTTTTCTGGCAAACAAGCCATCTTTAAAAAATACTGTAAAAATCCAAAAATGATTAATTATTACTCTTTGATTGAATGAAATATTTGGTCAGTTTACTTTTTTAAGACTTAAACTTAAAGCTTTAGGACCTGGACTTTACTCAGGACGTATATCCTGACTTTGAACTCAACTTGGGACCTTCATGTGTTTACTTTTGACTTGACTCGAGATTTGGGTGGAAAGATTTGAGACTTATTTGTTACTTGCAAAACAATGACTTGGTCCCACCTCTGGTACTATGTACTAATGTACGATTTGTTTGAGTTTTAACAAATGATATTTAGTGTGTTCATTAAATTTCTTTGTGCACATAACTCTAGGTTTAAAGCTGGCTGTATTACTGATTAATACAGATGCTACTGACACAGGGATTTTACTGTAATCATGTTTATGTTTTATATAATGTTGATAACAATAATGACAATAATAATGTTCAGACATGACAGTAAATTGGTAGCCACAGTTAATGGGTGTTGGATGGATTATTGCATCAGGTCCATTTCAACACTTTTCACTCTGCAGGCTTTACTACATGTAAGCATATGTTTAGTCAACTAAAGTTGACTAATGCAGACCCCCTACCCCTGGTTTAAAGGTTACATCGCTACAAGTCTGTGTTAGCATAATATCTGAGGCATATGATTTTTCTCAAAATCCTAAAATAACCAGAAACTCTTCCACAATAATGCACCCATTCTGTCTGGACAGATCCTCGAAATGCTGCCAAATCGTCTGTGTTCCGGTGCCGCCTGTAGCATTACAGAGATGCCATCTGGAAGCAGCTGGACAGGTTTTCAGGGGCACAGACTAATCAGTCTGCACGTGTCAACTGCAATTTGAACAGACAGTGTTAGCTCAAAGGTCTTCACTATCCCACAACATGACATTAAAATAGGATCATGTTAATAGAACTTATGTTGAAGAAATTTTCTGCTGGAAAGCATTGGCTCTTGTATGTCAGGTGCACATCTTTTCAACACATTTCCCAGCTCAACAGTGGAATTGTAGCAGTGACTGGGTCCCCACACTGGCTGATGCACCACTTTTTGAAAACTGCAAAATAGTGTCTGAAAGAATACAGCAAAGATTACAAGCCGTTGTTCCCAAATACTCCATTTGCTATTCACACTGAAACATTTGCAGGAATGTACAGAACAATGCAGAACGACTTAGGCCACACTTACAAGGGTTAGTGTCACACTTGTGATGCCACCAAGACAAACTTGGTTTTGGATCATGATATGGTCCAAATCATGTCAGACACAAACTTCAATGCATTTGTTAAAATGGTATATGACAGATCAACAACGAATTATCTCAATATTGTGAAGTAGAAGGAAAATGATATGTAGTTTTAATTGTTTTGTACAAATAGAAATCCCCTTAATAAAACCAGTTGTTTTCAGAGGTTCACCTCAGCATGAATCTAGATTTTCTAAAAGGGTCCTTGTCATGTTGCAGTCAGGATCTAGTTCTGCTTCAGATGTAATGATTTTACAGATGGTTTAAATTTTCATCAAACACCTTCTGATACATGGTAGAATTCATGGTGGATTTAATTAGGTTGAGCTGGCCAGATCTGGCTGCAGCAAAGCATCCCCGAATCATGACACTTCCACTTATAGGCAGTGGAATGGCTGGTTCCAAATTTTTTAGAGACTCAGAAGCAGCTACAATCTTCATTCTTAAAGTTAGAAAATTCACACCTTCAGTTGGCCATGGTTTGCTTTCACACAGAGAATATTTACACCAGGCCAAACAATGTCATGCAGGTGCAATTGAAGTACAAAATGTCATAAAGTCGGTTTTTGATGGACCAAAATGCAGGGAAGAACTCCTGAAGCTCGAGGTTTTCAGGTAAGATGAGTCTTTATTATCCATCGCAGGAGACAGAAAGGGTAGCCAACACACAAGATCCCACATAAACATAACATAAGGAACTAGCAGGGAAGAAAGGAAACAAACAGCCTTAAATACAAAAACTGAACAGCAGGGGGAACCAATGACAAACTTGACAAGAGAATCAGGGGAAACACAGAACAGGTGTGGGCTTGGGGTGCAGGGAGACAGAAAACAAAGGACTAGACCAGGTAATATAACAAAACACAAGCAGGTATGACACAACAATTAAGTCCATTGGGGTTTCTGTTGCTATTTTGGGGTTTATTTGTAGTTGTGCTCTGTTTTTACTTCTTCTACTCAAATGGGCTGCTCTTATATCACTTTCTCTCTTCCTGCTTTTGGTACGCTGGGACCTGACTCGCATTCACGCTGCAAGCAATCAGCTCCAGGGTCAGGATAAGCCCTGAAGAGACCGGCATTTGTAACCTTGTCAGGGTACTGTTCTCTGGGATGGTTCACACTGGTGTTCCCAAAGCCTTCCAACGGTTTTGTGTGAAAGCACTGTCAGTCTTACTTTAACAGTCAGGATCACCAAGGTAAATGTCTGAGGTTTAAACACGACCAACCTCCTAAATGGTATAAATTGCAGGCATAACATATGTAGAAGGTGGATTCCCAGTTAGTTTTGTGCCATAAAACATTAGGGATGGCATCCCAATTGCTTGATTTACTTTGTTAAATCTGAGTTGGATCTAACTTCAGAGTAGACAGGCTGAATTAATAAAATAGGAACCTGTGTTTTTATGACCTTTTATGACCTGCACTATCATCATATACTAAATAAAAGCCGTAGCATATTAAACAATAGATCATTTCACGACTGGGCTTCACACTAATGTTGGAGCTCACCCAGTGTTGAAAATAGGACCATGTCGGCCTTTTAAAATAAAGCTTACTGAAACTTTCAAAATAAAAGCCTTAATCTTTAGTAGTTACTAGTGTTTATTTAAGAAGATAATATTATACATAATGATTTTAGAGTAGCAAGCAGGTTCTATATGACTAATGGAAGTAACCCAGACCTGAAAGGACGACCATGCTGGATTTTCAAAATAAGACAAAACATGCTCTACAAAATAAAAGCCTTTACATTTTGACACTATAGATAATTGGAGGACTGGCCTTCACACTACTGTTGGAGCTCACCCAGTGTTGGACATAGGAGCATGTTGGCCCTTTTAAAATAAGACTCACTGAAACTTTCAAAATAAAAGCCTCAGTCTCTTCCAGAGTTACTAGTAATTTTTTAAGGTGACAATTGCACACATAATGATTTTTAAATAGCAAAATCTGATCCGAGAAGCACGCACCAAGAGGCAGGCCCCGTCTAAATTTCTTCAGAAATTTTGTTTTCTAGTTTATTCTAATGTTTTTTTGTACATATGAAATTATTTCTCTTAGATCTGTTTGTGTCCCCCTCATGTCTTGTAGTTTCTTTGCTTTTCTCCATTCATTTATTCATTAGTCTTCCACCATCAGCCATAGCCATCTCTCAGTCAAGTAGATTCTGCCTACCTGCACCATCTCATTTATTTCCATAGTCTGCACTTGTTTCTTCAACCATTTATTTGCTATGTTTTTCAATGTTCTCTGCTTGATTTTCCGATTCAGTTGTGTTTCCATGTCTGGTTTTTCCTCAATGTTTTGCTGCCTGTTTTTCCTTTCATGTTCTGATCTCTGTGTGCCATGTTGTAAGTTTTTATTATTATTTTCTTTTTATTTAAATTCTCATATTCAGTATGCTGCTCCAGCAATCCTGTCTACACATTGGTCCAGCTCCAAAACCAAAATTTGTTACAGCCCCATGGAGACGAAGCAACACAGCAGACAGTTTAGGGAGAAAGTTGTGGATAAGTTTAAAGCAGGGTTAAAAGACTTGGGACTGGAGTGGAGGTTCACATTCTACAGCCACATATAATCTAAACAACAAACAATTACCTTATGTAGAGCTTTTCTCATCATACTGAGCATTTAAAGTGCTTTTACACTCTGCTCCTCTACCATGTGGTGTGCCACAGGGCTCAGTTTTAAGCCCTCTTTTTTCCCTACATCTGCTTCCACTTGGCTCCACTTTGAGTAAGTATGGTGTGTTCCTACACTGCAATGCAGATAATAGTCAGATTTATATTCCACTCAAAAAGAAAAATGGAAACTGTGTTAATTTGCTGCTAAAATGTCTTGAATTTTCAAAGTTCAATGAGATTAAGACTGAAGTCATGGTATTTAGTGGCACAGCTGAGACTCCCCTATCCCCCATCTAGCCCAGTATAAGAAGTCAACTATTACAAACCTTGGAGTTAAAGTGGATGCTGATCTTAAATTTGACAGCCAGATAGGGATTAAATGTGGATGTGGATAAAAACCTCCTGCAGCACATTTTCTGCTGCAGAAGAAATATATTAACAATGAATATATACAGCTCATATTAACAATGACACAGTCACTAACCAGGTTGTATTCCACTTGCATGGATAAAACTGGCTTTATTTTTCCACTTCCTCCCTTTTTATGTGAAAGACTTTACACTTAGGATGAGGGATTGATCAAGTTAATGTAAAATGTTGAACAAGTTCTTTTAGGTCAGATTCATAATTGGTTTAGTGCTGAATGTTTATTTGGGCATCAGAATGTGACCAGAGGCAGCTCTCCATGGCTTAGCAGTCCCGACAGACAGTGCAGCAGTTTTCTGTCAAGAGGGGCTTTGCAGGGGTTTGGGAGCTTAAGCGTTTGCTGTTGATAAAGGAACACACACACAGACACGTGCACAACTGACACACTGCTGAGAGTCAAGTCTTACAGCAGAGGACAAAACACATGGCAGAAAACAGAGTTCAGGTTGTGTTTGCTGTGACTTTACAAGAAATCCTGGTAGAAAAACTGTTTTCAGCTGCCAGACATTTGCTTGTTTTTATTTGTATTACTTTAACAGTAAGACAAATATTTATTTAACATTGTGCTTGAATATACGCAGCTCTGTACCCCGCCTCTCGCCCATAGACTGCTGGAGATAGGCACCAGCTTCCATGGACCCACTATGGAATAAGCTGTTTGCTAATTGTAGAGAGAACTTTGACCCTGAAGTGTTGATGAAATCCATGCAGAGCAGAGGGGCACTTATATATGAATACAGACTCCAAGCATATGCTATTCCCTAAAGATTTTATTGACGGAACCAGGTTTATGCTGTATACAAATTGTATAAAAATTCATATTTAATGCACCTGTTTAATCAGATACCGAAAGCCTTGCAAAAGTATTCACTCCCCATTAAACTTTTTACCATTGTGTCATATTACAGGCACAAACCTCAGTGTGTTTAATGGGGTTTTATGTGACAGACCAACACAAAGTAATGCAAAATTATGAAATGGAATAAACGTGATAGATGCTTTCAACATTTTTTACAAACAAATCTAAAAAAGTGGGCCCCTTATTACTCTGCTACCCCTAGCAACATAGCAGACGGTCAGGGAAAAAGCTGTGGAGAAGTTTAAAGGGTTAGTGCCACTCAGAATTACAGCACTTTTTTGTATTGGTCTGTGATAAAACTTTCAAAAAAATCCATTGAGGGTTGTGGTGGGACATGACAACCACAATGGAAAAAAAGTAAAAAAGTACGACGAAGTTCAATACTTTTGAAAGGTGCTATATGCTCCCCATTTACTGTGGAATTGATAGTAACTGTCAAAAGGTGGCTTCCTTGAGTGGGACAGGAAGGCTGAAGCAGCTCAGTGAGTGAAAACGGTTTAAAAAAAACAAAAATAAAACTCATAGCAAGCAGAAGGTAAGACAAGACAAGTACATAAACAGGCTTAGCACAACAATGGGAGAGGATATTGACAGGCATGGCATGACATGGCAAACAATATGTATCCGCAAGGAGCAAACAGAACAACAGAGTATATAAGGTGGATGGCAGAGCTGAAAGCAGTGAAATTGATTGCCTGAAATACACTCACCGGCCACTTTATTAGGTACACCTTGCACTGTTCAATGGTTAGGATTCATTGGAATGTATGTACCTGACTTTGTGAAGTGCCTTGAGACGACGTGTTGTGAATTGGCGCTATATAAATAAGCTGATTTGAATTGTATCGGGTTGGACCCCCTTTTGCCTTCAGAACTGCCTTAATCCTTCGTGGCATAGATTCAACAAGGTACTGGAAACATTCCTCAGAGAGTTTGGTCCATATTGACATGATAGCATCACACAGATGCTGCAAATTTGTCAGCTGCACATCCATGATGCGAATCTCCCGTTCCACCACATCCCAAAGGTGCTCTATTGGATTGTGATCTGGTGACTGCAGAGGCCTTTGAAGTACAGTGAACTCATTGTCATGTTCAAGAAACCAGTCTGAGATGATTCGTGCTTTATGACATGACGCGTTATCCTGCTGGAAGTAACTATCAGAAGATGGGTACACTGTGGTCATAAAGGCATGGACATGGTCAGCAACGATACCCAGGTAGGCTGTGGTGTTGACACGATGCTCAATTGGTACTAAGGGCCCCAAAGTGTGCCAAGAAAATATCCCCCAGACCATTGCACCACCACCACCAGCCTGAACCATTGATACAAGGCAGGATGGATCCATGCTTTCATGTTGTTGACACCAAATTCTGACCCTACCATCCGAATGTCGCAGCAGAAATCGAGACTCATCAGACCAGGCAACGTTTTTCCAATCTTCTATTGTACAATTTTGGTGAGGCTGTGCGAATTGTAGCCTCAGTTTCCTGACACCAAATTCTGACCCTACCGTCCTTCCAGCCTTTCTAAGAGAATATTGTGATTAACTTTATCAAATGCAGCACCGAGATCTAACAGAACAAGTACAGACATTATCTGAGGCCATAAGAATATCATTAGTGACTTTCAGCAGAGCTGTTTCCGTGCTATGAGGAGCTCTGAAACCTGACTGAAACTCTTCAAACAGATCATTGCTGTGTAAATCCTCACACACTTGATTAGAATATTTTCTCAAGAATTTTAGATAAAGATGGAAGATTGGATATAGGTCTATAATTTAAGTGATCTTGATCAAGTGAAGGTTTCTTAAGTAAAGGTTTAAATACAGCCACCTTAAAGGCCTGTAGTACAGATCCATTTACTAAGGATAGATTAATCAAATCTAGAATGGGGCTGGTAATCAGAGGGAACACTTCCTTAAATAATTTGGTTGGGATTGGGTCTAACATACAAGTTGAAGGTTTAGATGAAGCTAATATTTCTGATAACTCAGGAAGCTCCACAGGATCAAAACAGTCCAAACACAGATCAGGTTCTACAAGTACCGCCAATGCTTACTCACTTACCGAGGATGAATCAGAAACAGAATCAGCTTTATTGCCAAGTTTGTACATACAAACAAGGAATTTGACTCCGGTACACTTTGCTCTTTGGTTTTTGTTTTTGCACTACAGAATATACATATTTACAATGTACAAATATACACTATATTAAATAAAAAGGTGCATTTGCAACATCTGTCTGCTGTTGTTTTGTACTCTATTGAATGTTCAACAGAGAAACAGCCTGGTTTTAGTGAACAGCGCTCTGTAGCGTCGGCCTGAAGGCAGAACTCTAAACAGTTTATGTGCAGGGTGTGTGGGATCTGCAGAGATTTTAGCAGCTCTTTTCCTGACCCTTGACCTGTATAAGTCCTGGATGGAGGGAAGGTCAGCCCTGATGATTCTCTCTGCAGTCCTGATTATTCGTTGCAGTCTGGACCTGTCCTGTTTTGTGGATGAACCAAACCACACTGAGATGGATGAAGACAGGACAGACTGAATGATGGCAGTGTAGAAGATGACCAGCAGCTCCTGTGGAAGGTTGTACTTCTTGAGTTGCCTCAGGAAGTACAGTCTCTGCTGGGCCTTCTTTCGAACAGTGTCTATGTGTGAAGACCATCTCAGGTCCTCAGAGATGGTGGTTCCTAAGAACCTGAAGTGATCCACTGCCGACACGGTGATGTTGAGGATGGTGAGGGGGGTGTATGGAGGTGGTGTTTTCCGAAAGTCCACTACCATCTCCACAGTCTTGAGTGGGTTTAGTTCCATGCAGACTCATCACCGTCCTGGATCAGTCCAATGACAGTGGTGTCATCTGCAAACTTAAGGAGTTTCACGGACGAGTCTGCTGAGGTGCAGTCATTTGTGTACAGGGAGAAGAGGAGTGGGGATAGAACACACCCCTGGGGGGCACCAGGACTTATTGATCTGGTTCGGGAGAAGATGCTCCCCAGTCTCACCTGCTGCTGTCGGTCCGTCAGAAAGCTGTTGATCCACTGATAGGTGGAGGCTGGGACGTTGAGCTGGGTGAGCTTCTGGTGGAGGATGTCTGGTATGATAGTGTTGAAGGCCGAGCTGAAGTCTACAAACAGGATCCTGGCGTAGGTCCCTGGGCGGTCGAGGTGTTGCAGGATGAAGTGTAGACCCAAGTTAAAAGCATCATCTGCCGACCTGTTTGCTCGGTAAGCAAACTGCAGGGCGTCCAGTAGAGGGCCTGTGACGTCTTTCATGTGCTTCAACACCAGCCGCTCAAAGGATTTCATGACCACAGACGTCAGGGCTACAGGCCTGTAGTCATTTAATCCTAGGATGGTGGGTTTCTTGAGCACTGGGATGATGGTGGATCGTTTGAAGCAGGAGGGGACCTCACACTTCTCCAGTGAAGTAATCATGTTTGGCAGTATGTCAATGATTTTATTTTTAATAGATTCAGTTTTATTTAAAAAGAATACCATCAAGTCATGATTGCTGAGAGCTGGTGGAATGGTTGGCTCAACAGAGCTATGACTGTTTAAGTTTAGCAACTGTTCTAAAAAGAAACATAGGATTATTCTTATTCTCTTCTATTAATGATGAGAAATAAGCTGTTGAGTGGGTATTGCAGGATAGGTAGGTAGAGTGCCATTTTCTCTTCAATTTTCTAACATTGTGCTTGAATATACACAGCTCTGAATTAAACCGGGGAGCCAGTCTCCTATGAATAATTACCTTCTTTTTCAGGGAGCTACTTTGTTTAATGAACCATGCAGTGAGGAAGTAACACTATGAACAAGAGAATCAATTTGTGAAAGAAAAGAAACAAAATTACTGCCCTCCACTGTCTTTTTCTGTGATAATGGGGAAATTAAAAATATAACAGATTCAATGGTGTTCAGATAAATATTTCTAGGGGTGGATCTTGTAACGTTCCTTCATGGGTTACTGTGGTTCGTGACATAGCTCAGATTATTCTCATCCAAACACAGATACTCCTCTGCTGGTGTAGCTCAGAGAATCAAGGTGGGGTTTCATTCTTGTCTGCATAGTATTTCAAAAATGCGGAGCAGCAAAGGGCAGGGCAAAGTTTTAAAGTGAACATGAGTGTTCCTAATAGGAATGTCTGCACAAGTGTATGTGCGGGTGTGTGTGTGTGTGTGTGTGTGTGTGCAAATACCAAATGCATATCTCATAGTAAAAGGGTTTGTTTAAAACCTGAATGGTAAGCCACTCCTATTTTTTTAAGGCTGTTCCTGAATACGCCTGCAACTTCTGGAGGGAAATTAATGGCTCAGGGAGATCTCTTTCATCTAAACTGTTTTTCTTTACACATTACAGCACACACTTCACAAACATAAATCATTTCCATTTTATTTTTATCTGTAGGGAACTATTTGATGCATTGTGCTTTAAAAATATATTTTGTTAAACATTTTACGGGTTCACATCAAGAGGTCAAAGGTGAAGTTATTTTGATCTGACACTGCCTTATAAATGTATTTATATGCTTTAAACCTGTTCACTGTCCTACTTGTAGAATGTGGTCTTGGTTAAGATATGCAGTTACTATCAGTTCAACAATATATAGGGAACATGCAAGAGGCACATAGTAACTCTGGAGGAGATGCAGAGATCCACAGCTCGGTGGGAGAATCTGTTGAAAGAACTATTACATAAAAAAAAAAGATCTAACACTAGCTATCACTCTGAGCACTCCATCCCCACCATGATACATGGCAGTGGCAGCATCATGCTGATGGGATGCTTTTCTTCAGCAGGGATAGGGAAGCTGGTCAGAGTTGATGGGAAGGTGGGTGGAGCTAAACCCAGGACAATCCTGAAAGAAAACATGTTAGAGGGTGCAAGACTAGAGACAGGGGTGGAGGTTCACCTTCCAACAGGACAACTGCCCTAAACATACAATCAGAGAGAAAATAGATGGCTTAGGTCCAGAACTAAATACAACTAAGAATCTTTGCTAAGACTTGATGTTCACAGATTCTCCCATTACATGGTGGGTTAAAACAACTCAACTCTTTAGAGACTAAAGTAAACAAAAGAACAAGATTTATAAAACATTGTTTTACATTCATTCCTCATTAAAATGTTGCTCTGCCTTCTGTTGGTCCTTTTAAAACACATTCCAATAAAATAGAAACATACTCACAGGGTACAGTACTGCTAAGTAATAGGAGTTCTAAAGGCAAATTAATTTCTGTTATTTCTGTTATACACTTATTGTTGCAAATAAAGGCCATTAGTGCTGCAAAAACCTTTAAAAGGAAACTTTTAAAGGAGCAGTAACAAGGTGGCCAAAAATAACACATTTATAACACAAACAAGTAAAATGACTTTTCCAGGAAACAATTTGTATTGTCTCTGTGAAGAATGCATGGTTGTCCCTGGAAAAGATGTTTGAAGGAAGCATATGTTGCTCTGAACTACTCTTTACTATCTTGCATGAATACTGCCATTACAAAGGTGGAAACAAGATTTGAAGACAAGAACACTGAGACAACCTCATAGCATGACAGAGACAGAGTTAGAAATTTTTGAATGAAATCAGTATTTGTCTTAATATGAAACATTTCTGATTCTGCTATTAAATAACATTAAAATCAAATGTCAAATTTACTTGAAGAATAACCCTTGGACAGTTTTGGATCAGGAAGCAAATATTTGTCTTCCTTTGATAAATCCAAAGACACCTCTCAAGTGGATACAGTTGGGATCAGCTGTTTCCCCTCTAACGTAAAGATCAGGGTAAGAGCAATTTATTAGAATTTTCTGAAGAAAACATGAGCTGTCTGAACAAGTCATGAAACTTTAAAAGACATAACTCCACTTCAGTCACTCCTTTTGTTTCATGGCACCACCCTTTAAAACAATGCATTTAAAGCTTAATTTCTGTCAAACTTGTCATTCCAGCGCTGGATGAATTTGCTGCAGGAAGAGAAACTCGGGGGACAGCCAGACACACCCATCAGTGTCACACCTGACATAGGAAATGTAAAATATAGCCCCTTTCCAATGTTATACCAGCAACACTTATCTTTAAGTACTATCTACTCGATATAAGCATCTGTTCATTAACTTGTTTAATTCATCATTCAGAGTTGCCATAAATATATGTTGCTTCCTAAAGGCAATGTAGCTGTCCCTGTGGGCTCCATGCCAGCAACAGTGTTGTGTTTGCCCTCTTGCAGTGCTTAATTTGTAAATCAAATGATGCCGCAACCCAAATAGAGGTGTGAGACCAGGGTTTACTGAGGCCATTACTGATACCAGAATGCACAAATAACACAATGCTGAGGCATACAAATGTCAAAATATTTAGCCGAATTATATTTATATATTACTCTTAAATCTTTTAGGTGTGGGCTGCACGGTGGCGCAGTTAGTAGCACTGTTGCCTTGCAGCAAGAAGGTCCTGGGTTCGACTCGCGGCCAGGGGTCTTTCTGCATGAAGTTTGCATGGTCTCCCCGTGGATGCGTGGGTTCTCTCCAGGTACTCCGGCTCCCTCCCACAGTCCAAAAGCATGACCGTTAGGTTATGTAACGTGTTGTTCAGAAGACCCGAAATTTCAGCTGGACACAATTGATAAGTCAGGGGACAGAAACAGGGTCAGAGCCGGGAGGACAGATCAGGTGACAGGAAGTATCTGACGTGGGCAAGGCAGAGCAGGGAAATTCATTAATCAAGACAAGATTAGATCAGGCAGACAGGTGAGGAAGGAACGCTGGATACTACTCACACAAAGGCTTTCGAAAATATGGCACTGGTTGTCTGTCAGAGCAGTGACGTGACGTGACCCGGGACACATGAAACGTAGGATGGCTCTTCATGTGGCGTGGTAACTGAAGGCGAAACGGGTTCACCACTTTGGCTATGGGAAAAGGTCAAAAGAAGCGAGGTGCTAGTTTTTTGCTTTCCACTCGTAGACGAAGATCCCTGGCGGAGAGCCAGGCCTTCTAGCCAACTTGGTATGTTGGAGCCAGAGTGCGTCGGCAATTTGCAGCCCTGGATTGCACCTCTGACATGGCAGACATAGTTCTCTTTGCTTTCTTCCATATCCGTTGGCACCTCATAGCAGGTGCGTGACCAGATAGGAACTTGGCCTCCCTTTCCTGGAGGGTGAACACCAGTGGCTGGAATCCATGAACGATGTAGAATGAAGAAAGACCAGTGGTGCTCGATGGAAGGGAGTTTATGGCATGCTCCATCCAAGGTAAGTTGTGTGACCACTTCGTCGCACAGGATACGGAGCTTGGTCTCTATTTCTTGGTTTGCCCGTTTAGATTGACCATCAGATAGGGGGTGAAAAATGACAGACTGACAGAGACTCCCAACACTGACAGAATTCCTTCCAAAAATGGGAGACGAACTGAGGACCTCTATCCGACACAATGTCTGTGGGCAGACCATGGAGGCAGAAAACCTCCCAAGCCAGTATTTCCCCCATCTCTTTGGCTGATGGTAATTTATGAAGAGGAACGAGGTGAACCATCTTCAAGAACCTGTCGACGAACCTGTGACAAAGTCCATAGTAATGTGAGACCAGGGACATGACAGAATGGGAAGCAGTCGCAGCAACCCCGAAGGTGGGGGTCTTGAGGACTTGGTTTGACTGCATTGATGACAAGCTGTGATTAATTCCTTGATGTCCTTAGTTATGGTTGGCCACCCAAACTGGGTCAGAACCACCTGTAGTCTTGTTGATTCCTGGGTGCCAAAACAGATGTGACTTATGGAAGAACATAAGTACATTTTGGATCAGATGATTGGGTACGAACAGACGGTCCTTAGGGCATGAGTCCAGAGGTGGATGTTCTTGGATGGCGTTTCTAACCTCCTTTTCCAGTTCCATAATTGTGACTGAAATTCTTACTGAATCCGCGAGAAGCAAGTCCGCCGCAGGTTTCACATTCTTGGTCCCGAGTCTGTAAGATAGAGAGATGTTAAATCAACCAAAAAACAGAGCCCACCTGGCTTGTCTGGGCTTAAGTCTTTCAACTGACTTGAGGTACTCCAACTTCTTGTGGTCTTTCCAAACCATGAATGGTTCCTTTTCCCCCTCTAGCCAGTGTCTCCATTCCTCCAAGGCGAGATTTACGGCCAGCAGTTCACGATCCCCAGCGTCATAATTTCATTCAGCTGTGGATAAAGTCCTTGAAAAGAAAGCACACGGGTGAACATGATCATCAGGGGATCTTTGGCTTCAGAGATGGCTGTGGTCTTGGCAGGGTCCATAGTTACTTGATTGGGGGAGATAACAAAACCCAAAAAGGATGTAGTGGTGGTGTGAAACTCACACTTCTCTGCTTTGAGAAAAAGGTGATTTTGGAAAAGACGCAGAAGTACAGACTGGACATGGAGCTTGTGGGACTCAAGAGAGTATGAGAAAATCTAACTATCATCCAGATAAACAAACACATAATGTCCCAACATGTGCCTGAGTACATCATTAACCAATGCTTGAAAAACAGCTGGAGCATTGGCATAACCAAATATTCATAATGCACATTAGGGGTGTTGAATCTAGTCTTCCTTTCGTCTCTTTCTCTGATGCGGACAAGATGATAGGCATTTCAAAGATCCAATTTCTTGAAGTACTTCGCCCCCTTGATAAGATCGAAAACAGAATTCATTAGGGGTAGAGGATAACGGTTCTTTATCGTTATATCATTGAGACCTCTGTAATCAATGCATGGCCTGAGAGATCCGTACTTCTTGCCCACAAAAAAGAATCCAGCTCCAGCAGGGGAGGATGAAGTACGAATGATGCCTGCTTTTAAAGAGTCCTCTACGTAGGTCTTCATGGCTAGAGTTTCAGGAGCAGACAGAGAATAAAGGCGTCCCCCTAGGGGGTGACGTACCTCGGAGCAGATCAATGCCACAATCATAAGGTCTATGAGGAGGAAGTGCAGAAGCTCTACACTTGTTGAATACTTCTTTAAGATCGTGGTACTCGACAGGAACCTTCCAGGTCCAGGTAGGTCTCCTCTATGGAGCTGACGACCTCAGGGAGAGGACAAGCGGAAAGTAAACATGAAGCCAAACATGTCATGGACCAACCCAAGATTGTGTTATTCTGCCAGCCAGGGTTGTGTTTCCTCAACCAGGTGGCCCCTAGAACAATGGGTAACTGAGGAGATTGAATTACGATGAATGTGAGCTCCTCATGGTGTTTATACCCAACAGATAAACTGATCCAGAGCCAAAACATTGTCCGAGGAAGGGTCTGGAATGAGTTTGATGCCAAGCTCCGTAGAAAATGACTCATCCCTGACCTCAGTGTCTGCTCTAGAGTCAATAAACAGTGAGACCTGGTGGGAAACAGAAAAAACCATGAGGTTAGCAGGAAAGGATTTCAAGGATGTGAAGGAGGAAATTCTACTTTGGCTTAACAGAGTCTTCCTCTGACCTTTCTTCAAACAGATCTTGTGACCCTGTTCCCCACAGTAGAAACATAGGTTGAGTAATCGCCTGCGAGAACGTTCGGTTTCAGATAGCTTGGTACGACCCAGTTGCATGGGTTTGGAATCACTTCTCTTGCCTTGTTTAAGAGAAAATAAGCCTCTAGCTGCTTCAGGAAAAACAGGATTAGAAATTCTTATCAGCTTTTTAGAGAAAGCCGCAAAATGATACAGACATGTTCTGCCATTCTGCAGTACCCCATTGTTTGGGGAGGGGGGTTCAGGAAGCTGAGAAATCTGGGGAACACTAAAAGAAGGCAGGTTACGTAACAACCCCAGAACCTCATTCATTCCTTTATCGAGTCAGGAAATTGAGTTATCAACTCCTGTACGCCACTGTTGTGCCAGCGAAGGGTCCATTTTGGCCCGATTTTGTTCAGAAGACCCGAAATTTTAGCCGGACACAACTGATAAGTTTTAAAAGATTTATTGATCAGGAATTGATCAGGATTGAGCAGGAAACCACCAGCGGTAGGCACGGGAGACAGACAGACTGGTTAGTGGCTGAGCGAAGAACTGAGAATATAGCAACACTCAGAAATAAAGCCACTAACCTTTCAGAATCTGTGAGAGGATCAGGAAACTGAATTTCGGCTCCTCAGTGTGATTGTCAGGAGGCACCAGGGCAATGTCACACTGGCTGTCCGGTTTGCAAATCCAGTCACTAAGCAGAAGGTCAGGGGACAGAAACAGGTCAGAGCCGGAAGGATAGAATCATGCAACAGGATCCGAGGGAGAGGCTTGAATCGTGGGTCGGGGTACAGAAGTGAGGTCCTGAACGGGGAGTCAGATTCAAGCATACGGATCCAAAGGTTAGGCAGAGAGGGTTGGTCAGAAGGCAGAAGCAAGGTCGTTTGTCCAGAAAGCAGAAGCCAATGAAGTTTCCGACGTGGGCAAGGCAGAGCAGGGAAATCCGTGAATCAAAACGAGATCCGATCAGGCAGACAGGCGAGGAAGGAACGCTGGATACTACTCACACAAAGGCTTTCAAAAATCTGGCACTGGTTGTCTCTCAGAGAGCTGCTTATTAAGGCAGGAGCACAAGTGGAGCAAATGAGGTGTACTTAGGGAGCTGGCAGGGAAGGAGCAGGTGAAACCTATCCTCCTGAAAGCTGCAGCACAGAGCAGACAGAGATCGTGCAGGCAACCAGTGCAGAATCATAACAGGTTAATTGGTTTCTCTCAATTGCCCTTAGGCATGAACAAGTGTGTGTGTGTGTGGACCTGTTCTTTCTCAATATTTTCGGACATCCTTTGCGCAATTTCAATCTGGTGCCTTTTGTGAGGTTGTGAGTGGCTAAAGGACACAGGACTGCCACTGCGACGCGGAGCAAGGTGCAGAGCGGGGCCTAGGATGAGGAGGCATACCTGGCCGCAGTGTAGAATATACTAAAAATCCCACTTAAAACAGTCAGTCATTTTCTACTGCTTCTTCCATAGTGGGAAGCAGGTGCCTATCTCCAGCAGTCTATGGGCGGGAGGTGGGGTACACCCTGGACAGATCGCCAGTCCATCACAGGACAACACACACAACCAGGTACACACTTAAGGGCAATTTAGAGTCAAATTAACCTAACATCTTTGTACTGTGGGAGGAAGAGTACCTGGTGACAACAGGGAGAACATGCAGAAAGACCCCAGCTGGGAATTGAACCCAGGACTTTTTGGCTGCAAGGCAACAGTGCTACCAACTGCGCCACCATGCAGCCAAATCAGCAATGTGTTTTCTGATAATAATTGTATATATCTTGATTCTAGTGAGTGATATGAGTCCCATCTTCTCAATATGCTGAAAAATATTCTTAAAGTAAGTAAATGCTAGAACCATCATCTTAAAATAAGCAATTTTCGTCTTGAAACCAGTGAACTTATAAAATCTACTCAATTCATTGTTGTGAATGAGTTTTGGTGTCCTTGAAAAATTAATAAACAAAATCGGTCTACCCAAAAAACATTTTTTTCAGTATCTACAGATTAGAAATTTTATCACTACTTTGTTAAAATCTACTGCTGAATCGCAACTCTCCCCTATAGAGAATATAGCAGTTCACCATCATCAAAGTAGAGGACTGCTTTCCAAATTTTACAAAATCTTACTTCTAACCTCAAAAGAAAATAGCCTTTCAAATTTACAAGCATGGGAGATTGATCTGCAAACAGAAATTTCTGAAGATGATTGTAATAACTCCTGCCTATTGGCGCAAACGCAAACAGTACAAGGTTTAGATTGCTACAATACAAATGGTTATTCAGAACCTGTATCACTCCTGTAAAACTTCACCATTTCGATTTAAATATTCCTGATATCTGTGTTAAATGTAGAACAGATAAGGGCACTCTCCTTCATTGTATTTGGCAATGTACAGAGCTTCAGATTTTTTGGAAGGAACTTATGTTTGTTTCTTGTTTGATGGAATGTACACTGCCTGGCCAAAAAAAAGTCGCCACATGGATTTAACTAAGCAAATAGGTACAAGCCTCCCATTGGATAATTACTGCATGGGTGATTATGTTTTAAGCTTGGAACAAGTTATTTAACCCCAGCTGGTGCAATGAGTTGCTTCTCATTTCTTAAACAACCATGTCGAATGACACATCCCGTGGTTGTGGAAAAGATGTCAGTCTGTTTCAAAGAGGTCAAATCATTGGCATGCATAAGCAGAGAAAACATCTAAGGAGATTGCAGAAACTACCAACACTGGGTTAAGAACTGTCTAACGCATTATTAAAAACTGGAAGGATAGTGGGGACCAATCGTCTTCGAGAAGGAAATGTGGCCGGAAAAAAATCCTGAATGATCGTGATCGGCAGTCCATTAAATGTTTGATGAAATCAAATCAAAGAAAAACAACAGTAGAACTCCAGGCTATGTTTAATAGTGAAAGTAAGAGCATTTCCACACGCACAGTGCGAAGGGAACTCAAGGGATTGGGACTGAACAGCTGTGTAGCCTTAAGAAAACCACTAATAAGTGAGGCTAACTGGAAAAAAAAAAGGCTTCAATTTTGCTGGGGGGAGCATAAAGATTGGGGACTTTAGGAGCAATGGAAGAAGGTCATATGGTTGATGAGTCCGATCTACCCTGTTCCAGAGTGATGGGCACATCAGGGAAAAAGAAGAGGGTAAAGTGACGTCCCCACCTCCCTTGTGCCTACTATACAAGCCTTTGGGGAGTGCTATGTTTGGGGGGTTGCTGCAGTTGGTCAGGTCTTGGTTCAGCCACAGTATGGGTTCAAAGAATGAGGTCAGCTGACTACCTGAATATACTGAATGACCAGGTTATTCCATCAATGGATTTTTTTCTTCCCTGATGGCACGGGCATATTCAAAGAAGACAATGCCAGGATTCATCGGCTCCAATTGTGAAAGAGTGGTTGAGGGAGCATGAGACATCATTCTCACACATGGATTGGCCACCACAGAGTCCAGACCTTAACCCTATTGAGAATCTTTGGGATGTGCTGGAGAACGCTTTGCTCAGTGGTCAGACTTTACCATTATCAATGCAAGATTAATGTAACACTGGGTGGAAATAAATCTTGTGACATTGCAGAGGCTTATCGAAACAATGCCACACCAAATGCGTGCCGTAATCAAAGCTAAAGGCCAAGGAAATATTAGAGTGTGTCAGCTTTTTCTTTTGGTGGCGACTTTTTTTTTGGCCAGGCAGAGTAATATGCCAATAGACTGTAAATTCTGCCTACTACACATCTTCCCTGATGGTTTTAAAAAACTTATAATGAGAAGGATGCTTATTATATTCTGCCTTTTACAGGCTAAGCTTGTGATCGCTCTGAAATGGAAGACCAAGACAGAAAGACCAAAGATAAACCAATGGATCACATTAATGTCTAACAACCTGGCACTGGAGAAACTGACTTGTATAGCAAAGGGAAACTTAAGGACTTTGGTAGCACGTGGTTGCCCTTCTTAAGTTTTGTTAAAAATAGTAACATGTAAATGTCATTTATTTGTTTGGGATAAAATGACCTCTGTTTTGGGTGGGAGGAGGGTTTATAATGTGTTTCATTATTATTATTATTATTATTATTATTATTATTATTATTATTATTATTATTGTTTTCTTGTTTTTTGCTCTCTTTTTCTTGTATGTTGTTCTTGGTATGTGTGGAAAACAAAAAATCTCAATAAAAACATTAAAAAAAAGGTGTGAAGGGCTTGTTAAGGTGAAAGATTGTCAATGTATTTAAGGGGGGGCTACAGTCAGTATTACACAAAATAATAACAAAAAAAAGGAAAAACACACCCTACCTATTTGAAGTGAAGTTTCCTCCTGACGGTCGCATCAAACAAAAGAAAATCAGTGAAACCCTTCTGAAGAAACAGAAGACTGCTGAGATTTTCTATTTCTTTCCTTAGGTCTTTGTCTCTTACTTGTTCATTTAAGGTGTATTAGAAGGCTCCCTTGCAAGCTTGAGCATTCCACAGGAACGTGCTACTAGTGTGCATAAAGCAATGGGGAATTCTGTATTTTCTCGTCTTATATTCCAGAGACTTCAGGTTACTGTAGCCTGATGGTTCTATTATATTTGTAGCATTAGCACTAAGTTTTTACTCACACGCAGATAATCACTTCAGAAAAAAGATAGTAATTGTTTAAAGAGGCTCTTTATTGAACTTGTTCAGAAAGTGGTTCTCCTTGATGCGGAACTCATTTGAGGAGAGAAGCTAGAAGAAAACAGTTGGCTGGATATGAATGTAGATATGAAGGAGGATGAACACTGGCTTTTGGTTTCCAGGGTGAATGGAAGGTATGTAGGAGAGTTGCCAAAAGGTGGGAAAGAGTTGGGGGTTCTTTGATTTGTGTTATTTTTTACAGTACTTGTGTTCGGAGACCGTGTGAGCGGCCCTGGTCCTATTGTTTACACCCACCAAAGATCAGCTGTTAGCTCTCTGTAGCTTTGCTTTGGCGCATTCCACCAAGCGACCTGATATTCCCTGCAAGGTGTCATAACCAGAGGAAAAGGTACAGACCCATCATCCCATCTATCATCATGGGAAATGTGAAAACCTTTGCCAACAAACTGGATGAATTGGCTGTGCTTATGGACTTATCAAGAGATCAGCTTGTTTATCCTGAAGGAGACAGGGCTAACCGTGCTAACTCTATAAACACACATAAACATAGATGGTTTTCGTGTACTCTGGCCTGACAGAGCCACAAAGAAAGAAGGGGCTCTGGCTGTGTTTGTGAATGATAGATGTTGCAACTCTGAGCATTTAATTATCAATTCGATTCAATTCAGTTTATTTATATAGCGCCAATGCACAACACGTCATCTCAAGGCACTTTACAAAAATAATTCAGTCGATATAGTCCACTCATACAGGTTTCAAGTCAATTACATACATTCCAATTGATTCCTAGTTATCAAATAATGCTGTCGAATTTAGTTTATTATTCAAATTAGTTAAAATGATTTCTATCTAAGGCAACCCAGCAGACTGCATCGAGTTTCTGTATAACAAACCAAAAACAAGCCCTGGATAAACCCTGAAATAAATGTTCTCCTTAAGCAGAAGAAAAGTGCCTTTAGATCAGAAAACAAGGAGCTGAGAGCTGTGAAGAAGAAACTGGGAAGGGAGATCAAAAATGAAAAAAACATCTTCAGAAATAAGATGGAGGTCCAGCCACAGCAGAAAAACATTATGGGGGTTTGGAGGAGCCTGACGACAATTTCAGTTCATAAGCCAAACTCCCAGGCTGTAGGAGATTTAGGGTGAACGATCTGAATCAATTCTTCAACAGGTTTGATCAGAAACTCACCGCCCCGCCCAGCCCAAACTTGACACCTCTCAGCTTCAGCCATGACCCACCACCTCTGCTTTAGAGGTAATACTACTATCTGTGGTAATATTACCACTACTGCTACCTCACAACCTGGGTCCACTATCTGGGATAGAAGTGCCTGGGTGTTACCTGAACCATAAACTGGACTGATGCCACAACACCGATGCTCTTTACATGAAGGGTCAGAGCAGACATTACTTGCTAAGAAGACTGATATCTTTAGGAGTGCAGGGGCGCTCCTGAAGACCTTTTTGACTCTGTGGTGGTAACATACTACAGCCATGGGGTAGTATGTTGGAGCAGCAGTTTATCTACAGCTGAGACGTGGCAGATAGATAAGAGGTAATAGGGAAGGCCAGCTCTCTCCTAAGATGTCCCCTGGACACAGTGCAGTTGGTGAGAGGCAGGAGAACTCCAGCAAAAATAGCATCAGTGTTGGACAATGTCTCCCACCCCATTCATGAAGCTGGATCCGACAACACTGGAACGAGCGGCCTAGCGTTTATGATGGCTGTAATTTCAGCCATGAGTGTGCATAGCACTTCGTGAGTCAGTTGTATCTTGTTTTGCAGCAGCATAGAGTCCAGGACTCTGCGGGCGAGTCCAATCATGCGCTCCCAAGAACCTCCCATGTGTCCATTCCTAGTTCCTTTGAAGCTCCAACGAAATTGGTGCCCCGATCAGATAACAACTGTTAGGCGGGGCCTCTAAGGGCAAAGAAGCGGCGGAGGGCATTTATGAAGCTGGACGTTTCTAGAGATTCAATTACCTCAATATAGACAGCTCTCGAACTCATGCAGGTAAACATAATGGCCCATTGCTTACTTTCAGCTACTCTGCCTCTGGTACGTCTGGTAGTTATAGTCCAGGGCCCAAAGACATCAAGGCCGACATAAGTAAAAGGAGAACAAGTTTTTAGGCGTTCAGGAGGTAGAGCTGCCATGAGTTGTTGTTCTTGTTTTCCACGCAATTTGCGGCAGGTTAAACATTTGTGGATTACTGAGTTGACTAGTGTTTTGTCGCCTAAAAGCCACAGTCCGGCAGCTCTGATTGCTCCTTCCGTCAGATGACGGCCTTGATGCTCCACTAGCTCGTGGTGATGACGAACAAGCAGGAGTGAGACGTGACTCTGTTTAGGGAGAATTAATGGATTCTTTAATGGATTGTTTAAGTCGGCCTCCAACAGAAATGAGGCCGTCCTGCAGGATTGGACTGAGCTTTTGTAAGGGGCTCTGCCTTGAGATCGGTTTGCCAGCATTAAGAGCAGAAAGTTCCTTTTCAAATTTGTCTTTTTGTTTTCCTTTAGGATGACATTTTTTTGCTTGAGCTATCTCCTCTGGAGTATGAGGTAGGTGACATTTGTGCCAGCCTTTTCATTTTCTGTTTGGATTAGCCCCATTGAAAGATTTTGTGATGTGGATAAGATTTGCTATTGCTCTGACTAAGGACTTGAAGGAAGAAAAGCGTTCGAAACGTTTACTGTTGAGTACTTGGAGGTGAGTGACATAAGTTCTGATTTCAGGCCTAATCTCTGAGTCTTTGTCAGACTCGATTAAGTCAAACATTCCACTCACTTGTGGTGTCTTTGCAGGGGGATGGTGGATGAAGGATGGTCCGGTGAACCAGATTGACTTTTTTAGCTGAGCTGCTGACAATGACCTTGTTGCATGGTCTGCTGGGTTTTCCTCAGTGCGCACATAGTTCCACTGTTCTGGCTTTGACGACTGGCGAACGCGCTGTGCTCTGTTGTGGACATATGTGTAGAATCTTCTAGAGTCATTACAGATGTAGCCTAGCACTACCTTACTGTCTGTATAAAAGTGTACTGCATCAAAGTGTAAGTCCAACTCATCCTGATGAGATCAGCCATTTCTACTGCCAAAAAACGGCTGCACAGAGTTCAAGGTCTTGGTATTTTGGTTTTCTGACAGGGGAGCTAGCTTTGCCTTGCCCATTATGAATCCAACCTCAACTTTATTATGTGCTTGGACTGCTTTCAAATAGCCTACGGCTCCTATGGCCTTAGTTGAAGCATCTGAAAAAAAACACAGTTCTTTGTTTTTTGCTTGACTGAGTGAAGTAGATGTGAAGTTTCTGGGGAACATGTAGTTCCTTTAGGTCCTGAAAGGAATTCCCCTCCACATTTCCCATTTGCTTTGTTTGTCCCCCGGAAGGGGGGTCCCAATCTGAACATTCTGACGTCAGCTCTTAAGCAGAGCTCTTCCTTGGATTGTGACAGGTGCCAATAGGCCCAGGGGATCAAAGACACTATTGACAGATGACAAAACACCACCCCCGAGTGAATGGTTTGTGTGTGTCGGCTACCGAGCAAGTAAATGTGTCGTTGTCTTTTTCCAACGAGACCAAGGCTTCGTTGGTTTTGTTTTTCTTCCCCACTTAAATCTAAGTCTTTAATAACTGGTGCACAGTCTTCTGGGCAAAAGGGCCTGCATAACTCTTGTGAGTTTGAAACAAACTTATGTAGGCGCAGATTGGATTCAGTGAGTGAAGCTTGTGTTCTTTGAAGCAAGTCTATTGCCTCAGCTGGAGAGGGGACAGAAATCAAGCCATCATCTACGAAAAAAGTGCCTCTCCACGAATTTTGACAGTGTCAGCACCGTAGTCCTTTCCCCACCTGCTCTGATGGCCCTTGCGAAGCCCATAAACAGCAACAGCAGGAGATGGTGAGTTGCCAAAATATGGACTTTCATGCGATAGTCGATAACTTCCTGTTTAATTCATTGTCCCTATGCCAAAAAACGGAGAAAAGTTGGGGGTTTTCCCGCACACCAAAAAAACAGTGAAACATGTGCTGTATATCTGCCATGATTGCAACACATTCGGGGGCGGAAGCGGAAAAAAAAAACTCCAAGGAGTGTGTTATTTAGATCAGGGCCGTAAGGAGGACATTGTTAAGCGAGACACCACAGTACTGGGCACTGGAGTCAAAAACAACTCTGATCTGATTGGCTTTTGGGGGTGGTAAACTCAAATTTTTGGAAGATACCGGAACTCATCTTCCTTTTTCAGTGGTTGGTGCCACTTCAGCATGGCCGTTAGAGAAGATTTTTCCCATGAAAGCTACATATTGTTCTTGCTTTTTTTGGTTTCCTTTTTAGGTTGCGTTTTAAGGATGAGAATCTTGCGAGTGCCTGCTCTCTATTTTTTGCAGTCGCTGAGGGGGTTCTTTAAAGGGGAGTGGGGCGCCCAACTGTTGTCCCTATTTTTTTCATAGAATTGCCCCTTTTTTTTGAAAAAAAATGGCGTCCTGTTTTTGAGGGAGCTGGTTTTGTCTTTTTCCTCCGGTTAAAAACCTTTTGTCCCAGAACTTGCTCAGGTGCTTTACCCGCCTATTTGTGTACGGCATTTCCTTGAGTTGCAGGAGGCTGTTGCATGGCTCAAAAAACTGCATAAAGGGGCCCTTTAACCCTCTGTTTGACCTTGTGTCCCTAAAAATCTCGCCCCCCAAAAACGGAGTATTTCAGCTTTGGGGGTCTAATTCTGGGGGCTTTTTGCTATGGATTGAAGATGTGGCTGATTTAGCACTGCGCTAGGGGTTGGGATTTCAGTTCTTTTGTTGGGAATGTCCTGACACTCTATGAGGGGGGTTAGAGGAAAATTACCGACCTATCTAGTGACTCAATCTGGAAGCCCTTGAGCTGTTCTACCCCATGTTTACAATACCAGAACATGTTCTAAGATTGTAAGAGAAAGGTCCAGTTTCAATTAAAAATTTCGAAAAACTCAGGCCTGGCTAGGGAACGATTGCTCTGATCGTCTAATATTACATAAGCTTTGATAGCTTTGGTCTTGTAACCTTTAGGGTACACCCACGCAAGACATATCTTAGAACATGAGCGACCCCACTGACCTGGACCGCACACATCTCTGCAGCTTGTTGTGACATCCACTGTGTCTGGAGTGTTTTCTCTCTCCCCGCCATTCTCATGTGTCTGTGAGGGAGCCTTGTTGATCTGTGGTGGAGAACCAGGATGCATGATTGTATCATGACGTGTGCTCTCACATTCAGAAGACGTCACTGCAGATTTACAGTCCTTTGCAAGATGAGTGTCTGAAGAGCAGCATTTGAAACATATTCCTTTCTCTTTGAGGAAGGCCTTCCTTTCGTTGAGTGGTTTGTTCCGAAAGGTCCTGCATTTTTTGAGTGGGTGTGGCTTATCATGCAGTCGGCAGTTCCTGTTAAAGTCCTTGTTGGGAAAATAAATATTAGTTTTGTGTACAGTAATAGGTTTACTAGAGTTAAAGCTCTTTGGTTTTGAGTGTGTTTGGTTGTGTTGTTGATGGAAACTCGGATCATTACGTCTCTTTGCCTCTTTGCACACGAATTTGCAGAAATACTTAAATGGTGGGAAACAGCCTTGATTTTCCTCTTTATATTGAGATCCATATGACATCCACCTTTCCTGAAGTCCATGTGGGAGTTTTTCTACAAGTGGGACAATTCCGCGAGAAGTGTCCAGATATTGTAGGCCAGGGAGGTAGCCGTCTTCCTTGGCGCTTTGAATCTCTTGTATCAGATCCCCTAGTTCACGCAGCTTTATATTATCCTTGACTGTTATTCTTGGAAAACTGTCTAATCGTTGGAAGAGCGACTTTTCGATTATTTCAGGAGCTGCATAACATTCGCGTAGTCTCTCCCATGCTTTGTGTAGGGCTAATGTGGGGTTGTTGACATGTACTGAGCGTATTCGTTTTACCTGATCGCTTGACTCCTTCCCTAACCATTTTGTCATGAGATCTAACTCTTGAATGGGACTTAGGTGAACCTCAGCCGTTGCACTAGTAAATGAAGAGTACCATGCGCCATAATTCTCTGGCCTATCATCGAACTGCTAAAGGCTCGAAGTGATTAGATCTCGTCTTGCCATGTATTGGGCAAAAAGGTCGACTGGATATGGAATGCTTGGGGGGGGGGTTATAGTGAGGTTTTGTGAACGGCGAGCAAATTGGGTTGAGGAGAGTGTTTGGTTTCTCTAACCCTGGTTTTTTTTTCCCCTCTAGGCTTACTGGCATATTTAGGGCAGCAACATTCTCCTTAGTAAGCCTTAGTTCAGAGCTGATGGGTTGAGGCTCTACATGTGTTTTGAGAGGGGATTCCATGTTACAAATGTGGGCTTACTCGTGGGCGAGACGTGGTTGGTACTTTCTTCAGGACATGAAGATTGTATTATGCCTGTTTTGAAATTGTACATATTCACCCTTACGTTCTAATTTAGACTTTTCTGATGGGGTTTTCTGCTTTCGGGCTCCTCTTGGTTTGCCTCGGCTTCCTCCAGCATTTGGGGGCTTCAGCCACAGCAGCATCAGCTTCCTTTTGTAATGTTATCACTTCCAATTTTGCCTCTATCTTAGCCTTTTCCAATTCACTTTGTGCTCTTTCAACTTTCAACTGTGCTTCTTTGGTTGCATAAGATGCTCTCACCTTAACAGCCTCCGCTTTAGCACGAGCGTAAGCAGCGCTTACTGCTGATCCAGACGAACGGCTCGTCCTTACACTGCATGCAGACTTGTTGCTTGATGCAGTTTTTACTGTTGAATCATCAATTGGCGCCTTTTCACTGTAGTGTTTTCAACGAGGATGTTGGTTACACCGAGCTAAACCACAAATGAAGACCCTGGAGTTTAGTTGCAGCTTGTTTAATTGTCTTCATGAACATGTGGTGAAAACTGAAATGACAGAAAATACACTATATCTCAACACATAGAGACATATATACACAAATTAAATGCTTCAAGCTCACTAAAATAACATTACAGAAAAATCGGCAATAATATCCAAACTCTTCAGTATAAATTATCATGCGATGCAACTTATGGCGTTCCTGCCTGACAATCCAGAGTGGATGGCATCTGATAACGTTTCCATACTGCCTCTTGCGTGTGAATCTTGTTTTCCTACAAAACGGGGAACCGGAAGTGTGTGGCCGGAACTAGAATTTACCGATAATTTTTTTATTTTTTTTTTAAAAAAACTCATATAAAGCATGAATTATTCGTCTAAACAACTTACAATCATTTTTTAATAACAGAGATATTTTTAGAATTATTTATTTAACCTTGTGAACTTGCTTTTTTATAGAAAGGCCTTAAGGGCAGCACAGTATGGATATTTCTGCAAGACACTGTGTGTCAATGAGGTCTGACATTTATCTCAAAATCCCCACTACTCAGTCATGAGATTATGTCTACATGTTGGACTGTGGACATTTTGCAGTGTCTTCTCCCTGTCTCACTCTATGCCAGTCTTCCCAGACAACACTAACAGCCTCTTGTGAATCATGCCTGTGTTTCCGGTCAGAATCCTGCTAGACCAGTTCGGCAGATGAGACAGACATTCCAGCCATTGAAGAGCACTTGGATCAGGCTACACCTTGCCCTTTACAGGTTTCATTCATTTGCAACAACTCACATCCTAATTCAATGCATAATATTCCTGTTGTAACAAACAGCAGAAAAATAACATTTTTACAAATGAACTTTAAATTCTTTTAACAGTATATGTTGGAAATGTTCACTATTTCAAACATTGTCCTGAAAATAAAAAATCTGATTCACTGTTGGTCAGTTTACTGTTAAAAATATTTCGAATACTTCTTGTTTCCATTCATCCAGAAACTGAGTTTCCAATATGGTTCTAAGCTGCAGATATGTTTGCAGGAAGGGTTGGGCATGTTGTTAATGTTCAAGCACAGCACACTGTTCCAACACATTGATCCAACATATTCATTAACTCCTGCTCTCCTATCAGTAGAGGAGTGGAAGAATGTATCGCTGATGCTGTAAATGCATGGGGAGACACATTATCACCATTACCTGTGTAGAACCGTGTCAGATAATGAAAACAGGGACAGATGCACACGCATCGATCACCCCTGTGTTCTACTGCTTCATGATATGTTCACTGTCGAGTTGCCTAGGAATGTTTTCTATCTCTAAGATGCCTACAACGCTTCAGTCCTTTGCATGAATAAAACAATGCATTTCTACCTAATTTTAAGCAATTTACCCAGTAAATGTTATGAATAAAAATTTGCAGGAGATCTTCTTCTGAAACATAATGTGAAGCAGGAAAGAGATCAGCAATGATGTTGGTGAAATAACAGTTGCTGTCATTCAGTCTAGGAAGGGTTATAGTGCTATTTGTTAACAGTGAAGAAGACATTTTAAGAGCACTTTGCTCCCAAACTGCACATTTAGTGGTGGTTCCCAGAGGTTCTAAAGGTAGGATGGGATGCAGATCTTTTTGTTATCAGGCTTCTCTCCTGTGGAACGAGCTCCCAGTTTTACTGTGACTAGAATATTCACAGTATGTGCTCTCTTTCATCGTATAGACTTGAAAACTGGCTCAGATCGTATCTTATTTTATGGGACTTTGGTTATTTTTATGCAACCCATGCGCTAGGTCAAAATCTTTTTCAAAATCAGTGCTCCACCAGGAATGATCCGCGCCCGTAACTGTGCCAGGCACCAGGCTCCATCAACCGTGAGCTCACACATATTAGGAGAACCTGGCTGATCATCTTTGTTGCGAGAAAAACCATGGATGAAAGTTTTGTGCACAGTACATATCTAATTCGCATTACATTATAAAATAATTTATTTTTATTGTTTAGGCTAGTTGGTTGGTTTGGCTAACCACACAGCTAGCCATTTAGCCGTTAAACCACACACAGACACAGCTTTTCTGTTTTGTAATTTTGGCAATTTACCGAATGATCTAATGAAACTAGTTCATAATGTACGTGGGCGTATGTTCGTGTTTACTTTTGAGTTTTCCAGCTCGAATCTCACTGATTCGCTAGCCAGCAGGCTAATTTGCGAGCTAGTTAGTTTGCTAGCTAGTATGGGTGGGAACATAATGGTTTTTGATGCATCTTATATTCTATTAAAACTATTCTGCATTGATGCCGAGCTTATAATCAGATTTCTTTAAGTCCACTTCAAGCCCGTGTGTCTGGAGCTGTGGAGAAGCCGTGTAGCTCGCCTCCGATAAACTGCGGCCTAGCTTTGCTTTTTCATGTAGCTCTTTGCGAACGGCAAACTGCTTTTGAAAGTGCAGAAAAACAAAGGTAATGGGTTACATTATTTAGCAGCGCTAAATTTTCATCCTTCAACTCGCGCCATTTTTGTTCTCCGTGTGTGTGTGTGTGTGTGCTGCGCGCGTGTTGATCCACCCTCAGCCTGAGTGTTTTTCTCTTAAGATTTTTCTGTTGATCAATGGACAGCTTTTTCATCAAAATCTTTACACGCCCCCAATCCACAGCATTGCTATCATTAGTGATAATTTGAGAGATGACTGCATTCCTTTTTTATTCATCTCCGCAGCTAGCCTTCTGACAAATTCATATTATTCTCAAAAAACATCTTTAGAAAGAAGAATACACTAATAAAGCATCTAATTTGTTCCACGTCGTTCCCGGTCTTAAAGGCTGTCAGCTGACAGTCCCACTCTTGGCAAGACCCCACTGTGGTGATAGTCTCTGTGGCTTTGGCACATACACAACACACTCCAAGGTGTTTCTAGGTTTTTTCCCTTTTTCTCAGGCAGTGTCCCCCTAAAAAAAAAGGAGGGACACCCCTTTCTCCAAGAGTCTCGCCTAGAGAGATCTCTGCAAGCTTCTCGCCTACTTATTGTGGGATTAATGAAACTACAAACTAACCAGATGCAGGGTGGAAATTGGCTGCACGTAACAGCATAAGCTTTATTTTAGTTGGATACTAAATGACATGGTCACAGGTAATCCATTCCACACCGTATTAACACCTTTGTCTTCATAAAGATGCCGTTGGAGAACTCGCCCTGAGGCAGCTACCACCCTTCCTTCCTCCAACCGCTTACAAAGCTGGCCATGGTGCAAAAATGGTTCGCCACACCATTGGACAATGCAGCTTGGCCTTCATCGATCATAGGCCTGTAAGTTCTACAGCACATCTAAAGTGGAACTTTATTCCTTTTTATTAACATACCTTTTATTCGTGGGTTTAAGAGTGTGTGTATGTGTGTATGTGTGTGTGTGTTAGTACACACCGACTTATGCATAACTGTTTATTGTTAACACAATACTTGTGAGGACAGTCATCAAAAAATGGCAGTACCACAGACTGATCACCTCCGTACATGGATTAAACAATAATTAATATACGAACATTTGTTTGCCCCAAGTTACAGTAAAGATTATTCTCTGTTTATCATTTTAACTTATCATAAATATCTACAAATTTTAGTCTTCACATTATTACCGGAACAAGTGTACTCGGGGTCATTTTGAGTTATTTACAGATCCTAAAAGAGTTGAGTCTAAGCTTTCCGATGATGTCAAACTTGTGTAAATCAAAAAAGAATTGAAGAGGATATGATCATTTTAATGTTGGCACGCTCCAAAGTACTGTAAGGAGAAAAAACAGGCTTCAAAGTTTGGTTAGAATCACCCTGGAAGCTAGGCGGTGTCAACAGCTGTTAATTTGAATAAGTTAGAATAGCTTGCTGCAACACCTCCCCTAACAATGTTTGTCAACAGAAGCTCCAATGACTGCACTGTCATTGAACTCAGCACTATTTTTCTATGTAAAGAGAATTTACAGCACTGCATTACAATATTTGTGTGCATTTCACAAACATCTTTTAACTGTCCAAACTACAACACCAAATTTAACGGTAACACACACACAAGAAAAATTAAGTAAAAAACTTCACTTAAAACATGCTGAACAGGGGAAACAAAGGAACTATTTCTCTCAGCTTTTAATATTTGACCTGTTAGGTTCCTTCAAACTTTGATGCTTCCAATCAAATATGGTGTCCTGGCTGGTTTTCTTTTTGTTAGTGTCTTTTTGCTGGATGTTGTCATCACTGAAGTTTCTACTGTACGCCAGTTTGCTTCAAGATGTCCGCTGATTCTCATGTCCTGCCACTCCCTTTCTGCTGCTAAAGAATCCATCCGTTGTACGTGATCTCTGGAGAAAGTTTGCGGCTACAGGACTGTGTCCCAAGTGAAGAATTTTCCTTTCTTCTCCCGTAGCATTTACAGTCAAAGTTACAGATCATGTCCATTTTGCTGTCTCTCTCTTCTTCAAATGTTGTGATGGCAATAGCTTCTGAAATCTTACGACGTTCTAGCTCCTCTGTTGCCAGTCCAAAGCTTTCTTCGTCATCCTCATTTTGGGTTAACGTCAGCTGGAAACTAGGAATGTTCTCTAAAGTTATGCAGTCGCTATCATCAATTTCTTCCCCTTCATCTCCTTCTGTTTCAGAATCTGAAGATAGCCCGGCGTCGTCATCGGTCCTAGTGAACAAGTATTCCAGTCGTGGTTCAGTTCTTGGGCGATACGTTCAGCTTGGTCCAGCTTGAAGAAACACATTCTTTTTCAAATAGCAGCTGCTATCAGGAAGGCTGAGGAGTGTGATCCCCCTGTAGTTGGAACACACCCTCCGCAGTCGGGGTCAGCAGCCTCCCACCCCCACTGTAAACAGTGTTGGCGAAGCACTGCTTCCCCCCAGTGACTTGCAGCATTCACTCCTCCCGGATGAGCATGTAGAGACAGTGGACAGTCACTGGCGTTGACTTTGCAGCAATCCCTCATACTGAGCATGCATGAAGCGACAGTGGAGAGGAACAACTCCGTTTTAACAGGAAGAAACCTCCAGCAGAACCAGGCTCAGTGTGAGCGGCCATCTGCCACGACCGACTGGGGGTTAGAGAGAACAGAGCAGAGACACAAAGAGAACAAAGAAGCACTGATCCAGGAGTACGTTCTATGGGAGGAATAGTAAATGTTAATGGATGTAGCTCCTTTAGTCGTTTCACCTAGAAAGAAAGAACAGATAAACTCTGAGCCAGTTTTCAAGGTTAGAGTCTGAAAGAGAGCACATATAATTTGTTACAGTAAAAGCTCAGTCAATCGCCATGTCTAGGAAAGAGAAAGGGTTAAACACTGAAAGACAGGGCCATGTGGATCATCGGTAGAGGGTGAGCATTAAGTTGTTGCCAGCAGAAGCTCGGACGATTCCTTTCTCCAGAGAAGGTGTCACAGGTAGACACAGAGCCAGGCCAGGTGTAGCTTCTAGGAAGAGAAAAGAGAGAACAAAGTTAAAAGCTGAAATAACAGCAAATAATGGAAAATTGGAGAGTAGTGTGAGAATGTAGCGAAGAGGGTGGAAGTGGTCATTATGTCCTCCAGCCGCCTAAGCCTATAGCGGCATAACTACAGAGATAGCTCAGGACAACCCAAGCCACTCTAACTATAAGCTTTATCAAAAAGGAAAGTTTTAAGCCTAGCCTTAAAAGTAGAAAGGGTGTCCGCCTCACGGACCAAAACCGGGAGCTGGTTCCACAGGAGAGGAGCCTGATAACTAAAAGATCTGCCTCCCATTCTACTTCTAGAGACTCTACGAACCACCAGTAAACCTGCAGTCTGAGAACGAAGTGCCCTGTTAGAAACATATGGAACAATCAGATCTCTGATGTATGATGGAGCTAGATCATTAAGGGCTTTATATGTGAGGAGGAGAATTTTAAATTCTATTCTGGATTTAACAGGGAGCCAATGAAGGGAAGCTAAAATAGGAGAAATATGATATCTCTTATTAATTTTCATCAGAACTCTTGCTGCAGCATTTTGAATCAGCTGAAGGCTTTTAACTGCATTTTGTGGATATCCTGATAGTAAAGAATTACAATAGTCCAGCCTTGAAGTAACAAATGCATGGACTAGTTTTTCAGCATCACTCCTGGATAGGATATTTCTAATTTTGGCAATGTTCCTGAGGTGAAAGAAGGAAATCCTAGAAACCTGTTTAATATGGGATTTAAATGACATGTCCTGTTCAAAAGTAACACCAAGGTTTTTTACTTTGTTACCGGAGGTCAATTTAATGCCATCCAGGTTAAGTGATTGACTAAGCAGTTTCCTTTTCAAAGACTCCGGTCCAAAGACAACAACTTCTGTCTTGTCTGAATTTAGAAGCAAAAAATTTAAAGTCATCCAAGTTTTTATATCTTCAAGACATGCTTGTAGTCTATCTAACTGGTTGGGTTCATCAGGATTTATGGATAAGTAAAGCTGAGTATCATCAGCGTAACAGTGAAAGTTTATCCCATGCTGCCTGATAATTTGACCTATTGGAAGCATATATATAGTAAAGAGAATTGGCCCAAGTGCTGAACCCTGTGGTACTCCACAATTAACCCTGGAGTTTAAAGATGATTTATCATTTACATGAACAAACTGGAATCTGTCAGACAAATAAGACTTAAACCAGCCTAGCGCTGTTCCCCTGATCCCTACAGCATATTACAGCCTTTCTAAGAGAATATTATGATCGACTGTATCAAATGCAGCACTGAGATCTAACAGAACCAGTACAGACACCAGTCCATTATCTGAGACAATAAGAATATCATTAGTGACTTTGAGCAGAGCAGTTTCAGTGCTATGATGAGCTCAGAAGCCTGACTGAAACTCTTCAAACAGGTCATTGCTGTGTAAATGCTCACACATTTGATTAGCAACTATTTTCTCAAGAATTTTAGATAAGAATGGAAGATTGGATATAGGTCTGTAATTTTTCAAGTCATCTCGATCAAGCGAAGGTTTCTCAAGTAAAGGTTTAATTACAGCTACCTTAAAAGCCTGTGGTACATATCCATTTACTAAGGATAGATTAATCATATCTAAAATGGGGCTGGTAATCAGAGGGAAAACTTCCTTAAATAATTTGGTTGGGACTGGGTCTAACATACAAGTTGAAGGTTTAGATGAAGCTAATATTTCTGATAACTCAGGAAGCTCCACAGGATCAAAGCAGTCCAAGCACAGATCAGGTTCTACAGTTACTTCCAATGTTGTCTCACTTGCTGAGGATGAAGTAATCATCTTCGGGAGTATGTCAAAGATCTTCTTTTTAATAGAATCAATTTTATTTAGGAAGAATCCCATAAAGTCATGACTGCTGAGAGCTAAGGGAATGGATGGCTCAACAAAGCTATGACTCTTTGTAAGTTTAGCAACTGTACTAAAGAGGAACCTAGGATTATTCTTGTTCTCTTCTATTAATGATGAGAAATAAGCTGTTCTGGCTTGGCGAAGTGTCTTTTTATACAGCAGTAGGCTGTTTTTCCAGATTAAGTAGGAATCCTCTAGGTGTGTAGAGCGCCATTTTCTCTCCAATTTTCTCACATTGTGCTTTAAAGTATGCAGATCTAAATTAAACCAAGGAGCCTGCCTCCTATGAATGATTACCTTCTTTTTCAAGGGAGCTGCATTGTCTAATGCACCATGCAATGATGAAGTAACACTATCAACAAGAGAATCAATTTGTGAAGGGGCAGAAACAGAATTGTTGCCCTCCACTGTGCTTTTCAGTGATAATGAGAAGATTAAAAGTGGAACAGATTCTTTAAAGGTTGTTACAGCATCGTCTGATAATGATCTACTATAATGAAATTTTCTTTCAGGTGTAGAGTACTCGATTAAATTAAACTCAAAGGTTATTAAGAAATAGTCAGACAGGACAGGGTTATGAGAAAATATTGTTATGTCTTTACACTCAATGCCATATGTCAGCACAAGGTCCAGAGAATGAAGACAAAGGTGGGTAGGTTTGTTAATGTTTTGAGCAAAGCCAATTGAGTCTAAGATAGCATTAAAGGCTATATTTAGGCTATCACTTTCAGTGTCAACATGAATTTTAAAATCCCCCCCTATAATAACTTTATCTGTATTTAACACTAAATTAGATAAAAGGTCTGAAAACTGATCTAAAAATTGAGAGTAAGGGCCTGGTGGACGGTACAAAACAACAACAGAAGTGGTTTTAGTGCTTTGCAATTTTGGATGAGGAAAACTAAGGATTAAATATTCAAAAGAGTTGTAGCTATTAATTGGTCTGGGACTAGTCAATAAATCGGACTGAAAGATGGTTACTACTCCTCTTCCTCGCCCAGTATTTCGAGGAATGTGAAAATTTAAATAATTAGTAGGAGTTGACTCATTTATAGTAACATAATCCTCTTGCTGCAGCCAGGTTTCTGTGAGGCAAAATAAATCAATGTGATTGTCACCAATCAGGTCACTAACTAACAATGTGTTTGAAGAGAGAGATCTTATGTTCAGTAAGCCACATTTAATTGTTTTATTTTTCTTTGTAGTCTGAGTTGTGTTTATTTTTATGAGATTTTCCTGATTTCCTCCTTTGAGATTATTTTTTAATCTATTTCATTTTGGCCGTGGGCAAGACACTGTCTTAATAGGGTAATGGGTGGGTAGCAGTACAGAAGCTGCAGAGAGGAGTGTTAAACTACGACCCTGCTTCCTGGTCTGAACCCTGGGTTGTCAGAGTTTTGGAGAACTAATAAATTCGGCCAGATTCCTAGAAAGAAGAGCTGCTCCATTCAAAGTGGGATGGATGCCGTCTCTCCGGATCAGACCAGGTTTTCCCCAAAATGTTCGGCAGTTATCAATGTAGCCCAAAATGTTTTCTGGACACCACCTAGACAGCCAGCGGTTGAGTGACAGCATGCGGCTAAACATGTCATCACTGGTTAGATCAGGGAGGGGACCAGAGAAAATTACGGAGTCCGACATTGTTTTGGCAAACTTACACACCGAAGCAACACTAACTTTAGTGACCTCCGATTGACGTAACCGGGTGTCATTACCGCCAGCATGAATAACAATCTTACTGTATTTACGCTTATCCTTAGCCAGCAGTTTCAGGTAGGATTTGATGTCGCCCGTTCTGGCCCCTGGCAGACATTTGACTATGGTCGCTGGTGTCTCTAGTGCCACGTTTCTGACTATGGAGCTGCCAATGACCAGAGTTGGCTTCTCAGCGGGTGTGTCGCTGAGTGGGGAAAATCGGTTAGAAACGCAGACGGGTTGGTGGTGACCTGTGGGCTGGGTTCTAGGACTATGCTTCCTACGTACCGTCATCCAGTCGGCCTGACGACCCGGCTGCGCGGGCTCTGCTGGAGGACTGCTACGGGGAGCTACCCTCGGTGGCTCTGCGCTGGCTAAGGGGCCTCGGCTATCTGCTGGTTTTTCAACAGCGCGGAGCCAGGCCTCCAATTCCGACACCCTCGCCTCCAAAGCTACAAAAATGCTACATTTATTTCACGTACCATTATCACTAAAGGAGGCAGAGGAGTAACTGAACATCTGACACAGAGAGCAGGACAGAGGAGGAGACTCCGAGAGAGGAACAGCAGAACGGGTAGCCATGGTGGAGCTAAGGCTAACGCTAAGCTAGCGACCCCTTACCACTACTAGAAAAACCGTGTAAGACACAGACAGTCCCCTAAACATTATATACAGCAACAGAAAGTATGTGTTTTAACGTGCTTATGTATTAAAACAAGTAAGAGATATCACAGTACAGAGAAAACAGATCAAACGAGAGAGCCTTCACACACCAAACAATTCACCATGTACAACAGCGAAAACAGGGAGTGACGTTACCCAGAGCTCCACTGCTCTGCTCTGGTAAATTGACAATAGATGCGGAAAACATGGTACACTCGGACTCTATGTCTCCAACATCCCCCAGAAACTGGTCAAAGCTCTCCTGGAGGTGGGAGTTGAATACATCCCTGGCCAAGGACTCAGCCAGACGTTCCCAGCAGACCCTCACTATGCGCTTAGGCCTGCCAAGTCTGTCCGGGTTTCTCCTCCTCCAGCGGATCCAACTCACCATCAGCCCCTCTTTTCACCCGAGTGTCCAAAACATGCGACCGAAGGTCTGATAATACGACAACAAAGCCGATCATTGACCTCCTGCCTAGGGTGTCCTGGTGCCAAGTGCACTGATGGACACCTTTATGTTTGAACATGGTGTTCATTATGGACAATCCGTGACTAGCACAGAAGTCCAGTAACAAAACACCACTCGGATTCAGATCGGGGAGGCCATTCCTCCCGATCACGCCTCTCCAGGTGTCACTGTCGTTTCCCACGTGGGCGTTGAAGTCCCCCAGCAGAATAATGGAGTCCCCAGGAGGGGCACTATACAGCACCCCTGACAGGGACGCCAAGAAGGCCAGGTACTCCGCACTACCACTTGGCCCGTTGGCCAAAACGTCAGTCAGAGACCTGTCCCCAACCCAAAGGCGCAGAGATGCGACCCTCTCATCCACAGGGGTAAACCCCCAACACGAGACGGCTGAGCTGGGGGGCAACAAGCAAACCCACCCCACCCCAGCCCGCCGCCTCTCCCCATGGGCCACTCCAGAGTAGAAGAGAGTCCAGCCCTACTCGAGGAGATGGGTTCCAGAGCCCACGCTGTGCGTGGAGGCGAGCCTGACTATTTCTAGTCGATATCTCTCGACCTCCCGCACAAGCTCAGGCTCCTTCCCCCCCAGCGAGGTGACATTCCACGTCCCTGGAGCCAGCCTAAGCATCCGGGGATCGGGCCGCTGAGGTCTCCACCTTCGTCCACCGCCCAATCCTCTTTGCACCAGTCCCTCACGGTTCCCCTTGCAGGTGGTAGGCCCACCGGGGGATGGCCTCACATCTCTCGTTCGGGCTTGGCCCGGCCGGGTCCCACCAGGAGCAACCCAGCCTCCAGGTGCTCTCCGACGAGTCCCGAAGAAGAACATTTACTTTTCCTTCCCATAGAAAGTACTCCAGGATCAGTGCTTCTGTGTTCTTTTTGTGTCTCTGCTCTGTTCTCTCAAACCCCCAGTCGGTCTTGGCAGATGGCCACTCACACTGAGCCTGGTTCTGCTAGAGGTTTCTTCCTGTTAAAAGGGAGTTTTTCCTCTCCACTGCCGCTACATGCATGCTCAGTATGAGGGATTGCTTCAAAGTCAACGCCAGTGACTGTCCACTGTCTCTACATGCTCATCCGGGAGGAGGGAATGCTGCAAGTCACTGACTGGATGCAATCTGCTGGGTTTCCTTAGATAGAAAATCTTTTTATCCAATTTGAATAAATAACTGAATCTGACTGCACTGTTCAATGGTTAGGACTAATTGGAATGTATTAACCTGACGTTTGTGAAGTGCCTTGAGATAACGTGTTGTGAAATGGTGCTATATAAATAAACTGAATTGAATTGAATTGAATTGGATTAAATTAAATTAAATTAAATTAAATTAAATTAAATTGAATTGAATTGATGGTAGCTCTCAGGGACTGGACTGGAACTCTGTTTAAGCCAAAGATAAATCATCAAAGTACCAGAGGAAAAATAAAAAATAAACTACTCAGCAATGAGGTCCGATTGTAATGCCAATAAAGGTTTTTTCCATTGTGTTCTTTTCTATTAAAAGCAGCATCTCATTTCCTATCAGAAACAAACTTCTTGCTTGAATGAAAAAAAAATACCAAAGGTATAAATTATTTTGAGCTTAGCTGAAATCTGTCATGATTGGTTTACAGTTGGACCCAGATGCAGGCAGAACCAGAAGCAGTGATGTTGAGTGAGCAGTTCTTTAATGATGAGAAAAATAAAGACTTTCAATTCTGTCATGAAGGGAACAGGACGTCAAACCGGCGTTTGTGACTGGCAAAGAAATGGAGCAACGGGGAATGAGGCAGTACAACACACAGGGAGGGAATCAGGGGAAGCTGGTGGAACAGGGAGATGGAGGGTAACTGAGGAAGAATGACTAACATGAATGAGCAGGAGGGTAGCAGAAAACATCTCATTGAACTGAAACAAGTGAACAACGAGACTGCAAAAGAACATAAACAGAGAGCAACCAGATCAATGGGGAAATAGAAACTAAAACATAGGATCTAGGAAAGTAATCTAAGAAGCCTGAAATGACATAAAACAAGTGAAGAACATGGCTTTGACGGAAAAATTAACACACACTTAAAACCAAACATGGGCAGATGACATACAGAGCATGTAGTTTATATAAATGCTTTGACAAAGTGCTTAAATTCTCTTTTGGGTGGTCTGCATGGTGGATATAAAATTAGACCATTGATATATCCTCATTTATCAAGCTACCCTTGGCCTTCTGCAATTCTATCTAACATCTTACATTTTCCTGAAAAGTTTAGGATCTTGCTACATGGGTTCATAAAATCTGTTCCTAATGACGATGTCAAGGGTTCCCACTCAACTGGGAAAAAGCCTTCAAGTGCTTCACCCTTTATGCATGGAATCAGCTCCAGAATGAGCTACTTGGGAAAAAACATGCTTCTTTAAGTAAATTTAAACAAACATTTAAATAGCAAAAGATCTGATTTGACTGATGAAATATTCGACTATGCTGTTGAACATGGTATTTTTTCTTTTTCTTTATATTTTGGTGATCACTGATGTTTCATAATTTGACAAGTAGTTACAAAAATCAGCCTCCACAGAGACAGTTCATTTCAGTTCATAGGAAAAATAAACACAATGGAATGAACCCGTACGCCGAGACCCCAGAGGTTTGGACTCAAGTCATGAACTTCAAATCAAGTCAAGCTCTTATCAGAAATTTAATGACTTGAGACTTGACTTGGACTGTTAAGTGAATGACTCGTGTTTGATTTGACTTGCCCCTTTTGATTTGAAAAGACTTTATATCTTAAACAAAGCGTGTTACAAAGGGAAATCTCTGGTGTGCAACGATAGAACTTCTTTTCTTCTAAATCCTATTATGACAGCAAAGACTAAGACGGTGGTGGAGAGGTCCTGTCATCCAGCGCTATCAAAGAGTTTTGTGTGAAATAGAAAAAAGTAAAAAATTTTTAAAAAGGCTGCAGCCAGCATCACCCAAACAATGGGTAGATTACTATGCGGCGTAACTCTTTACCATCATCACAAAACACACGAGGACAGAGAGGAACTGTGATTTCTTCCTCAAAGACATGATGCAGGTATTGTCTTAAAAAAAAGCAAAATAATAAAACAAACCAAAGCAAAAAATATAAATTTTACTATCCTAATGTTCATTCTTTATTATTTAGGTTTAATTGATATGCCACATACTACAATGTCATAGTTTTGGGTCATTCACACTATTATGCTAAAAACTGCTTTTATTTATTGATTTCATTATCCATGTGCAAATGTATTGGGGCTGCACAGTGGTGCAGATGGTAGAACTGCTGCCTTACAGCAAGAAGGTTCCTGGGTTTAAATCCAGGCCTGCGGTCCCATGCAAGCATGGGTTCTTTCCAGGTACTCTGGTTTCCTCCCACAGTCCAAAATCAGTTAAATAATTGGTCTCTCTGAATTGTGCTTAGGTGTGTGTGTGTGTGTGTGTGTGTGTGTGTGTGTGTGTGTGTGTGTGTGTGTGCATGTTTGTTTGTCCTGTGTGTCTCTGTGTTGCCCTGTGATGGACTGACGACCTATCCAGGATGTACCCAGCTTCTCGTCCAATGACCGCTGGAGATGGGCACCAGACCCCCTACTGTCACTTATACATTTCTTGAATCAGTTAAAGTTAGATTCATTTATTTCCAGCCTGTTTTTAGTAAATACTCCACATCTAACAAAACTGTGAAAATGTATATATGTGTCAAAAGCAGCACATCCAACTATATCAGTTTTTACTGTTGCAATTGGCTTACACAGATAGAATTTTTATTTTGTACAGAAATTAAGTTATTTTTTATTTAGATTTTTTTTTCTGAATTTACTAGATGTTTGTTTTTTGGGTGGACTTGGGTCAGAAAGCATGAGACTTTCTTGCGACTTGCTATATATTGACAGTGCCACCTCTGCAAAACCTAAACAATACTGAACAACAGAGAAATGAACTAAGATATGACAAGACTTTAATAACAATAAAATACCCAAAATGAACTTAAACATAAAAGAATACACAAACATCCGTAAATCGTGACAGGATCCTACAGATGGCCAATGATCCCAAACAGTAAATCAGCACCAGAAAGGAGAAATAAAGAAAATAAATAAAACAGAAGTGAAGATTTAATCTAATCTGCTCTAATTCTTACATAGACTTTGTTTAACCATTTGCATGACCTTTTGAATCTGACTGGTATTATAATTGGAACGACTGTAATTGGATCTATAAAGTGCTTTGAGTAAACTTTTGTGCATTAGTGCTATGCTTTCACCTATAAGTAGAATGGTAGTATCACTGTGACAAAAACACACAGAGGAACGTCTTTCAGAAAGGAGTAAATACACCTAGTTTCAAGTTTGACTGGTTGAGCCTGTGCAGTCCTGGTTGGCACACCCCAGCTACAGAGCTTTCACGTTGACACACACACACACTCACACATCGTTCTGACAGGGTGCTCTTCATGATATAACCCCCCCACACACACACACACCCCACACACACACACATACGTGTGAGTGAGTGTATATGCAGTATGGTGCAAGCTCTCACACATTAGAAGATAAGTTTTATGCAAACTGTTTTATCCAAACGCATGTTAGTCACAAACTATGATGTATTTGATTGATATGATATGGAACAGACCCACATATGTAAATCATAACTGTGAACTGGAAACTGATTGCACATGGTTTTCATTTTTTTACAAATACAAATCTGAAAAGTTTGACGTTTTGTCCATTTTTCCTTGTAAAAGAGCTCAGGCTCGGTCAGATTGGATGAAGAGTGTCTCTGGTTTCATGTTTGACCAGATTCTCAGCTGTTTCTCCTATATGGTTTGTGGCAAACTGCACAGTTTTTTCTGACTTTCTTTGTGCAATGACTTTCTTCTTGCCACTACTCCATAAAGGTCAAATTTGTGGAGTGAATGACTAATTACTGTCCTGTAGACAGCTGACTGCAGTTCCTCCAGAGTTTCCAATGGGGTAGTTTTCCAGAAAAGGGGCAGAGCACATAGGCACGGCCAACTTTTCAGACTTTAATTAGCAAAACATTTGAAAATCAAGCTTTTGGTTGTGACGTGACAAAATGTGGAAAGGTTCAGGAGTTACGCACTCGATGCAGTCACACCCTGCTTAAAATTTATTTTGCATAGGTTTCCTTATTTTGGTAGCAACGTGTGGTGCGTTTAATGTCAGTCAGAAAATAAAATCACCAGCTCGCTCAGATTTTCTCATACAGTAACATAAATTGTGCGCGCCGGAGTGGAAGCTCCCAGCACAGGGCGGAGCGTGCCTCTGTGGCCCCGCCCATTCGTGCTGGTTGCCAGGTGGACAGAGTGGGCGTGTGAACACTAAAGTGACTTTTACAGGTGATGATTTATTTACTGTGTGCGCAGTGACAGCAGGAGGGGGCAGGCTGAGACTCTGAGGACATTTTTCTCTCACACGGCTTCCACAGCCATAGCAGCGGGTAGGATCAGAGCAAGCAGAGCACATTCACACCCAGCTGAGGTCCACCTGTCCTGCTGCTTTTGACGGCTTACTTATCAGAGGAAAGGACTGACAGGTGACCCGCCACCATGTTTAAGAGTAAAAGCAAGAAGACCGCACCTATAACTCCTGCGCCTACGCAGCAAAAAACAACGTAAGTGTTTTAACTTTGTGTAGAAACTGTTTCGTGTTTCAGCCGCAGCCTCCCAGCGGAAAATGCGGTGACCTTGGGTCCTTTACGTCGTCACTTTTTCTTCGTGTTCCTTTGAAACTTTTACAATGCAAAACTCTCCGCAATGTGGATCAATAGAGTGAAAACATAGAAATGGCATAAAATCAATTAAAATGATGCAGTTATTATTGTATCAAATGTATGGACGGGTTGGACTGGATGTCCTGAGCCAGGCGTACCTTCTTAGGAACGGTCTCCTGTCATTTCGGTCAAACAGATAGAGACAGTTGTAACTGTGTGATGTTTTCTGTATCTATTCAGCTGTATGCCTGAGGTCTTCATTCAACCACACCTGGTCGCCATAAACTTGAATTTAGACATAATTCAGAGAAAA
>JAHHUM010000904.1:0-152290 GCA_036173005.1 Crenichthys baileyi
AATTCCAGGCACCATACATTTATACTCTGCATGTCAACCTTGTATTTGGAAAATCAGTTGGACTCTTGTTGCCCTTGATGCTCACACCCAATTTATACAATAGCAGAAATACAACAGTAAATAGGTAGGTGTCTTGAAGACAGATGGAATATAAATAAAGTATGGTATTTTATTCCTATAAGTCATCTGCACGGTTGAGCAGTTGGTAGCACTGTTGCCTTGCAGCAAGAAGGTCCTGGGTTTTATAAGTTTGCATGTTCTCCCTGTGCATATGTGGGTTCTCACTGGGTATTCCAGCTTTCTCCCACAATCCAAAAACACGACTGTTTGGTAAATTGGTCTCTCTAAATTGCCCTTAGGTGTGAATAAGTGTGTGCATGGTTGTTTGTCCTGTATGTCTCTGTGATGCCCTGCGATGGATTGACGATCTGTCGAAGATGTACCCTGCCTCTCGCCCGTAGTCTGCTGGAGATGGGCGCCAGCTCCCCCGTGACCCACTGTGAAATAAGCGGTATAGAAGATGAATGAATGAATGAATGAATATTTAACAATGACATTACATTTCACTAGTTCTCCCACCATTATACAGTCTTGCACACACTATAAATGTTTAGTAATCTTCAGTCCAAAAATACATTTTATTATTATTTTTGCAAATATTTCCTGAGTCAATATGTCTCATTTCTTTTCCTCTAGCAGCTTTACTTTACATTTACAATAATTTCTATTATCTGCTTCACTAGTTCCAGCTGTTTCAGACCACATTGTGGCTTGCAGCATAATCTCATTTATGTGATTTCCTCTTTCTATTTCCTCCTCATTGCTCCTGCCTAAGAATTCTTTGTTTTTTTTCACCACCGACAAGCTTGCAGCCACGCCACAGCACTGACGTTCAGCGTAACAGACCACAGCAGTTCTGAGCTCTGCACTGCATCAGCCCTGCAGGGTAGCGAAGACACCCTAATCTTTTTACAGCAGATCAACAGACACAAAGAGGCTCAGAGTGAAAGCTTGTCAGCAGAAACACAATCTGCAGCAGCAACAATACATAAATCTGTCCCATTAAAAAGCTGGACAAAAATGCTGCACATGACCTTGAATAACTAAATACATATTTTTTAATTACCTTTTTGTTAAAGATTTTTTTCAGCACTAATGGCCTTTATTAACGGCAACCAGACATATAATAAGCATATAGAGAGGGGGGGAGACATGCAGCAAAGGTCCCGGGGTCTAGAATTGAGCCCTGGATGGCTGCGCTATGGACCACAGCCTCTGCACATAAGTCCACTGCCACAACACTCCATTAAATACCATTTTTGAAAGGAAAAAAAAGAAACAATTTATAAAGATTTTTGTTTATTTCTTTTCATTTTCTTTTTAAATACATTTGAATGACAGCAAATCCAATGCATTTTCTAAAAAAATATTTAACACTGAGAGAATGTACAAACCAGCATCTGAATAGTTTACTGTTCTGACTTCACAATACAGTACTAAGAAGAACAGCAGGACTGCTTTCTTTTAAGAATAAGAAGTGAACCTGTGCAATTAAAGATTAATGAGGTAAAACTGACCATTTAAAATACTAAACCTATCTGGATGTGTTAATTTGCTAGAAATTATGATTTTTATTTGGATTTATTTGAACACAGTAGAACGTTCTAGGGAAACATGACAGAATGAAAAATAATACATTTTTAACATTTACATGATACAGGTTACTTTCAACTGGCCTCAGTATAGCAGCTGTAGAGAAATGTTGCCTTTCTAGCTGTTTGACCGACTGTTTTTAAAAACTCATCTACATATCTCCGAGCCCCGATTTCCTTTCCTTTGAAACTCGTTTGAAAGCCATTCTAAAACATTTAATTATCCTCCTCAAAGCTTGCGGGGATAAATTGGATTCATGGCAGGTAGTGGGTATCCGACTTGGGGATTTAACAGAGGAATGGAGTAAGGATAGGGGAAAACAGCAGGACCAATGATAGTAGAGTGACCTGGACCTACTGACATAGGATGGTACATAAGCTGGGAGTGAGGGAATCTCATTCTGTGGGGAAGCAGTGCTGGGTGCACTGGTTGCTGGTGCCGAGTGTCTCTCGCTGATTTGTCGTAACTGGACAGGATGCACGACGCCGGCAGAGTGGTGGTGGACTGAGAAAATCCCTGCTGAGTGGGAGGAACTTTCTGCTGCACTGTCCTTGGTCTGTCTCTCTTCTCTGTCTGATAAGGCCACGGGGCCACGCCACCCAGCTTCTTAGTGCAAGTCAGAGAGTTGTCCGTCTGGAGAAGCCTGCTGTGGAGAAGTTTGTAAGTTGGCCGAATGGGAGCAGGCCGCAGCAGCTGCACTGATTTGGGGATAACTTTGGTGAAGCTAGAGGTAGAAGTTGAGAAGGAGGGGGATGAGTGTAAAGGGTATGTGAAATATTTGCCGGTTCCTTTGTGATAAGGCTTCCAGGCAGAGTCTTTTATTTGGCTTTTTAGAGAGTCAGTAGCTTGCGCTTGGGAGCTAATTTTTAGGGCCAAACCTTTTTTTTTGGTGAAATATTTTTTAGCCCTCTGTTGCAGGTCACAGGTTTTTTTTGTTTCCCCTTGTAAATTTTTGGGTGTGGGCCAAAAGTTTTTCGGGGGGCCCACCCTTGAGCGTGGGCGGGGGGTTTTTCCTTTACTCCCCCGCTGGGGGATTTTTTTTTTCTGAAGAAACAGAAAGAGGGGAAGGACTGCGTGAAGAGGAGGAGGATACGGGCAGGGGAGAACCTTCAGAGGAATTGCAGTTCCTGCTGGAAGAAGCCCTGGTCGGAGATAGGGAGCAGTGGATAACTGAAGGCCTTTCCTTGTCCTCTCTCTGGGATCTCAGCGGCACATTAAGGCTGGCCTGAGCCATTCGCTTCTTCTTCTCTAGAGGAGAGATGACTTCTCCCGTTTTTCAGAGGGTTTGATGAGAACCCCCAAAATTTCTGGTGCAGGAAAATTGCAGGAAAGTTGGGCCCTTGATAGGGTGCAGAAAAACTCCACGGCCCCTTTCCCTTTTGGTTTAGAGCGCTCCGGGGGGCATCGGGAAAATTGGGAAGGGAGAGGGCAAAGTGAGGATTCATCGTTGTTTCACTTTGGCAGACCGCATCTGGACTTCTCTGAATGAGTAACTTCAAGATAAGACAGGAAACATTTTGTTACTCAATGTAGACTTTTTTTCTTTTTCTTTAATTTCATTTTATTTAGTGTTGTCCGTTGTTACCTCAGAATCCATTTCTCTTTCAGAATGACTCCTCTTCCTCTTTCCATCAGCCTTGTTCACTTTACTCTCCTGATTTCTCTTGTATGGCTTCCGTGGTTTGCTTGGAGGCAGAGGTTTGTCATCCTCTCCTTTTTTGTGGGCTCTTTGAAAGGCCCGCCCAATCTGCGTAAAAGCCAATTTTAAACTCAGTTTTTTCAAAATCTCTTTAAAATTTTGGGATTTATTTCTCCACCTGAATGATTTCCACTCACCTCTCATAGTGTCTCCGAGTGCAAGTAGCAGCGCTGGTACTACCTGGGCTTCCTCCAAGCTCATCATAGACCCTCTTCCAAAAGAGTTCCCGTAGGGCACCTGTTTTTTCTGCACATTTGAGGGAATTTTTAAATCCCACTCATTTTTACCCGGGAAAAAATTTGGACAATTTTTTTTTTTGTATCATCAACATGAAAATACTGAATAGTGAAAAAGACTGGTCCAAGATGGCCACCATGATGATAACCATCTTTTTTAGACCATTTTGCAGCCCATTTTAATTGTAGTTCCACCCTAAAATATACACTGCTTTACCACAGCTTACTACAAATAGGGATTCCCAAACATGCATTTTGTTTTATTGCAAAAACCCGCAAGATTTATAAAGAAATATTTAACAATTAAATTTTTAGGTTAATTCCCAAAAAAGGGGAAGTTTGGGTTTTGAAGTTTAAAGGGGGTTTAAACCTTTTTAAAACTGACCTCAGCAGAAAAATCTCTCAGCCCTCTCTATTTTTCGGGACATTTAGGGTGAGTTTTGGGCCCCGGGTGCTGGAAAACTAAAAGCCCAGTTCATTCATAATTTTGCCCTCATAAAAGAGCCCCAGTTTAAAAAAAAAAAATCATGGGTCACGCTAATGCTACTTTATGACCTTTTAAAGCATAATTTCATTTCAATTCAATTCAATTCAATTCAATTCAGTTCAATTCAATTCAGTTTTATGTATATAGCTCCAATTCACAACACATGTCGTCTCAAGGCACTTCACAAAAGTCAGGTACATACATTCAAATTAATCCTAACCATTTTGTGGCATGAGGCGCTGCTCCACTATTGATTTTCCGTCTAAAGTGATTTAAAGTGATTCCAATCAGAGAAATTGTCTTATTGAAAATAAAGCTGACTAAAAAGTAAGACATAAAAATAATAATAATAATGTTAACTTTCTATGCTGCTTTACTTTTATATGAGACAGTTACTTTCTTTGGAAACACCAATATAGTCCTCTTCTGTACAGCCTCCTTCCTCTATTTCCTGTGTTGTACTTATTGGTTTCTCTGTACAGACCGCCCAATACAAACATAGTAACAACTTATAGGTTAAAAAAATAAAGATCACATAGAATGCTATGACGTTCTTAGGAATGGAGTTGTTTTAAGATCTCAGAAGTCTGCTGGGCCAACTAATCTGGATGTTTAGGTAATGAATATGCCAGGAGAGTTATCCACTATAGGTAAAATGTTAACTGCTTGTACCCTTTAACTAGACTCTTTCATCAGAATTCTGAACTGTCCTTTAAAAAGATGCAATCTTTTACAGTAAACAAAAGAATTGCTCTCAGATTTAGCCTTGTTATCATTTCCAACTGTACTAGCATTTTGTAACATAGTACTTTAATTGTGCATCCTGTGTTTGAGTGGTGGCATACTTGCTTTCAGAGCTATTTTAAAAATGTCTTACAGGAAGGTGGTGGCTGGCCACCCTTCAAAAGCCATGTCAGTTGCTTTCCTTTCATGAAACAACACTTATATTTTTTCAGCTTGTGAGCGACCTCAATTGTGTTCACGTCCCAGTAGCAACGCGTTGGTGGTCAACTCTAGCCCAGTTTGGTTCCACTGAAATACGAGTTTCACTCTCGGTATTCATCCGAAAGTGGCGACATCAAAAAGAACATGATATTCTGAGAGCTCAGCAGACTCACTGTCCCCCAGTGTGGTGTTACGGTGACCATTTTTTAGCGTTATAACCTGACCGGTTAATTACTTTCCAGCACAAATCAGTTAACACTGAGCCCTTAAAGAACAAATAAGTGGAAAAATGACTCACCGATTCATATCCTCCAAGTTTCTCTACAGCTTTGTAGATCATCCAGAGATCAACTAGAAGTGGAAAAAACACATGAGAACCAAAACATTTTAATCTAACGTTCTTGATAATGAAGATCCACTTACTCTGTTTAAAGCCAAGATGTGGGATCCTTTCTATGGGTGTACCTTTATCTTTCATAAATGAGTGCAAACGTGCTATGAATGCTTTTTCCTCGATTGGCATCTTACTGGACCTTGTTTCTTCCTCACATTCAGTTGTAGAGTCGTGAATTTCAATGACACAGGGAGAGGCCTGGTGGAAAAAAAAAAACCACATATATATCTCTCTCTATATACACATCAAATGCATATATATTGACATATATATGTATGTATATATGACGTTGATGACTGCATTGTGTAGGAACTTGGTTTACAGTTGAATGCATCATATTATAGATGACAAAGAGGAGTCATCTCAAAACACACAAATGTTGAAATGAAACATCAAAATCAGAGAGTAGGGTTTTACCGCTACTTTCAATAGATAACCGCTACACATCCTGTCTGGAGAGAAAGCTGCAGACTTGTGGGGTTTTTGGTCTAGAGCTGTCAGTCAACGGTAACACTGTTGGCACTTTGAAAAACAAGCTGTTGCCAAAAGAATATAAGGGGTGTAAAATAAACATTACTTGTTGCAGGCCAGATGTTAAACAAAGATTGAAATAGGTTTTGTAACATCAGTTGAATTTGGGTTGATTGTAGCGTTTAGTTACTCCTTCTTTTTTATATCCAAAACTAGTATGACAACTTTAATATCTTTTGCAACAGACAGGCCAAAACAGCGGTGGCCCATTGAACTGGGGTGAAGATTAAAATAAAAATAAAAATAAAAAAAACCCTAATGGTTATAATATACCAAACATTACATCAAAATTAAATGAAAAGAAAAACAACTCACAAACACCAAATATTAAATAGATGTACCTTGATACTGTTTTAATGATTAACTTTAAAGTCTGACCTCACTGGTTTTATCTTAAGAAGTTTATGGCTTTTGTAAGGCTCTGTAATGCCGCTCTGCCTCCTTTTGTCTAAACGTTGCATCATTTTCCTTGAGGCTTAGCTTTTCTCTAATTGGTTTGGTGGGTATGACATTTGCTTTTTGTATGAGAGAAAAACACCCAATCTTTATGAATTTGTGCTTATGTGATTGTTTAAACATATAACAGAAGAAACACACTGTTAGTGTTTCTAGCATGATAAAGATTCCAAAGCCTGATTAAACATGATTGTAGTGGAAGATCAAAACATATTTTTTAGAAAATTCCAACCACGTGTGACTAACATTCGGCTTACGTGTCTGATCACATAAACGCTGTTCCTGGTTTTAGAGAAGCATCAGGGCCAACAGTTGCTGACATGAAAGAATAATTAGAATATGCTCGATTGCAAGAATTTCCAGCGGACTCTCTTAATTCTGCTCCTATATACGGTAAAGTCAGCTCGACTTGGTTCTTCTCCTTTGAGGTTTAGTTTCTTGTCAGTAACCACTAAGCCACCCACTCCTTTGTGACATCTCCACACAGCCTTGTGTGTTTTTCTCTAAACCTCTTAATATATAGATGCGTGATTTGTCTTTTCTCTTTGGAAGCATTTTTAAAAATTCCATTTTAAATATGCTGTTAGAGAGCATCTAATGGAGAGTATCATAATGTGAAACATGATCCACCAAGCTTCGGTACCATGGGTGGAGCTGCTTAATAATTGTACCTTAATTGTACCTTCTGCTCTTTACAGAGTAACACAAGTATAACAAGTTTATATTAGTTGGTCAATTAATCAGGCTGTCTGCCCAGGTAGCCAGTCTGCTGCTGAACAGAGATGCTGCTCTTAGCTTGCCAACTGAAGTTTCAGTGTTAGCTTAAAAAGAGCGATTGGTGGCCGTTTCCTATTTTGCCATGTATGTTGGCATATTAAAAAACATGTCTTACGCAGGCCTTAACCTAAGGAAATGAGGCATATTTTGTTGAAAATCAAGCCATCTGCATATATACTAGGATCAAGTGTTTGAAATTACTGTAGGGTCATGGCTGCGATATTCAAATAGTGGTTGTGTAAATGCTCTAGCATTGGCAAACATGCTGCGGAATGTTTCGACATGCCCAAAAAATATGTGCCAACTTGGCATAGCTTATCAAATTATGTATGCTACAGTGTTAAATGCGTAGGAAGGCACTGAAATGCACAGCAAAAACACAGTAGGGAGACAGGAGCGTTTTTGTTTTTAATGCCACAACTGTCTGTGTTTTTCTCAGACTAAAAAATTCATAGAAGGAACAATTTGTGGTTATTTTGAGGGAAATAATGTTACTGTTTTCTCTCAGCCAGATAACCAGCAGTGTGCAGTAAGAAGTAGTGGGGGCAATGCTGGAACACTCTTTCATTACAAGGATTTTAAACTGTAGAAATTATACCAAAAAAATCTAATTTTCAAATCGCAACTTTTTAAAATCGCTGTATACTAGGATACCAGAATGCCTAGTTACCACTTAACAAATGGAAACACAAGCTGACATTTTTACCAGTCTCTATAGAGCACACAAACAGACTATAATGGCTTCTGTCTCCCAACCACAAATACAGTCACTTAACTGCTCAAGTGAAATCTAAAGTTTTGAAAAGTTCACGCTAAATATTCAAATGCAAAATTTCACATTGCTGCCTTCCTGATCAAATTTCGGTAGGTTGGATGTCAATATTTGACTTTGACTCATCAGGCCCAGAAGCTGCTATTTCTGCGGCGCTCATTGTACAACAAAACAGCGAGAGGCGGTTTCATATTGAATCGAGTTCCTCTATGTGGTTCCTGGTTCCGAGAAGCAAACCTCTAGAGTGAGTAATAGTGAAGGTGCAGAGCTCTACCTAAGACAGTCCCGACTGAGTCACAGAGCAGTGGCCAACGCTGGCGTTCCCAGCTAACAGGGAGCAGCTCTGACTTTCCACAGTTGTTGTGAACCTCTGCAGGATCTGATTCCACAACATACAGGTTGTGAAGATAGAAAGGGAGATTTTATAGGCCACTTTGGCTTTCAAAGTAAATTGATCTACGGAGAGGATACTTTTTCAGCACAACAAAAATCTGATTAGAAACCTGGGTGAAATTCACCTACACTCACAAAGGGCCTGCTTACTTTCAGCCATTGTTTTTCTCGATCTGATTCACAAAAGTTTCAGGTTTATGCATCGACGGTTGCCTACAGGAAATGTCTGCGCTATGAGCCACATACTGTAGCCCCCCCCCCCCACCGTTTCTTCTGCAGCTCTCAGTCCACACCACAGAGAGAATATCATTGTGAAACATTCGCTTGATTTTCACTGATGAAATTTTTTGGAAAGCTGTGTGGGTGATGATGTCAGTGTGTTTTAGATGCGATTCTCGCAATGACTGTGAGTGGCGTTCAGGATTGATGCTATCTGGAGGGCAGAAGTCACCACAGAAACCGCCAGGCTTTAAACTTAAGTCAGCCTTGGAAATTTGATGAGCTAATTTGTGCTTCTCATATTGTCCCTCTCACTTCAGTTACCAGAATAGTGGCGTTGAGTTTCTTTATGCGCAATAAAATATTGCACCGTGTGAGATGTGTGCTCTTTTTTTCTGTCTCTCTCTCTTTTGTGTTGATCCTTCTTAGAATACAAAGCAGAAGCATGTTCCCTGTTACTCATTTCACAATCACTCAAAAAAGATGAAACAACTGTACACACACACACACACACACACACACATACACCCACACACACAATCAGCCCTTCAAAATGCTCTGCCCTGTCTTAAATCGAGCAAAAAGGGGAAATGAAAACACAACAGATAACACATTCTGAGCAGTGAAGTCTGTAGTGACGAATTAACTGCAGGAAACTGCCCAGAGGACCAACTGACAGTTTTTTTTTTTTTATTTATTTCTGGTACCTGTTTCGCTCTCGCCTTGTCTTCATCACTGCCAGCTGTTTGTTGTGGTGCCTCACTCTGGTCCTCTTCAGCTTCATCACACACACACACACACACACACACACACACACACACAAACACAAAAGGAGAAGTCAGCTAATTGTGTGAATTTGAATTCAAAGTAAGCACTTTATTTCGAGAAAATCCAAAATCAGCTTTGTCCAATTTGTGCGTCAATGGTCAGGTGACTGATCAACACACAAACACACACACAAGAAGTAATCTGTAGAGCACATTGTTGACGGAGTGTGATATAAAACCACAGGTTGAAAAACCACTTCCTGCTCAAGAACACAACCGCTTCTTTGCTGCACTGTATGATATTGTAACTAAGAACTACAGTATCTGGAAAAGGAGAAATTCTCTCAAATAACATGCAAATTCATCAGAGTGTAGCTATCAACTTTACCCCATGGACTCTCTATTTCGGTTATGAGAGTAAAAACAAATAATGCTGTACATTATCTCATATGAGGCAATTCTGTCTCCCAAAAATTTGATTGTTGTCTCTGAGAACGCGGTTGCCTCCCCACAGACGTATCCTGGGTCACTCGCATTTTAGGGGAAAATGAAACGCAAACTCTTAAAGAAAAGAAATCTCAGGCTGTGGGGCAAGATGAACTTCTGAGAAAGAGATGTCCTTCTTTGTCAGCAACTATCTCGACACATTGTGAGCCCTCCACCCACTGTGATATCATTTTTTTTCACGGGCAAAACTAATATGCTTCTCTTTTGAGATCACTGGTTTCCTGTGCTTGTGGCCAAAACCTTTAATTCTGCTTTCAGTAGCCTCTAACTTCCCCATTTTACATGATGTAGACATATTTTTAATACAACATTTCACAACTTGCTGAATTAAATGATTAACTTGTAGTCGGATTTTAACAAGACATTTACCGTTAAAATTATTGTAATCAGACAGTTTTACTACTTCTGGATCACTTTTATATAGATAAAGACATTTTCTTGATAGTGCAGATTGCTCTATAGAGCAATGTGACTTTCTAAATCCAACATATTTATTAAAAAATAAGTGAAATGTAGTAGAATAAACCCTGCCTTGATGTATCTTTTTCGCATATTGTTCATTTCATATATATTGTACTTTGAACTGCTACTATTTGACAAATTCAAAATCACATAATACTGAACTACTCTTACACTATTTAACATAATATTTTAAAATGATCCACAAATATAAACAGTATCTGTGCTGTAAACAATGATCTATATGATCTAGTTAGTACTCACCCATTTCCAGAAGCTATCTTCAAGTCTTTGGCTCGCTGTGTTTGTGACAGTAATTCATGCGACAGCCTCTTCAACTTCACACCACCAAATAGGAAGATGTCTTCGCGGGACAGTTTCATTGGTTGACTGATGCCATGACAGCAAATGAGGCTGGGAAACTGAGTTTTCTTTTCTTTTTTTCATACCAAGTCTCACAGTATCAGTTCTCATCATGTCATCCTCTGATATTCAGACTGAAAAGCGCAGCTGTGTTAAATCATTGGTAAACAGCAGACTTGTTTTATGTCTGAACTATTTTTTGGTATAATAGGCTATAAAAGCAATAAAGGGCTTTAGCTTTAAGGAATCCTAAACTGTGGGTCGTTGTCTTTGGTGTAATCCTTACATAAAATTGTAAAATAATTTCAAATTGTGTGCACATTCCTATGAATGAAAACAAGTAATTTAGGAGATTTCTTTTTTCCCCTTCATTTTTGGACTAAAAAGAATTGAAACAAAAAATATAACTAAGTAATCTAAAAATGACATATCAAAACATATCCTTCTTAATAGGAAAAAACCAAGCCTATATAAGCATGTACAGGGTGGACTCAATTTCAGCAAAATTGCCTGAATTTGAGGAAGTGAAAGCAGCTCTCAACCGATGTCCAAATAAAGGTCTGAAGGCTTCTACATGTCAGTGTGACATTTCCTGGATATTTATTAAAACAAATATGTACTTCTATATAATAAATAAAGGAAGCCAGTCAGCAACACATTTTCTGGCACAGTACATCAGTGTTAATAATCACACGTAGGCTTAATTTAGTGTTTAATGAAGTACTTTATGCTTATGTCGAATATAAGGGATGAAACTGGGAAACTGCACATCCTGCTTTCTTAGTAGACAATAAAACACTTAAAATAGTCAAAAAGCTGTGAAAGAGAAATAATATGAAGTGTCTTTGAACTTAAATTAAAATGTACTTTAGGAGAGCATTCATGCCAGCAGAAGTACAATTTGAAATCAAACTTAATATTATTTTTCTTTAAAACCCCTTTTTTCCCCTCCAAGCATTAGAAGGTTTGCAGATTATTTTGCTTATTTTGACATTTTAGATGTTAATCTCTTCGAAATGTCAATCTCTATCCGCACCAGATGGAAGAGCAGGGCATCCCCCTTTTCGAAGAGATCAAAAACATGCGGAGGAAACGTGGATAGTCGGGTGTTGCCTGTTGACTCTTCTGAATCACGACATCTGCAGTGTGAGATGGCCAGAGGAAAATGGAGGGAAAATAGCGTCTAAAATCTAAAACATGGTTATTTTTCAAATGCTGCGCAACATCTGCAGTCTTCTTGGAAACAGCTTCTTTCTTTCAAACTAACTTCATGCTTTCCAGCATCGTCAACTCTGAAGACGACACCCTGTAATTTATATTCAGCAGCACTAAAAAAAATATTTCTGCTCATCTCAAGTGGAAAACAGCTGCTTCTGCATTGTCTTGACGTTTTATTCTTAACCAATATAAATGGTCAATAGTCAGTAGAAAGTGTTTTAAAGAAGTAGAAACATCTCTCTTCCTTAAAAATGTAAGGTTTTTAATGTATGCAGCTTCCACTCAGCAGTCTCACAACTTTTACTTACCTACATGTTGGGTTTATTTACTGAGGCAAAACTCAGTTCTATGCATTGTTACCTGGTGCCCTGAGAGATTCAATTAATTACATTTGTTAATATATATATATATATATATATATATAAAAAGTGAAAACAACTCGATAAAACATCAAACCTACATCCACTTATAAGACACCAGGTCCAAAATAAAGACGATTATAGTAATAACTCAGCAGTTACCTGAAAATGTGTGGTGAAGCTGTGATTATTTTTCATTTAGATCACATGCGAGCCTCTGTTTAAAAACTTAATTCTTTGTAATTGCGTCAAAATGTTTTTGCAAAACTCGTGAGAAATTCTCTCGGCGTTCTTCAGCAGACAACAAATGTGGAGCTGATGAGCAAAAACAGAGGCTGTAAGACTGAGAAAATCCCCCAGCCATTCATTTCAGACTCTCAGTAACATGAAACATAGGTTGGGGTGAGGGCAGAACGATCTAAATGAGCACATGTGGACTGAATATTGTGATTTTAAATGCAAAGAAGGTTTCCGACCTGAGGTTGACTCAGTTTACTGGGCACGACCTGCAAAAGGTCTTAACTAGTAGATTCCAGTCTTGGATGTGAACAAAGTTCAAAGATGATATTTGTAATTCAGTGCATATCTATAATAATGCAGACGAGTATTAAATTGTTACAGATGTGCACTGAATTATCAAGATCTCATCTTTGTGGGAGGTGATGTTTCTGTTTCTTGTTCATAGTTTCAAAATTGTGTAGGTGCACGAGTGGAATTTTATTCTGAAACTACTTTAAGCGGAATAATTTCATGCCAAGTTAACAGTTTACATTAGTGGAAAGTTTCAGAAGGAATCAGATGGAAGCTTAGATTAACTACACATTTAAAGGGTCACATAAGAAAAACAAAACAGAAAAGTCTCGACAGAAAAGCCAGATATACCCTAGAAGGTAGGATGCAAGCTGGAGCTCTTTTTCTGGAATAATATGGCAATATTTACTCTTTAGCTGCACATTTTTATTTCCTTTATCTGCACTATTTAACAGACAGATGTTAAAGCAGATAGGTAAAATCTGATGTACGCATGAAATTGAAACCTAAGCGTTTAGAGGTGAATTCCCCAACTGTTACCTCATTCCAGGAAACGGACGGTAGAGAAAATACTCAGACTGTTCATACATCTGAGTTCCTGTTAAACCTCTGAAAATCCCTTTAGCTTTTCTATATTTCAAACTTTTCTTTTACTGATCTGGGTTTCACCAATAAAAACAAAAAAAAAAACTAGCAGAATTTGGTTACTTCTTTTATTATCAAGAATCTCTGCATTACATTACAGTGAAAAACCAAACATGAATAAAGCATTAACACAATGCCCTTTTCTATGCATGATCAATGGATTTATTTTTTAATCAACTGACATCGAAGCTTTTTTTTTGCGTGATTAAAAACAGAATGGATTTGCATATAGTCTGTTGTAAAGCATGATGAATGTTTTTGATGAAAATGACACTAACCATTGCACTTGCAACCCTTTTTAAATGGCACATTAACATTTGTTGTGCACTCAAATTCAACTTCAGCCCAGCGAGGATCCATGAAAGCAGAAATAAATGCTGACTTTTATGTTCTTCTCCAGCTTTTCCCTGAAAAGTTACACATGTTGAAATTATGCGGCCACAAATGAGGAAGGACTTGAAATGAAAACTGCTATTTACTCACAGTAAAAAAAAAAAAGGGAACTTAACCATTTTGTGCACTGCCCCTACTGAAATCAACAAGCCAGAGCACCGCAAACATCATTTGTTGGGTTTAAATATTCACTTCCACCACGGTCAGAAAAATAAACAAACAAGAAAAAAAAAATACACAGGATAGAGGTTCAATCATATAAAAAGGATGATTCAGTCTGCCGGTATAAGAAGGCAAAAACAAGGCATAAAAATTAGGCCGTATCATGTAGGAAAAAAATGCTACAACTACATCAAATATACCCAAAATCAAACTGAAGGAACTTTCAAAAGGAATGTGAACTAGAAGTGTCATTATTTATGCTAGTGCCTGAAATTAAGACCTAAAAATTGATGTTGTACTGCATCACATTGACAAATAAATACACTTCTTTTCTCGGGGGCAGGTCTATGGGTCTTCACAAATCCATAAACTATGCCATCGGCTGCTTACAGCATCAATAATTCAATTGAACCGTGTTCTTGAAATAAAGGGAGGTTTCAAAAACGTCTGGCCCACATGCTCATTGGTCCGGGATGTGGAGACTCGTTTTGTTCATTTTCAGTCTGATCTAGAGTGTGTGAGCACTGACTTTGCCGTATGTCGATTTTTACTGCAAAAATCCTCTGACATCGACCCTGCTGATCCGCTGGGCTAGATAAGCTCCACGTAATTTGCCGGGAACATCCCGAAGTGACCATCTGGACCAAATCCTCGCCACCAGCCCTCGTCGATCATTTCGATTCCGGTGATTATTTCGTCTGGGTCGAAAGAGATCTCTGTGTCGTCGGCTGAAAGACCAGAGGAGCAGCGTGTCAGAATGAGCAGAGGTAACACTGTGGTTCTGCAGGCATTGCATGCTATGTGTAATCAGCCCAGTCCAGAAAGCAGAGTCTCTAACGGTATAGGGGACATTAGTAAGCATACGGCTCGCGTCTCCTGCACATACAGAAAAACTGGATTAATGCATGAATAGCTTTGTTACGAGAACAATGAAAAACAGGTTAGCACTTCTCTGTAGCAGCGTGATAAATTAAATTAAATTAAAAACAATATAAAATAACATATATACAATTTAACGTAAAGTCGAGAATCAACATTACAAACAAATGCAAATGTGGGGATCTCCAAAAGGCCACAAGTATCTCCTTTGCCTTGGCTGCATTTAGGTCCAGGTTACTGTTGTCACACCATCGCCTCTGGTTAGTATGGGATTTAGTGCAGCATATGCTGCTCACCAAGACAAAACATACTGAACACAAAAACAACACCCCGACTCTGCAAGAACGGTCAAACACTTTTTCTGACAACCAGCAGCTATTGTCTCTTCAGCTCCCAGACACCGACAACATGCAACTGAAAGAAGAAGTGATGCAACAGAGTGGTCACCCAGTCTCTGAGAAAATGTGCCCTTCACTGGAAACATGTTTGAATTCAAAATAGCTTGTTGTGTTATTTATAAAAGCTCCTGTTACAACTTTAAAATGTTTTCAGCAGCGTCAATTAAACTAGTACAATTTAAGCGTCTTCCATGTCATTTCAGGGCCTTTTTGAAAAAAAGTCTTAAGATGAAGCAGTGGGACATAATGGGGACTATGCATGGGCTGTCCCCCCCCTCACTTGTTGCTGCACACTGCTGGTCATCTGGCTGAAAAAAGACAACTACACTTTTCCCTTGCTTACAAGATGTGGAAATATAAAGAAACATCAGTTTTAAAACTACAGTTGGCCAATTAGAAGCAGCATGTCTGGTAAAGGAGCCGACGGCAGGCTCTACCTTATCATCATCAGTTCAGCAGCACTGAGGACAACTGCTGCTTTACTCATCTAAATAAAAGCAACCTGAACCAGGCCTAATGCAGATGTTAAATGAAAACCTGGGGAGGCCACCCTAGATAAAATAGTTACAGCAGATACCACAGAGCTGCAACATCCCCGAGTGCAACTCAGACCAAAGACCTGCGATTCATGTCCTCCATTCCTAACAGGGCAAACAAATGTCAGTCACTAAATAATATTAGGAAGGAAATAAGATTTGGCACAGAAATGATTGTTTTCCTTGACTGTGGAAGGGGAATAAAATGCTGGGTAAACAGTCAGAGTAACGAATCAGACCATAGAGCTGAATAACCACTAGTCATACACATTCATTTCCTAGCATCTAGCAGCAGTTAGGTCGACATAATTTCTCCTCTGGTTCACACCAGCTCCAACACTGATGGACTTCAAAAAACACACTTAGTCTTTAACACAAATATTACTTTTAGCTGCCCACTATTACTCAGGCTATTTCTTAACAGCTTTTACATCAAGCAGTGCAGCTGTTAACTACAACAATGGTTTTCAATCACATGTTGAAGCATAAACGCAGCATTTAATAATGATCTCCAGGAAACAGCTAAAGTAACAATCCCAGTTTGGAAGTTCTATTTGGAAGTCTGCAAATATAAACATCTGGATTTTATCGCTATTATTGCCACAATAATATTGTTCTTCCCATCTACAGTAAATGGTACCATATTTGCCTTATACTGAGAATGTGTCTGTTTAAGCATTCAGAAACATTTGTCAACAGGTCAGTTTATAACTTTAAGCTGAGCACAAAATGGCTTTTTAAAACTCAGAGAAGGGGGCTGTCTGCGCTCGATCCGACCGTATTTTACCTGTGAGGTTTTTCTGTGCTCCAGTAGCAGAGATGTGAAATATTAAGAAATACAAACATTATTGAAGGACACGATCTGTGACACCCCATAAACTCTGTCAGGCATTTCAGCTGATCATCCTCTGGGACACACCATGGGGAAAAGCAGCTCTCCCAGCTGGATTAGAGTCTAGATTTATTTTATCCAAAGGATGGTATATATTTTTCCCATCTTTATTTCCACAGTAACACATAAATTATAGCTTCATGTTCTCCTCTTTGCAGTATCAACAGTCTAAGTTACAGTTTAGTAGTTTACATGAACTACAGGGGTTGGACAATGAAACTGAAACACCTGTCATTTTAGTGTGGGAGGTTTCATGGCTAAATTGGACCAGCCTGGTAGCCAGTCTTCACTGATTGCACATTGCACCAGTAAGAGCAGAGTGTGAAGGTTCAATTAGCAGGGTAAGAGGACAGTTTTGCTCAAAATATTGAAATGCACACAACATTATGGGTGACATACCAGAGTTCAAAAGAGGACAAATTTTTGGTGCACGTCTTGCTGGCGCATCTGTGACCAAGACAGCAAGTCTTTGTGATGTATCAAGAGCCACGGTATCCAGGGTAATGTCAGCATACCACCAAGAAGGACGAACAACATCCAATAGGATTAACTGTGGACGCAAGAGGAAGCTGTCTGAAAGGGATGTTCGGGTGCTAACCCGGATTGTATCTAAAAACATAAAACCACGGCTGTCCAAATCACGGCAGAATTAAATGTCCACCTCAACTCTCCTGTTTCCACCAGAACTGTCCGTTGGGAGCTCCACAGGGTCAATATACACGGCCGGGCTGCTATAGCCAAACCTTTGGTCACTCATGCCAATGCCAAACGTCGGTTTCAATGGTGCAAGGAGCGCAAATCTTGGGCTGTGGACAATGTGAAACATGTATTGTTCTCTGATGAGTCCACCTTTACTGTTTTCCCCACATCTGGGAGAGTTACGGTGTGGAGAAGCCCCAAAGAAGCGTACCACCCAGACTGTTGCATGCCCAGAGTGAAGCATGGGGGTGGATCAGTGATGGTTTGGGCTGCCATATCAAGGCATTCCCTTGGCCCAATACTTGTGCTAGATGGGCGCGTCACTGCCAAGGAACACCGAACCATTCTTGAGGACCGTGTGCATCCAATGGTTCAAACATTGTATCCTGAAGGCGGTGCCGTGTATCAGGATGACAATGCACCAATACACACAGCAAGACTGGTGAAAGATTGGTTTGATGAACATGAAAGTGAAGTTGAACATCTCCCATGGCCTGCACAGTCACCAGATCTAAATATTATTGAGCCACTTTGGGGTGTTTTGGAGGAGCGAGTCAGGAAACGTTTTCCTCCACCAGTATCACGTAGTGACCTGGCCACTATCCTGCAAGAAGAATGGCTTAAAATCCCTCTGACCACTGTGCAGGACTTGTATATGTCATTCCCAAGACGAATTGACGCTGTATTGGCCGCAAAAGGAGGCCCTCCATCATACTAATAAATTATTGTGGTCTAAAACCAGGTGTTTCAGTTTCATTGTCCAATCCCTGTATATATGCACAGCTTAGTTAATGCTACACAATTACTAACTTGCTTTTTTTCTGGAAGTAACATTTTACTGACAATATTAAATTATAGCAGCAGAGGGAGCTTCATGCAAAGTCACTGGAAATGGTGCTTGTGGGAAAGGGCCTGATGTTTCAAAACTGAAATCTTGTTGTTACACTATGACGAATATTAATTGGGGTTATTTTAGGTTTAGTCCTGTTATGATCTTATCTTATATACAAATGCAAATTCAGCAGAAGATATTATACTGTTGTTATGAGTGGTATTGTTCGTTAAGAAGTTGCTTTAATAATTTCTACACATTTTAATTATAAATGGGTTATAAAGAATCAGTAATAAAAATAATCCTGTTCAGTTGACCAATTTGTGACCATCAACCACTGTAGCTGCTTAAAGACCGGTACTAGTTTTAATTTGCAGAATTTATCCTTGTGATTCTGTGTCTAAGCTTGAATTAAATTACATTTAAATTCAGCGTAAACCATAACACAGTGATGCAACAGGAGGTTTGTGGCTAATACGTCTTTTATGTGCCTTACTGAAACAGCTGATACATTTATCTTGAGAGAGAACAATAGAGAAAGGTTGTTTTACGTTTGAATTAAACTTGGGCGGGTCGCAGGTGTCAAGTTATGCCAAGTTTTAAAAGCGCTACAGTTTTCTGTAGTACGGTTTATACGTTTAAAAACCATTTTAAAAAGAAGCTAGAGAAAATGCAGCCTCTCCCCCATTGGTTGATGGGCACTGCCTTCTTTCAAGAAAGACATAATCAGGCGTTTAGACATTTTTCTGGTGGCAAAAACACCATTAAACATGGTCCATTAAACACTCTCATTAAAGGAAAACGGTTTTTAAACAAACTAGGAGCAGTACGTCTGTAATGCTGTGAAGCCTACAGGCTGATTACCAGAGCAGATAGCCCAACTGACCAGCTAATATCAACCTGTTTTGCTTACATAACTCTAAAAAGTAGAAGAGCAAAAAAAAAAAATAATCTAATATTCTGTGCAATAAGCATCTTGTTTTAAAGCAGGCTTGTTTTATATTTTTGCTCAAGTCTTAATCAAAATCTCAAAAAATAAATCAAGGTTATATATAAAATTATTATACCTGTAATAATCAATGTTCCTTTTTTTATTTTAGTAACAGGAAGAACGCATGTTTTTGTATTTTAAAGCACTTGGATCATGTAACATGTCTTACTTTACGGCTTTGTGTAAATGCCTTAAACCACAGTACTTATACCGGCCTATGCTTAGGCTGAATACATTTTCTGTTGTGGCACAGGTAAAGTATATTGTTTATTAATTTTTATCCTAACAGCCTGTTTTGATGACAACCCCCAGTCATTGATCAACTGGTACAGACATAATCCATCTTTTTATGTTGCATTGTGACAACTCACCAGCCTGATAGTCATACAATGCTCTGGCACAGATGCCTTTGTCTGATGTTTCCTCTACAGTCATTTCGTAGGAGTTACTCTCCTCCACCTGCAAGAGAAATGACCTTAACTCATGTAGCAGATTCAGGAATGTCGTAGGTGAAAAGTGTCTTGCTTTAGTGAAAAGACCACCCACCTGGGCAGGCTCTTGATAAGGTGTTTCTTCAACATTTGTGTTAGCAGATGGTGCCTCCTCTGAAAAAAATGAGGTACTGTGAGTATGACGGTGCGGTTAGAGCCGGTCATCTGCCAGTAGGTGGCAGCACAAACAACCAAAGGGAATAAAGCTTTTTTGTTGTTTAAACAGATGGGAGTGTCGGAAAACTGATATATGAAGGTTTAAGATGATGGGAAATGAAAAACCCCACCTTTCTTTTGTTCCTTGGGAGGAGTCTCCTGCTCATCATTCTCAAATGTGGACTGCTCATCATTCAAATCCGGTTCTTTAGCACCCAAAACACAAGCACAGACATGCATGTACACAAAGGCACACATTCACCTGTCTGCACAGGCTCAGCACCACCGCCAGACCCACTCATAAGAACCTTCATAAAGTTTTTGTTGGCAAAAGACAGCAACAAAAAAAATAGAGAATCTGCAGGATGAGCTGAGTGCAAGCGTGACAAAGAATGAAAATTACCCTTATGAGAAATATGAGGGAGATGGCAGACATAAATGACAAATGAAACACTGAGCTTTGAGTCTGTAAAAGCCAGATGTGTCACCCCAGCCGTTCACCATTTTAACATTTATTACCAATACAAATCTAAAAGGTGTGATGTGCCATTGTATTCAGCCCATACAAGTTAATACTTTGTAGAATCCCATTTCATTGTAATAACAGCTGCAAGTCTTTTGGGATATGTCTCCACCAGTTTTGCATATCTAGATGAAAATATTGTTTCCCTTTCTTTGCAAAAAACTCCAGCTCTGTCAGATTGGATGGAGAGCGATCTTGCCGCAGATTCTCGGTTGGATTTGGTTCTGGACTCTTTAAAGCCATTTTAACATGCAAGTATGCTTTGATTTAACCATTCCACTATTGATCTGGCTGTATGAATCTCCACCCCAGTCTAGTCTTTTGCAACATCCAAAAAAGGTTTCCTCCAGTCTCTGATTAATGCTTCTCCTTGCCTGTCCTGTCAACCTAGGTGGACAGCCATGTCTTGGAATATTTGCAATTGTAATTTCCTCTTTACATTTTCAGATGATGGACAAAGCTCTGAAATGTTCAAAGCTTGAGATATTGTTTCTAACTCTATGCCAGTCTTCATGATGCTATTTGTTCTCTAATGTTATTTAACAGACCTCTGAGGCCTTCATAGAACAGATGAATTTATACTGAGGTTAAACTACACACAGACTGAACTGTATACACTAAAGTTGACTTATGAATTCAAGTGGCTGCACTGGGTGTTTTTTAATATCAGAGTAAAGGGGGCTGAATACAAATGCAACACTTTTTTAACATGTAGGCAACCTGGTATTATTTTCAAAGAAAGCCATTTGTTGGAAATATTTTACTCAGGAGGTCAATTCTAAGTAAGAAATCAATCATAAGCAGTGGGTGTGCGTTCAGTTTCTGAAACTAACATCTGAGACTTTATATAACCGTTTGTTTTGCAATTAGTTTTGGTATGATTTGGGTTGACAATACTGGTGTGTTTCATTCTTCCTGTATCTATATGTGTGTGTGTGTGTGTTAAGCACAGACCTGTGGCACGAACAACCGAGGTGGCTCCTGCTGCCACAGGAGAAGGAGAAGCTTGGCGAGGAGGTGAGCTGGCTCGCTCAGATTCGTACACTTGCTTAGACAGAAAAGGGCTTTGAAGTCGCCCTGAGCAGACGAAACAAACAGACCCCCAAAACATGCCCACAAATGGATGAGAGAGAAAACAAGCAGGAGACAGACTCAGCAGGGGAAAAGACACGGTTATGATCACGACGCAACCAGACCCTCTGAAGAAGAGCTTTGACAAGGAAAAAAAGACGGCTTTGAGAGACAGGGATTACATTCGCACCCACCACTCCCTGACAGCTAGCTAAAAAAAACAGGCTGTGGCAATTAAAGCAAGCCGTTATTGTTTATGCTGGGGCAATACCTGGCTGAGGGCTATCAGGGGCAGCAGAGGGCGCGTCTGAGTCACTGGGCGTTATTCCTCGCTCCCTCTGCTTGAACATCTCTCTGGGGTTCACAGCACGCTGAGAGATGAGCGAAGCTGCGTCCTATGAAAGACAGACAGAAAAACATAGAAAAAGACTACAAAACACCTAAAATACTGATCAATCTGTAGATAAGCGATTGTGATAAAGAAAAAGTAATCAGTTACAATCTTTAGAAATATGTATTGCAGACTAAAATTGGAAAAAGGAGCCACTCTGAGCTTTAAAGAAGAGACAAATAAAGAGAAAATGTGCAGGTATTTTTTTGGGGAAGGAAAACTCACGTTGGCTTTTTCCACAGATTCACCTCTCCTGACTGCTTTCGCTTGAGCTGCATCCTTCTGCTGTTGGTCCTCCTGATAATGTTGATATAAAATTTGGCACAACTTTCTGACTTTTACAGGACGTGTCCGCAACAACACTGCCTTCACCATATCATACCACCGCATTGTACCCAAATGTTCCTTTTTCGCACCCATAAACAAACTATTTAGCCTCCATGTGCTAAAAATCCCATCAGTTTTTCTCTTTGTAGAAATAAATTGGAGATGCAGAGCTCAGAATTTTCTTTGCCGATACAGATGCTGATTTTTTTTAACTAAAGACTAAAATGTCCAAGAAAACTGAGGGTTGTGACTGTGGTAGTAGAAACAAAGAGAAAAGGAAGGACTTGCACCCTACCTATGGATCTCTGCCAGACTTCTATTACAATAAAATAGTTTTGATCCATTTAACGAACAGATATTTAAATGTTTGACCTGAGGCAAAAAAGGCAAAATCCCACAGTTTAATATAAATTCTGATTATTTTCTGAAAGCTTGCTATTACACATTTTTCCCCATTAACTTTGGTTTTTGATCCCCATTGCACGTCGACTCCACATTCACTACAGTACACTACGAGTAGAACATAGCAAAGTTTTGAACCATTTGTTACCCAAGCGGGATAAAATGTTCCACTGCCTCATACAAACTGCTGAATTGTTAGTCCAAAACATCCTGCCCAAACAACTCAGGTAGAAAACAACCAAAACTACAAAAAGGTATGAACTTGGGAAGCAGTGAAATGCCCAGCATGTGCATACCAAAAACCCCAGACAAATCTGCATCTGTTGTTCATGTCTCTGTCAGCCATCTGAAGAACTGAAAACCATTTACTCAAAGAGTCATTTGATCAGCAGTCGGAGTGAGACACTCACCCAGCGTTGTTTTTCGTGCTCTTTGCTTTCAGCCTCCTGCTGCTGTTGATATTTCCTAACAAACAGGAATAGGATGATGCTGTTAATGGATGTTGTTATGAACCAGTCATAACCAGCGCACACACTACCTACTTTTGCTGATCAATTTGAGAAGCTCTCTCCTTGTCTCTTTTCTCCCTCAGCACTGCCTCCTTGGTCTCTCTGTCCTTCCTCTCTCTTTCCAGCTTTTGACGCTCCTCCTCAGCCCTGCGACGCTCCTCCTGGCGACGTTTCTCCTCTTCTTTCTAAAAACCAAACAGACCAGCAAGATCAGAATGGATCTGAAATTCTACGTGATTAGAAACAGGAGAAAAGTGTCCTATAAAAACCTACAGCAGTTCCAACACAGAGTTTAACATATTTATCACTTCCTTTTAGACACAAATGAGAATTTATCATGGCACTATTTTTTTTTCCCAAGCAATATGTTTGCGCTGTGCGAACCAAGCAGATTCAGACTGATGTTCCTCTGTTGAGGTCAGAGAAACCAACCATCTGAGGTCAGAGTGAACCTCCACAGCCCTCCAATGAAATGGTTTTATAAGAACTGATGTACCTCTGCCTGTGCCCAGAAGGTGTCTTTATTGGTCTTCCTGATTTCTGACATAGCGTTGGTTTTCTGGTACACTGAACCCTGTGGAAAGACAAGAACATATACTACTAGGACAAATAGAAAATCTATAATGACGTAAAGTGTCAGTTAAACCAGACACCAAGTTTCATTAAAGAAATTAGAGATTTTTTTATGTTTTATGGACCAGTTCAGACTGCCAGTTCAAACAGGCAATATTTAGCTATGTAAAACCATTTAACAAATATTTTTTTATCGCCGACTGTGTGTATTCATAGAGCCCTCCAAGTATTAAAGAACTGAGTAAAGATCTTTTTAGGGATACACGATATACATCATAATTTTTTAACATATCGGTATTGGTTCCATAAGTAAAACTGGGCTGATATTAATATTCGTTTGTTTCCATCCTGTTGGCGTGTATTTGTTTCGGGAGGGGGTTGGGTTAGGGTTAGTGGGCATGTGACCGACAGTGATGCAGTGCAGGATTGTGGGGAGTTTTCCATTACAATTGAGAACCATCTTAATGTGGACAGGATCGTCAACCGCAAGGCGGCCCCACAGTCCGAAAAATTAAGGCGATGTCATTTGAAGTGACACAACTAGTGACGCCAACCCGGACCTAATCAGTCTTCTAATGTCGCGTTTTCAGCAGGGGTCCGCTGGCCTGGAACAGCAGCAAGCAGATACTAAAAATAGTAACGGTTCCACGTAACAATATTAATATCAGGTTCTGATATTAGCCCAAATCTTCATATCGGTCCATCCCTGGATCTTTCGACAACTTATCATTTTGTTAAAGATAGAGCATACCACGGGCCCCTGAGGACCGCTGTCCTGAAAACGGCTGGAGGCTTCTTTGTGGAAGCTGTAGTTAGCTCCTGAAGCTTTGGCCACCTTCTGCATGATCGCCTCAGGTTCCACATCCTCATCTGCTCTGGCATTGATGGTGACGTGGGCCCCCTGAAGCAACAGGAGAGAAAACTTTCCTTCAACACGCAATCGCATTTTAAAGTTAGTCCTTGAATGCACCACCCAGTAAAAATGCTGCTGTTAACAGCAATCAGATCAATCTGTCAGCCACCATGCAAATAAAAACCACACTCTTTTGATTGTTTAATTATCACCACTATTAATTCAGACAACAGGATTAAATGCAAAAGCACACATCCAACGGCAGCATTATTCACAATGAGGTGATGGCCCAGGGCCTTGTAAAAATGCAAACTTCAATGTGTTTTATTTGGATTTTATGTGAAAGTCCAACAAAGTAGTGCATAATATTGAAATAGAAGGAAAAAGACATATGGCTCTCAAAGCTGTGGCATACATTCGCATTCAGCTTCTTCAACTCTGAGACCACTAAATCAAATGCCTTCTGAAGTCCCCTAATTGGTAAACAGTTTATTAATTTACACAAAGGAGGACTCTAAAAACAACATACCCATGATAGTGGCAGCATCATGCTGTGGGACAAGGAAAGAAACAAGGAAACTGGTAATGGCTAATGGAAACATGGTTGGAGCTAAACACAGGGCAATTCTAGAAGAAAACCTGTTAGAAGCTATAAAAGACTTGAGACTGGGATCGAGGTTCACCTTCCAGCAGGAGGACTCCTAGCATACAGCCAGAACTACAATGGTATGGATTATATCAAAGAATAATCATCTGTTAAAATACCCCAGTCCAAGTTAAATCCAATTGAGAATCTGTGGCAAGACAGGAAAAGTTCAAGTTTACAGACACTCTCTATCCAATCCGACTGAGACTGAGGGATTTTGCGAAGAACGGGCAAACCTTTCAGTCTCTAGATGTGTAATGGAGGCGAAGACAATCCCCAAAGGATTTGCAGATGTAACTGAAATGAAACAATATCCCATAAAGTGTTGATTCAGGAAGGCCGAATACTGCATGCCACCCTTTTTAGATTTTTTTTTGTAAAAATATTTTTGAAAACTTTGTATCTTCACAAAGTAAGTGGTGCTTTTTGTAGGTCTACCACATAAGACATTAAGGTTTATGGATGTACAGTGAAAAACTTCAAGGGGTGTGAATACTTTTCCGAAGTGCTGAATCATTAAATACCATATACTTTGTAGACACTGCAACTTCTAGCATCAGAAGTGCATGTTAAATAAAGCAAGCAGTGCATAGCATTGCAGCTAAGCTGCCTTTACCATTAGAACCAGATGCACTGATGCAATGGTCCTTCTTGTTTATCGTCATTTGGGAAATTCGGTCATACTTTTTGTTTTTATACAAACCTTAATGAAAACAGTCAATCCTGACGATTTGTTAGGAGCATGGTTGAATCTTTTTTATCAAATTTTAAAAAGGTTTTGAAATAATAAATTTGTAAACAATTGAGATCAACTACAGAGTCACACAGCTAAAGAAACAACAACATGCGATTACCAACAGCTCGAAATACCCAAATGTAAAAAAGCACAAAGTTTCATTAAACAGCCAAGAGCCAAAAAGGTTCCACCGATCCTGTGACAGAAACTTCCTCAGCAACTCTTTGAGATGAAGCAGAAGAGCTTCTGCCTGAACGCAACCCGCTGTGGGTACAGTGAAAGACGCAACTGCTGACTCAAACATATCCGTTAGAAACATACACCGCCTGGCCAAAAAAAAAAAAAAGGATCACAAACTCTAATATTTCATTGGACCACCTTTAGCTTTGATTACGGCACGCATTCGATAAGCTTCTGCAATGTCACAAGTTTTATTTCCACCCAGTGTTGCATTAATTTTTCACCAAGATCTTGCATTGATGATGGTAGAGTCTGACCGCTGTGCAAAGCCTCCTCCAGCACATCCCAAAGATTCTTTATGGGGTTAAGGTCTAGATGACACACATGGATTGGTGGCCAATCCATGTGTGAGAATGTCGTCTTATGCTCCCTGAACCAGTCTTTCACAATTCAATCCCGATGAATCCTGGCATTGTCATCTTGGAATATGCCCGTGCCATCAGGGAAGAAAAAATCCAATGATGGACTAACCTGGTCATTCAGTATATTCAGGTAGTCAGCTGAACTCAGTCTTTGAACACATACTGTTGCTGAACCCAGACATGGATAATTTACTTTACAGTAATTATCCAATAGAAGGGTCGTACCTATTTGCTTAGTTAAATCCAGGTGGAGACTTTTTTTTTTGGCCAGGCAGTGTACATCTGTATTGACAAACAAATAAGCTAAACCTAAATGCGCTTTGCTATTCTGATCAATCTTATGCTCTATACCACTTTTGCACCACACACACAACAAAATTATTATAGTTCATTCTGTCTTGACGACAGCCCAGTATGATGTGTTTGGTTAAAGATAGAAAGCACAAAGTAGCTATTGCTTCCGTGTTTCTCTTCCAGCAAAACTATGCAGGCCATGATGAAAAAATGAGCCACAGAGTCATTAAGCTAAAACAAATGGCTTTACACACACATACTTGTACATACTGCTCCACTTATCCTTATTTTTATTTACTCTAAGGCTTATATATTTATACTTAATGTCTGTAAGCTGTGAGCGCTTGAAACCAAAGTCAGATTCTTCGTTTATGCACACAATCTTGGCCTGATTCTGCTTCTGCTTCTTACAGTCAGAAACTCCTTCCTGTTTAGGTACAAACAGCCAGCATATGAGTCAGTTTTTTAACCCTTCTGTTTTTAAGGCATAAAAAGGCTGGGAGGGCAGATGGCTAACATCCTGGTATCTATGTGCAACTATAACATAGTAATTATACCAACAAGCACTAAGAAGTCGTTTCCTGGCATGTCTGAGCTGCTGATTTTTATTAAAGTTGATCGATATTTAAAAAAAATGAAAACAGTGCCTAATAGTACCTGCTGCTGGTTAATGTGGGAGTTACTGGTTTTAATGCATTTAATGAGTAGCAAAAAAAAGGTTTGATCACTCATTAAAGTCCATTAGCATATTCCCATCTCAGGATGACTTCTTTGTGAGTCTTTAGATCCTTGATTCATTTTTTTGAACAATTATTAAAACTGAACACTTCAGATATTTATCATGCAGACAATACAACAGAGAATAAACAAATATTTTTCCATCTACCATTTTTCATTTTCAAAAATATCTAAACTTATGAAATATTTGAATCAGATCTCAGACTTTTCCAGTCTCCATAGGAACCCTGAAAGGTCGAAGCAGCTGCCTGTAAACTAGATGTTCGACAGCGCAGGGCTGGTGCCTTAACCCAGACAGAATGACTTAACCTGGGAAGACTCCTGACTTTGTAACTCTGCCAACGTTTTGCATGAGCAAAAAGCCAAAACAGTTAACCAAAAAAAAAAAAAAAATAGTCTTTTTTTCCCCCCACACACAATCCACCGTACTGTTATACATTGTTTTTCACTTTACAAACGACATCAAAATGCATATTTCAAGCTGCCGCCAACATTCACTGTTACCTTAAGGAAATTGGCTATGGCGCTGACATGGTTTGCACATATTCCCTTCCTGGCGTCTTTTACACCCTCTCCAGTCTGTAACATAAAGCATTATAGAAAGTTAACCCGCTGTGACTACATAAAGCATGATTAAATGCTGGAACGCAGACTGCAGCGCTGACCCAGTTGATTAGAACATATTTAGGCAGGCCAGAATTGGGATCCTGGACGCGGCAGAAGGCGTACATCACTTTTCCACTGTTGAGCTCCTCAACCAGCTCCTCCAATCCTCCATCTGATACACAAACATTGTGGAAGAATTCAATGGTTTCTGTGGTCTGTTGAGTAACTGTGGGCATATTTTCCCTGCTGCAAACGTTGGGCTTTAGAAAGCAAAGGCTAGCGGTTCTTCTGTGCTCATAATCAAGCACTACGATACATTCCTACACACATTTGATAATAACATGATAACAACTGGGTTATTTACCTCCTTTTTCTGCCAGGCGAATGTCATTACTGTTTCCCTCATAGGTGAACAGGGCCCTGCAGAAAACACCAAGTTCAAGTCGCTGTTGACATACAGCATTTCTCTCACTCAACAATGTTTCCTAAACCTATTTAAGCATCCATAACGCAAAATGATGCGAAAGTATTCACCCCCCCCCCCCGGCATTTTTCGGGTTTTGTTGCCTCACAACCTGGAATTAAAATGGATTGTTTGAAAGTTTGCACCATTTCATTTACTGAACCTGCCTGCAATTTTGAAGGTGTATTATTTGTTTATAAATACGACAAAATAACAGAAAGCTTCAGCGTGCATAACTGTTCACCCCCCTATAGTCAGTACTTTGTAGAGTCACCATTTGAGGCAAATATAGCTGCAGGTCGCTTTGGATAAGTGTCTATGAGCTTGCCACATCTTGCCACTGGGATTTTTGCTGTTTCCTCAAGACAAAACTGCTCCAGCTCCTTCATGATGGATTGTTGTCGCTGACTTTGACTAGGCCATCCCAACAAATTTAAATGTTTCCCCTTAAACCTCTTAAACCCCCTTAAAGTGTTGCTTTTGCAGGAGGCTTCCGGTGATTGTCCGGCTGGAAGGTGAACCTCCACCCTGGTCTCAAATCACAGGCTAACTGTCTTGCTCAAGAATATTACTGTATTTAGCACCATCCATCTTTACCTCGACTCGGTCCAGTTTCCCAGTCCCTATTGCTGGAACACATCCCCACAGCATGATGCTGCCACCACTATGTTTCACTGTGTGGGTGGTGTTCTTGGGGTGACGGGATGTATTGTATTTGTGGAAAACATAGTGTTTCCTTGGTAGCCAAAAAGTTCAGTTTTAGTCTCATCTGACCAAAGCATCTTCCTCCATACATTTGGGGAGTCGGCCACATGCCTTTTAGGTAAAGTTTTCTTCCAATTCTTGTATTGTATATATTTTTCTCATTCCACTTCACCAACTTAGACAATTTTGTGCAGATCCATCACATAATATAAGATAAACATTTAAATTACAAGTTGGAAAATAACAAAATGGTAAAAAGCCAAAGAGATGAATACTTTTGCAAGCCACTATAATTTTATTTGCTTTTAAAACACTATATCATGCTAAAATTTGTGGATCAAAACAGTTTTTTGTTAATTCACTATATTTATGCAAAAACTTATTTTAAATGTATGCAAAAACTTACTTTTTAACTATCAAAGAGTGAAAACCCACCTCAAGCTAAGGAGATTTCATAAGAAAAAATAGAGAAAGACGTAGATAAATGGTAGTAATTAATTTTAAGTGTAATATTGCAAGGAATGTTACACCTTGAACATCTTATGATACAGTAAAAAGGCTTCTTAATCTTTTGTTCACATGTTTTACATTTTGCAGATTAACCTGAAACACAGATGCAATGGGAGCCTATGATCACGCATCTGTCAGGTTTTAACTGGAGATGCACCAAAAAGACAGAAACGGGTCGGCTGTAACTGGTAGCCAGCAGGTCAAATAAAACCAGAAATCGGTATCAGCCAGGGGAAAGCCTGATCAGTGCGTTTCTAGTTGTACCTGAATTAAACTTACTTCCTATTTGTAAAGGGCACTCTACTTACTCTTATGATTGTTTCCAATTGTCTATCTCTCTGAAATTAGCCAATACAAAGCTTTACCCTGTCAGGGGAACAAAACGAAGTTCCTGAATAAGTGAAAGAGGGCTGTAAAAAGTCAAAAATGAACACAGGGAAACATTCAGAACATATATTTAGAGTGAGGACCAAGGCAACGAGAGATCCCAGAGCAATTTCTTCTTTGGATTAATTAATTGAGGTCACAGTTAAACACCGCAGCTGTCATCAACAGGTCTCTATCAAGCGGCGGTGCTGTCAGGTTTATTATCTGAAAGAGGAAGTCCCTGAATTTGCCTCTCGGTCATGTTTAACATCTATCTCGCCAGGAAGTGGCTCAAATAGGTGCGAGTTTTAGCTCATTTACTTCATGAGATCATTTAACACATGTTACAAATACACATGAAATAACATCGCTCACTCAATTAGTTTTTTAGCTAATTAACAGCGATTTTTATGTTAGCATATTCCAACCTCTAAACATTTACTAGCAATACATTATTAGCACGGGCTCCCATGACAAGAACTCTGACATATTTTGAGGTTGTTATTATTATCATAATGTCCAACAGTTTAATCCTAACTGATTTCAAGATGCCGTGTAAGTTTATCCAATATGAGGCAACTTATTTGACGACTGGGTCAAAGCTAGCAACATTGGATGCTAACCAGCCCTCTTCTGCACAGCTAACGCCGCTTTAAAGATGGTGCCCCTTACCAGTTCGTGTCGGATTTTTCATCTACCACTTCTTTATAGGCAGCTGTTAATGCAGGTCCATTTTTACTGAGGTTCACAGCCATAGTTTTAGCCGAGTGCAGCTAGCCAGCTTGATCTCTGCAGGCTTCGCCCTTCCTACAGGAGGAGTGGCAACGATGCTTACGTTCATCTGCGGGGAAGCTACATTCGCCCAGAGTGTCCTCCATATAAGGCTCCGCGACAACCGGATGGCGGGGCCCTACCGTACATTTACACACGAAAGTGTAAGATTGTAATGCTATGTTCTAATCTTTGTAAGAAGCACCGGTTTGTTTACCAAGTGGACTGATTTGTGCACGAATATTTCTGTGTTTAAATATTTGGAGCCAGGTCTGCACCGTAAAAACCTCGCGTAGGAACGTATTTATCAAACGTACCCCAATGTGCGTCGCTAAAAGGTAATCGATGGCCCTCTAAATACGGACCCCCTGCTGAGCACTAACGTGTTAAAGGCCTCCCCGAGTTATAAAAACAAAAATATTTAAGGCATTTCCTTGAAAAGTTTCATGCAGGACCTACAGTGTCTTGCAAAAGTATTCACACCCTTATATTTTTATTTCAATATGTATTTTTTAACTACAAACTTCACTGGCTTTTGTGTGGTAAACCAACACAAAGTAACACAAACACAAGCATACAAATCTAAAATAAAAATGTGGCAAGTATGAGCCCTTTGAGTCAATACTGTAAAATCACTCTGCTGTAATTACAGTCTCTACAAATTTCAGACCTTCAGAAATTTCACAATTTTCCCATTGTTCCCTGCAAAATAGATCAAGCTCAGTCAGGTTACCTGGCAGTTTCCAGTTCTCAGCTGGTTTTTGGTGTGGACTTTGATTGGGCCGTCCTAACATATGAATACACTGTGATCTAATCAGAGGTCGACAACCTTTACTATTCAAATTGTCTTTTTTGTCCTTGCTCCTACATAAAATTGGTCAAGAATAGCAAAACCTACACACTGGGAAAAAATACATAAATACCTCCAATAAAAAAGGTTTATGGTAAAGTTTAAGAAGAATTCTTTTCAGTTCTACGTCATTATTAGCCAAAGTTATTAGGCACCTCTGTGGAGACCCCTAGGAGCCATGGGTCTTTGATCTAAACAGTTCCAATTTAACTGGTTGCATGTTTAGTGTCATTGTCTGCCTGGAAGGTGAAACTCTGCACCTGCCTTAAGTATTTTGCACCCTCTAACAGCTTTTCTTCCTCGATTGCTCCATCGAGCAGGGACTACTGAAGAAAAACCTCCCCACAGCATGATGCTGCCACCACAATGTTTCACTATACAGAAGGTCTTGGTGTTCTGCCACCCAGTCCTGCATGTAGGTAAAAATAAATAATTCTCTCATCTGAAGACCTTCTTCCATATGTTTGAACTTTCTTCTGTGGCTTGTAACACACTACACACAGGATGTTTTTATGTGACATGTTACATTTATTTCTTATTTATACCTCCTGCTATAGCTTATTTTTCCAGCATCATATAAACACACAAACCACAACTGACAGTAGTAAACCAAGACAGCTTTATTTTCATGTTATAACAATGTCATTAGTTATCTTTTTTTTTTTTTACTATGTAAAGACATGTAGGTTCATGGTGGCAGTTGAAGTATATTTTACTACAAATTTTCAGATGCGTGAAGGCAGGTTCTGCGTTCCGACACAGCCACAACATTAGTACTGTTCAAGCGGGTTCCCGTGTCTTTTACCAAGATGAACAAGCCAATTAGGAGTTTAAAGTCCTGACAGCTAATTTACAGTTACTGACACATCCTCCAAATATATAAAAATGAGGGTTAAGGCTAAAAATGTTTTAGTTTGAGGTGTTAGGCAGATAAAATGTAACAAAATCCCTGATATCTGGCAAATGGCTGTGAGAAGGTTCTACAGAGTGCAAAGCATGCCAAGCTGCCTATAAAAATTCTGCGGAGCACACAAAGAAATGAAATGTAGCATCAGTCATTTTTATAATAGAGGGTTAATTCAGCAGTACAGCTGGAGCATGGAAATAGATGACTGCACTTGAACAACTGAATTTATAGCGTAACTGGATCGTGCAGCTAAGCCTTTCACTGCATATAGAGAATACATTTTTAACACTTTAGGAAGTATTTTTTAGGATTTCTTTTAACTGGTTTCTATGACAGCAGCTAATAAAATCTATGTTACGTGCCTAATTCAGTGTTAATTCTACAAAGCTTCTACAATCAGTCATGCCTAAATAAGCCCCTTCCTTGTTAAACAAATTCAATAATGCCTCAATAGCAGAAAAAACATTTCCCCACATATTGGCAGCACCAGCATACTGACACACAATCATAACTTTTTCCGTCTGCCTTTCCCGGCAGTAGCAATGGGGTATATATAAAAAAAAAATCGTGACATATCGTGACATATCACAACCACGTTCAGTTTCTGTGACACAAAGAAGATCAAAATAGGCCTAAAGCTAAAAGCTTTCAAAAATAGAGTCACAAATGTGTTACCAAGACAAAATGTTTTACTGTCAGTTAATTCCAAAACATTTTGCAGTCCCACACATGAACATGAAAAAGAAAAACAAAGTTTCATATCACCTGTTAAAGCAAATTATAGTGTAATCATAATTAACATCTCAAATAACTAAATGCTCACAATTTAAAATGGCAAAGTTTTGCACAAACTTCTTTCCAATACAAGGGATGCCACCTGAAGAGTAGGGCCCTTTTATTACAGTAAAACAGTAGTGTCTAAGTCTCATTATGACATCTGAAAACTCTTGAAATCCTGGTGTTGTTCAATGAACAATATCAAAAGTCCTGCAGAGGGAAAGCAAGGATGACAGTACTTCTTCCACAGCATTTATTTGTGCGCAACACAATGCCTCCTCAGAAAGAATTGGCTTCTTTTTATGTAAGGTGAATAGAGATGAGCACTGTACATCGAGGGCAGCTGATACAATGGGTCAATGCTTGTCAAGTCTGATAACTTGGTTAGATACCTGAGTAACTGTACCGACAAGGTGGAGCACAGCGAAGCTTTATGTGAAGGGCTAGCCATGTTTGTATCTACATAACACAAAATGACAGTAGTACTGTTTTGCACGATGAATATATCAGTGACTTGTGGTTATTTCTATAGTGTAGAAGTGCACTGACATGTGAAAGAATAGGGGAATGAAAATCCAGCCCGTGGGATCCCAGAGCACAGACTCTAAGTCTGCTGGCTCTAAAACAGTAGCTCTCCAGTGTCTTAAAAACTGTAAAACACTTTCTGCTTTTCAATTACAGAGGGCAATTGAGACAAATCATTTTTCATGCATTTCACATTGTTTTGGGGGTAGAGACAGTTATTGCCAACAGATAATCTGCTGTGCCATTTTGTGTTCTTCAAGAAACATTCTGTCTCAATTGCACACACACTCAACAGTTTAACACAGAAAGGCCACCAAAATACATGAAAGTACAGAAATTCGAAGAAATCCAGTCGGGTACCTCTGAAATGATCCTAGATTGAACAGAACATTAATATGACAATGAAAATGAAGTGTATGAACAGCAACAATTATAATCACAACATACCACTACCAGTTTAGTGAGTGTGGCATCAGGGACTGTGAAGAAATTCCAGTATTCCATATGGGAGTGCTTTAAGTAGGCCGCCAGGTCCTGCTCTGCCGATCTATACCAGTAATGAAGGACAGAACATTGTAGCAGCTCAGCACACTGAAAGCCAAGTGGCGCTGTACCGCATTGGATCACTTCCTTCTCAAAATGTGGGCTGTTTTGTTTTTAACTCTACGTTTCCCTCTTCTCCGTTGTTCATTTGTATCAAATAACAAATCCTTTGTGGGTTCTTTCGTTCTCATTTGAATTATTAATCTTCCTGGTGTTCTCACATAGCATACTTCTGTGTCCATTCTCTTGCTAGTTTGTTGTACCTGTAAATACAAGCAACAGCTTAGATGAGTTTTAAGTTGGATGCTGGATATATTTTGAACCAGTGGTGATCAAACCTTTTGCTGAAGAGGCCAAAAAAAAAAAATAGTTTATTGATTTTTATTCAAAATGCGAAAAGTATTTTACCGTGAAATTTTCAACTGAAACTAAACATGCAATATTTTGTTAAAAGTTACAAAGTAGTAGAAGAAAAAGGATCTGGAAGCAATTGTGGATGAAAAACATAAACTGGGTTTGTTTTATACTTTTCTCCAGAATTTGTTTGTAGACTGTTCTCAACTACAAGAATTTGAAATGGGTCGCTCTTGCTTTGAAAACACTTGCTGTATTTAGCAATATTATCAGAGTTTTTTTTAAGTGTCCAACTGTATCAGACAGGCGCCTGTGCTGGTGTGTGGTGGTGTTTGCACTCACTTTTCCCTGTCAGCTTTGTATGTATGAGCAATCTCTGGAACCAGGGGGTCATCCGGATTTGGATCACAAAGAAGGGAGCAGATAGACAATAATACTGTGGAGAAATAAATCAAAAGGTTAAAATTAGAGAATAAATTCAATGACTGTCAACTAGAGAAAGAAAAAGGCCTTTAAATCAGATCTTTACCAAAAATCACCACAGATCAGAAAATGTCATTTTGTTATTACTGATAATGATCCAGATCTAAAATGAAACCTGACAAATGCAGCTAAAGCTTAGGGTTTCAGGGGAAACTGGAACGGTTTCTAAACAGGGACATGTACTCTGACGTATGACTTGTGGTTTATTCAGGTAATTGGTTGTGTCATTCCAAGTTGCATCGTTACTTGTAATGTTGTAGAGTGACTGTGTCTGTGTTATGTTTTCTATTTTTTCCACTGGGCTGCAAGACAAATTTCCCTATGGGGACCCAATAAAGTTATTCTAATTATTCAGGTTCAGTTTGGGATTTCCAAGTTCACAAGGTTGATTCACTTCTCACCAGGGTCTGTCATTATGGTAAGTAATGCTGAAAACCTATCCTGCTTTGTGGTGTCCTTCCTTCCTCTTCATTGTGATTTGTCCTCATATTCAAATTCTGTCTGTTGTACATAAGTGTAAACATATCCAGAGTTACTACCCCTGGGTTGATTTTCTGAGTCGATAACCTGCTTCCGAGTACAACTTAAGCACAATCTTCAATGTTAGTGCTAAGGTCATGTTACAGCTAAGGTCATTCCAATCTGGAACGTTATCCTTCTGGAATGACATTCCTATATTCTTCTATTTTACCCCGTCAGTCAGCTGTGTTCATTTTAGCTCTCAAGTCCAAAACCGAGACTTTTGCATAATTACATTCACTGACATCAAAAGGCTCCTCCTTCGCTAGGACTGTAGCTGCCTTAGCTTCTGTGATCTGAGGGCACAGATCGTTGCCCACAAAACAGCAGAATACAGAATATGGTTAGAAATACTAAAATCGGAACAATGCATCAATAACATCAGATTGTTTCACAGTGGATCCTCCAATTGAGACGCCTCTGAAAGAAAACTCATATTTTGATCCGGCTTAATAGTAGTATGGGGCCCAGGTGCCAGGTAAAAAAATACTTCATATGTAGAGGGTTTGGCAATAACTAATCTGTCTCTGTTTTTAAGTCTTTTTTAAAGACATTTTCATATTATGCAATGTAGGAAATGGTTGAAATATTCTCTCACACACACAAATACCCTCACACAGTACAGAAACTGAAGAGAAACGCTAAGACCACAAGTCCAAATTTAACTGTCTTTTCTTTTACAAGATGAATATGTCAAAAAATATCTACTTGGTCAACGCATTTTGAATACTAAATTTAAAGCAATAACAAATAGGTGTTCTGTCAAATGAGTGACTTTGTAGACTTCTACATCATCAACACACCAGGCTAAAATAACCTGTAAATGGCAGAAAAACAAGGCACCTTGCATTCAGGGACAGTCAAAAGGCAACGTTTTCTTTAAGGGTGGGTAAAATAATAAAAACATAATTTCACGATTATTTAGCCAGCCACGTGTAAGACTTGGTGCTTTTTGTTGCTTTAAATATCCCTGCCTTACTTTTGCTGCTTTTAGCTTGTGTCTGCTGCAAACACATCTGAAATGATCCGTTTGATGGAAGATAAATAAAGGAACTTTTTAAAAACCAGCATTGCTAAATGTGGTTTTAATGGTAATTTTATTTCAAATGGACTACAGTATTTACCTTTTGACACTGTGAGCGCAGGAGACCATTGTGACCTCAGGATGTCCAGACAAATACTTCCATTGCTGTTGATGTTAGGGTGGTAAATTTTTGTAGTGAACGCCACCTGTGTCAAAATATGGAATAAAACAGCAGTCCATAACCATGAATGCTCTACCAGTATTAATGAGTTCATCAAACTGGAAGTATATGACGTATAAAACAACTCTTACTTTTGGTGGTTTGAAGGGATAATCTGTTGGGAAGTGAATGGTGAGGAAAAACACTCCACTCTGGTATGGACTGTCACTCTGGTGGCATAAAAATACAAACAAGTTAAAATACTTTTAAATAATATTGTTTCCTATTTCAGCTGAAAGTTGGAAAATGATGTACTTACTGGACCCATTATTGTTGCCTGCCAATGAAACACTGTTACAGAATAAAAAAAAAAGAAATTCTCTTGATTTTACAAGTTTTCTTAAGGTGTTGATATAAACTTTAAAACACACAACTGAAAATATTTATTTTGTCCAACAAGGAATGTCTAACTGAGATCCAGCCAGCTAGTCCTGGTATTCATAATATGTTTAGGCAAACGTCCATAACAAAATACTTACAGTCATCTCCAACTGGTCCAGCAGAACACTGAGCAGGAGGGTCTCTCTGCAGGTCTGACAGTTCCTGAAGGAAAGACACAGATACTTAGCCTTCAATGTTCAGAACCATTCAAATACATTTTAATTGGGCTTCACAACCAAACTTGCAGCTTATTAAACTCTTCTGCAGCTCAGGATTTAACTGCTATCGCCATAACAGAAATAAATAATGAAATAGTATTTTCCTGTTTGTTTTAAATCAAGTTTAGTTCATACGACATAGGAGCAGCTTTCACTGTGAATGCAAAGTTGCAGATATTTCCAACCGATCTCCATGGCCCAATGTCACGACTGAAGTATTTTTTTACATCTGGCTAACTTGGTTCAGTCAAACCACACTGTAGTATACATGCAGAAAAAATTATCACAGCTGGACCATCTCAATATCCGGGCTGCGTGGAAATATTTAATAATAATAATTTATAAAATGTAAGCATTTTGCAAGGTGGTTGTTACAAAGCTTGATTCAACACCAATACCGGATTAGACGCCTACAATTTATTACATTTGAGAAAATATACTAAAAAAGACCAAACTGGATTTTAGGCTTGTTCAAAGGTTGTTTTATATATGCAGCATGAAACTGCCATCTGTTTTCAATCTTACCTGCAAAATTTGAGAGAACGTTTTGTTAATATGCATAAAATATATTCTTAAACAGGCATAAAGGTGTCCTGTGTCTTGACGACTAAAGCATTGTTTTGGTTTAACTTATGGGTTGCATCTGAATGCAATGGGAAAAAGAAAATCTGTGCACCTATTAGGTGTGAACTGCAACAATGTGCTGTAGGAAAATTCAAGTATCAGACAGACTCTGTTTCACCAAGTGATTGGCTATAGGTGGCAATCATTTTTAATTTGGGTTAAACAATGTTCTCACAATGGTGCAATGGTGTTTGGATATGCATCTAACTCGTGACAATAAAATGAAAGATTATGAAATAATTGGATTAATTAAAATTATTTCTTGGCTACAGGAAATTTTGATTCAATTTAGAATTTATTTAGGGTGGTTAGCTTTCAACTTTAGGCAACACTGTTTTTATTATTATAGTAATGTTTGTATGTTATAGTCCTACTTAACTATCAGTGTGTCTGTGGTATTGTAAAGTTTTTTGGCTCCAATTGTTGGACTTTTTAAATTACACACTACGGTGTTTTATTTGTTATTGCAGAGTGGAGTTTCCCATTGGGATGAAGAATTCACAGAGATAACGTAAAGTCAACACACCCAGAATATCATTGCTTACTTAATTTTTCTATTCCTGATAGCAACATAGCACTCGCTTATTGTTGATATTTTGGTCCCACAAAACCTGAAGATGAGTAAAATCTATTTAAATCAAGTTAATAATCTGATAGTTAATACTTTCAAGTACATTTACACTAAAAATCAACAGCTTGTGTTATGTAAACATGTGGCTTATTACCCTGTGCAAGGTTTGGTTTCTCAGTGTTACAACTTAGAAAGTAAGCAAACACTTGTCACAAATGTGACATTTTAGCTTTAGGATTTTTACAAGTCAATTAACTGAACTTTTAAATCACAAACAAAGCTAAACATTAATTAAAGACTACTGAATGTTTAATGGCATTATGTGTTTTTATTTATTAAGCAATGTTTTGGTCATTTTTGTCTTAACTGGTCACAGGTTTCCATGTAAACTGAGATACGAATTACCACAAAGATTTGGGTTTAAAAAAAGTTTATTTTTAACCTACACACATGATCTTGGTATCATTTAAAAAGGTAGTTTATTGCTCTTTCCAGAAAGTTTTTTTTTGTTTGAATATACATGTCTAACTTAAACATCTTTATGAAATATGGCAAAAGGTGTCACTAGTTCAAATTATCCGTTGTATCTCAAATATAAGGAATACAAAATAAATAGGAACAAATAAGTTATACAGAAAGAAAATTAAATAAATCTGATCTAACCATAAAAATAATAATAATAAATAAACCTCTTTAACTCATGTTTATTTCCGCAAATCCAAACTAACAAGCAAACATAAAGATCAAACATATAATGGCAATCAACAGACATCAAAACACTAGACTCCTAAATAGAAATCAATCCTGTTATTTAACGTCACTTGAAAGGAGGCCCATTATATAAATACACACCATAGCCTGCTCCAGTGGCCCATTTGCCATTCCATATATGGCAACACTGACTGTAGGGTTCAAATTTGGTAACCACCGTGCAGCTGTCATTCAGCGAGTAAATACATCAGCCACTAACTGTTAGCGACAAACTAAAAGGATTCTGACGACTGAAAACACAGGAAATTATTAGGAAATCTTTGCCATGGCAAGCAGTCAACCCTCCGTCCCCACTTCATTACGGTACCGATAAAAGCGAACCGACTTGTTAACTACTTTTACCCTAACAGAAGGACAGGGTACTTAAAGTTTTAAAAACATATGACTCAAATGACACTCAAATAAGCAGCAGTGTTTAAGGAGCGTTTTGACGGGTAACTGTGAGCCAACATCACTGTAGCAATGCACCAACTGGGCCAGCGGTGGTCAACTCGCCTTTGTCTTTGAATTATTTTTGAAAAAGAGCACAAAAAACCCAGCAGTGAAGACAAATTTCACCGTTAGAAATGTTACAGAAAGACACTATCCTCAAACAGCTAGCCACCATAAAATAAAAAAACACCCGCAACAACATTTGGCTGGTACTAAAAGCAAATACACACTCACCTTCTGAATTCTTTTCAACGCCATTGCTTCAGCGCCTGGCTATGCTAGGTAGCCTGTCAGCTAACAGTTAGCACCTCAGACATACAATTAGGATTCTGTGGCTGCGTACTGATGAATTCAACTCTGCCTGCAGTAAACAAATCAGGTCTGAGATACAGCAGGTCTGGGCGTTTGGGCTATAGCACAACCAGTGCGATAAACCGAGTCTCTTTTTTAGTCGCTCTTACTTCAGACAGCAACAAAACAACCCAGATATTTTAGCTGTGTCTCTCACTCCTCTTCGTGCTAAGTTAGTATCGCGAGACCTAAGTCAGAGTACAAAGCAGTAAAAAAAAAAAAAAAAAAAAATTATTAATATATATATATATAGATACATATATAAAATCATAATAATCATAATAATAATAAAAGGCAGTAAGCTGGTTGCATAAGTGTGCACACCCTTAAACCAAAACATTGTTGAACCAACTTTTGACTCAACTTCGACATTCAGTCTTTCTGCCAACCTTCCACCCCTTCACTTGGTAATGTTTGCCCACTCTACTCTCTCATTGTAAGGTACCTCTCTTTTTCAAAACCAGCCTTAGGTGATACCAAATGTAATGTTCTGTAAGATTTAGTTTAGAGTCCAGGCTAAGCCACTTAAAAAACATTACTTTTCACTGCTGAACCCATTCTCGGGCTAAAAGTGACAGGTATTTGGAACGGTTCATAATTTCATCCACCTTGACAAAACCCCCAGTTTCATCAGAAGAAAACTGACCCCAGAGCATGTTTCACTGTGGATTGTATTATTTTGGTGAAATGCAATGCTGTTTCCATGCCAAAACAGTACTTTGTAATCATGGGCCAAAAGTTCCAGTTTGGTTCTTTTAAACCGTAACATAATCTATCTCAAGGTTTTAGAAGACTCTAGCAAGGGGTGAGATTTTTCTTTGGTAGAAAAGACATCTGTCTTGAAACCCTACACCAGGAAAAATATATCAAAGATACAGCAGATTGTCGTGACATGTAAAACACAGCCAGTGCTTGTTGGGAATTACTGTAGTTTATCCAGTTTTTATCCAATTTGAATAAATAACTGAATCTGACTGCACTGTTCAATGATTAGGATTAATTGGAATGTATGTACCTGAGTTTTGTGAAGTGCCTTGAGACGACATGTGTTGTGAATTGGCGCTATATCAATAAAACTGAATAGAATTGATTTCAATTCAGTGTTTCTGTCGGCCTCTTGGAAGCCAGTGTTGTGTTTTCATAATTTTTTTTTTAAATGTCCAGTTTTTGTCACTAAGTTCTCATATTTCCTTAAATTATTATTGACTGTCTTCACTGCACGCCCTAATACCTTGTGTTACCCAATCTTAATGAAATAACGACATGTCTGTATTTACTCAGGTTGTCAATATTTGTCAAATATTAAAATTTGTTTGGTGATCTGAAAAATTTAAGTGTGACAAAAAAGCAAAAACAAAAGAAATCTGTAAAGAGGAAAATGTCAAGAAAACTTTGGTGGGACAGCTGAACTTTTTTCAGGTTCATTCTATTTTCTAGATATGATTAATTGATTTGTCACAACCTTTGGTTTCAGTGTTATATAGTGGAATATAAACTAGCACAGAATTTCAGCTTTTAATTTGCAGTAGCTGTCATAATGTTTAATCTACATGCATGATAATGGTATCATTTTAAAACTCTTTTAACCTTCTTTCAGTTCATTTCAGGTGATTGTCATAGGTGAGGTTTCGTGTGCTGAGACATACAGCATTCACCAAAGCCAGGTGTCCACAAGATGTCACTGTCTGAAAAGACCAAAAGTACAGAAATGACAACCAGCTTGATGTATCACTAAGTTCATCTTTGAATTAAAAACTGCTTTTGCAAACTTATAAACTTATAAAATTATATTTATTCATAAACCTAGAACTGCTTGCCTCACTTTTGGAGAATGCTTGTTTTCAGATTTTTTTTTTTTAAGTGAAGATGTGCAGGACAATGGATCAGAAACGATGAAGTAAAACGGGTGTATTATTTTCATGCGTATAAAGAAAAATAAAACTCTTATTCATTTAACACCCAATCACTGTAAAGGCATATTCATCTGAGTCAGCTGCATGCTCCGGTTTCTGCACGGCCTTGTCCCGCAGAGCCGCATGAGCTCCTCTTTATATGTCTTAAACAAGGGTGAAAAAGGACCTCTCATTATTTTAGAGAGTGTGCATGAATGGGACGTAGTGTTCATTCTTCTTAAATGGCTGATTCAGTGTCGGGTTGATGATCCTATCGTCAATGTGACACTGAGAGGGACCGTTTTCCTTTAGAAAACTGAAGATTCCTTCAGATAATATCTTATTGTTTGCTCATCTCCGTGCTCTCAATGACCTGCCTGTCCTCGGGGCCTGCCAGTAATCAGATTCAGTGAGCAGCAGAGGTAGCAGTTTGGGTCTTGTGCAGCAGGGGCCTTGTGTTCTCAGTTTGTCTACTTGGAGAGGCCATTTATCAGCATGCGGTTTTCAGACAAAGTCAAGCCCACACTTTGTTGTCTTTAAGCTTCAGTTCACAAAGCCTCCCAGGGTCGCCCTACTGTAGTTCCTCCTGAAATCCTAAATTGTAACTCTTTCCTTTCTATCGTTGTTTTAAATCAACAGGGCTTGTAGCTGCCAGAAACAGCAGGGATTTCTGCAGCAGAGTTTAGCATGCTGCCATGTAACATTTCCAGGAAATATTTAATATTGTTTGTTTCCTTAAGACAAAACATCACTGAAATGAAGAGGGATTTCCCATCAGTGCCCAGATGCTTAGGTTTTGCTTACGTATAGTGTGAATGTGTCAGAAGAGGGACTTTATGAGGTTATATGTTTCTTAGACTCAGCAGACTCCTGCGATCTTTCTTTTTGGTTACATGAAAGTTAATCTGTAAACGTTCTACTCACTGTGGAAATCATGCTAAAGCTGTGTCTGTGCCCCTGCACATTCCCCTTCAATAGCACTTTTTTCCCATGGTTGCCATGACAAAGCATATATGCTTGCTGTCATTTTCAAAATTAACTTAAATGGCTACTGCTAATGTCTAAATTATCCAATAAAAGCACAACCAATTAATGGGGAGCACAAGCTTGAGCTCACAGTCTCTAGAGGTGTCCTACCTTCGGTCAGTCTATTAGCTTTCTGAAGGCTCTCTTACAGAACAAAGATCCATTGTTCCTGTGTACTAAGAGATATTTGTTCACTCCTTGTATCAGTGGTCTTGATTTGATTATACACACAGGCAATATGTGCAAGCAATGCTCATGTTTGCAGTGAAGTCAGCACTCTGCACAATCAAATAATTCTTGAGCTGAGCAACTGGAAAAAAGGGTCATTATGTATGGAGCAATCAGAAGTTCATGGCTCATTTCCTTAGCTGTGATTTGATTTTGCTTGTCAGTGTTAAGGTGGCCTCTGACCTAGAAAGTTTCTGATTTTTTCCTCAAGTGTTTATCTTTGCTTTTGTATCTTTCATTATAGGTAAGTTTAAAAGTGTAATCAGATATTAAAAGTAAATACTAACAGTTTTTGTGTCGCTTTCTCCATGACATCAAACAAACCACTACATGACTGAAGGCTTTTATTTTGTAAGTGTTTTTGTTTGCTTACAGGGTTAGTGTGATGTAACTGTATAAACATTTATAGATTCAAGGATGTGCTTATTAAATGGCTTTTACAAGCATGCTAGGGATTCAGTTTTAATTACAAGAGGTTCTCACAGAAGTTGTTAAAAGTTATGCCAATTTATGCTTAATTTAGCTAATTTAGACACTAAACAAATACATCTGTTGTATTGCTGTACTCAATGCTATTCTCAAATGAACAATCTTTAAGTAATTGAGCCAAGCCAACTTTATTTATAAGCACTTTAAAAACAGTGCAACACATGTCATATACAAGCATGAAAACTATTTAATTGAGAAATTGTTTGAAGGCATAAAATTATACTTTTTAGATAATCTTATTGTCACGCTGTGTGTTTTTGGTTTGGTATTTGTTTACGTTTAGTCAGGTGTTTTCTGTTTCTAGTGTGACTTATTTCTTCAGTCCTTGTTTTTGGTACCTTATTTGTTGTTGTTCTAGGTTCTGTTTTATTAGTTTTATTCTCAGATCTGTGTTCTGGTTTCCTTGGGTTTGTTTACAGTTTGTCTTGTCTGGCTCCTCATGTTCTTGTCCCTCCCTAATAAGGTTCACCTGCCCCTCTGTCTTCCCACACGCCTGATCCACACCTGTGTCTGTTCTCCCTGATTACCTGCCCTATTGTTTCATGTCCACCTTCGTCTGTATTTAAGTTTGTCTTTGTGCTTTGTTCCATGCGGTGTCGTTAGTCTTATTTAGCCTGTCTTGCATAGCTTCGTTGAAGTTTGTGCTGCGATCCAGAAACCAGGACTTTTTTCATGAACTTTGTTACCTGGGTCTCCTGTTAAGCCTGCACCGGCACTTGTAAGTTGGCTCACCTCATTAAAGAGTGATCATCTCACCAGCTGTCTGTGGTCGTCCTGCACCTCTGGTCCACCACCAAATTGAAATTATGACACATATAATTTCAGTTAGGAGGGAAGTAAGCATACAGTAAGAGCTACCATTTGAATCTAACCACAATGATGTTAAAATGGCTGGGTCAAAGTTCAGACATAAACCTGGTTAGGAGTTTTTGTCCAGACTTAAACAAATACCTTTTACAGATGCTCTCTATCCAATCTGACTGAGCTTGTGTGTAAAAAAATAACATAAATCTTTTAATGAAGCATAATCTTATACTGACAAATTTGCTGTAATTCACTGAGAGCTTTGGATGGCTTTAGTTTTACCTCACTTACCATCCTTGCTGTGAATAGGTTCTTGTCCAGCCTAGTTTGTTGCAGCCCTAGTTGATTTAAACTTTTAAATTATTGCTCTGACTGAAGATATGAGCAAGTTTGGTGAGAAACTATTTTCTTTGTAGGTGTTTACTGACAAATCTACCCTACTGGGATGACATGTTTTCTTGTCTTTACCATTATCAAGAGTGGCTGAGAGAAATGGGCCCTGTGCCTCTTCATATTTAAATCCCAGAGTAGAAGGGAGCCATGGATTACAATGTTTCATAATTTTCTCATCATCTTAAAAAGGCAAGACAAAAATTACAAGATGTTTATTTAAATTGATTGAATAGGGATTGTTAGGAGCATCTTTCAATAATTAATTTTTTTTATATACCAATGTTTTTGCCCACGGAAAACATATTTGAATAAAATCTTGAGTCAGAAAAAGAACGAAACTGAATGTGGAAAGTTGTGGTATAACTTGCATAACCATGTGCATTTACAATAACTATGTTGAGTTTAATTAATGTAAACACTTGCTTTTTACTATAAAAATATATTTTTCCTGTCGCACACTTGAGAGCCAGTAAGTCTCAGTTAGGGGGTCTTTCTCCAAATTGCATTCTCTTTCATTGACAATTGATTATCATTATTTAATGAAAGGCAAAAAGAAGTCTGAAATCAGATCCAGTCTCCTGCTCCAATCCCATCAGATCCACCCTCATCAGATGCACATCATATGGAGCACAGGCCAAACCACACAGTCAGAAAGCAGCAGTAATCCTTCTGGGGTTAAGCACTTACAGAGAAATCCCTGGGGCACTTGGTGTCTCTGGGTTGCACCACACTTCTGGTGAGGTGATTGACAGCTCTGGAAACTGTTTTACTGCTCTGTTCTTGCACTGAGTAGTCTCCAGAGCGTGGGTAATAACTAGTGTGAAGTGTTGACTAATACATTTTGCGTTGATTCTCCCTAATCAAATGTTTTCCAGCTGTTTGTGCTCTGACGATAAATTCAGGTTTTTCCAGTTTGCTGAGCTTCCTTAAGAGACAAAGGAAGGATTTCCTCTGACACAGACAGGCACTGGTGGCAACAACAAATGGCTAGGTAGACTTTTGGAAAATTAAAGTTTTTACTAACTTTCAGCTCATGATTTACTGCAGAAAAAGAAGAAGACGGAGGTAGCTGGGACAACGTGTACGCAGGGATAGAAGGAGCATAACTCAATGATAAATGATGCAAAAAGTGGTAGTGTGGGTGTTAGGTGAAAGCAGAATATCCTTATAATTTTTCTGCTAGTACTTGTGTTACAGCCAGAAACAAGCCCTCACACATGCGCTTACTTCCTTCAGGAAATCAGACATTTGAGCACATCTGCTGCAGCATGGTTCAGGTTTTAAAGCTGCCACCTGTTGTATGACAGGATTTTACTGTGCAGAGGTGTGTGGTTAGTGTCTGTGATTGTGTGAGAAAGTAAGTGACTGGAGCATGGGGGGGGCCTGTCCATCCTGCTGCACAATAAACTGTTTGTTTCCCAGGAGCACCCCTCATGTTCCTGTTGTTGGCTCCATCAGCGCTCACTGGGAAACGTCCTGGCCTCTATTGTCCAAGAGGTCAGAGGTCACAGGATGCTCCTAAAGGCCCAAAAGGGGAGGTAAGAGGTTGGATAGTGCAGGCTGATAAAGAATGACACACACACACACACACACACACACACACACACACACACACACACACACACACACACACACACACACACACACACACACACTCTTGTTTTGCTATATGTAGTGAGGACCATGTGTTGACTTCCATTCATTTTCAGTCATTTTCAACTCTTTCTATGCCCTAACCCTGACAATAACCCTAAACCTAACCATTACCAGTGCATGCCTAACCTTAACCTAAACTCAATTCACACCTTAGTCCTAAACCTAACCGTTAGCAAAATATGTCATGAGGACCAGCAAAATGTCCTCACTTTGGTACCAACGGTCCTCAATTTGATGGTGAAATCGGGAAAATGGTTCTCACTGTGATCCCAAGACAAGAACACACACACACACACACACACACACACACACACACACACACACACACACACACACACACACACACACACACACACACACACACACACACACACACAAGCTCCCAATAAAAAAATCAAAAAGCTGAAACTGCATCTTGTCACATCGTCTTTCATCCAAGTCATTATCAAGAGTTTCAGGAAAAGAAATCAGAACAAAGCTTTGACTGACTGTTTCATACTAAACATCCTGACCTTCCTCAGTTCATGTTTAGAGCTCTGTTCCTTATTTGTTCTCTGAATATCCTCGAAGGATGGTCTGCATGCTTTCCTGCAGAAAGCAATCAAATCTAATCTAAGGGCCAAACTCATGGAATTAAAGTAACCCGGAAAGAGAAGGTTGTACTGTATAAATATACTGTGATATGCTTTAGCCCCAGATAGATCTGAAAATGTCTTATTCATATGCCATGTAATGCGGCCTTTTTTTTCTAAGATTTTTGAGACGTTTGAGCAGCAGGTTAAGGGACGTCCAACTTGTCCTGTGCCTCGTTGACCTGAAAGTACAGGATGAGCAGATTCCTGTACTCCCTGGAAAATCAAAGAAATGTATCTGTTTAACAGAGCTAACTGGGGTTTTGAACATACATACGTTTGTACTTTTTGACATATTTATTGTATAGCATCACAGATAACATACTTTTTTTATATAACACATTCTCTTTGGTGTCAATTGTAATCACAACTCCTGAAGATGCAGAAGTGAAACTTACCTTTGCTGTTTACAGCAAAGCAAAGTTAAAAGGCCCTTAAACCCCTTCAGTGAAAAGTGATATTACTTATGTTTGCAAAAAAAATCAAACATTTGTTTGCACCAAACCAGACTATGAATCAGACACTGTTTTATTGGCCAGTAATATTGATTTTAATTCACTAAGCAACCCTGTGTACTTTCGAGGGTAAAAAATCAGCTTCTGGAGGCATTTTAAAGCATTTCATTTTCTTTTGAATTCATTTCAATTTCTTCTTCTATCTGATGATCAGCACATATGAGATTAATTACCAGCTATACGCCCTGCAGCAGCCTTCCCAGATTGTGGTGTGGCTCTTCGACACATCACCCAGCTTGGATTTTGGAAAGCAAGAAAGACAATTAGGCTGTCATCCTTTTTTATTTATAATTTTACAAAATAAGTAAGTGAGCAAGGAAAAAAGAAAGCAAGTACGTCAGTATGGAAGAAATAAAGAAAAACAAGTAATCAAGTAAAAAATAAGTTAGTTAGTGACACATAAAGAAAGTTAAAAAAAGACCTTTAGTTAGTTATTTATAGACTAAACAAATAATTTGTAAATATTTTAGTAAGTCAGAAAGTATGTTAGCCATTTAGATATTATGTTGAAGTTTCGTCTGCATGTTAGTAAGAGTAATGTAGTTAGTAAGTAATCATCCAAGAAGAAGCAAGAAGTAAGTTTGAAAATAAGTTAATGAAGAAAGTAGTTGGGTAGTTAATTAGTTAAAAAATAAAGAAAGTACAAATTAATTATGGCTAGGTGGTAAGAGGCGATGGTGGCTCGGGTGGTAGGGGTTCGTCTCAGTTCACCTTGTAACCGGTGGGTTGCTACTCCATCCGTCTCAGTCGTTGTGTCCTTAGGTAAGACACTTCACCCGCCTTGTCTGCTGATGGTAGTCAGAGGGCCCAGTGGCGCCAATTGTATGGCAGCCCAGCTGCAATGCAGCCTACCACTGTTAGTGTATTTAATGAGTGGATGACTGATTGTAGTGTAAAGCGCTTTGGGGCCACAGACTTGATAAAGCGTTATACAAGTGCTTTACCATTTACCATTTACCATGGTAATTTATTTAAGTTAGTAGCTAAGTCATAAGTTTAGTAATTAAGGGAACGAATAGTGAGAAACTGAGGTAGTTAGTAAATAAGCGAGCAAGTTAATTTAATAGGAGGTTCAGAAAGTAGTTAGTAGGTGAACAAATTATTTTGTCAGTTAGTAAATAAGAAAGCAAGTTAGTTATGTATTTAGTTAGTTAGTTAGCTTGTAAAAAAAAAGCGTCTAAGTTAGCAGTTTTGGTATTTAGTTAGTATTTTAGTTGGTTAGCAAGAAAGCAAGTAACAAAGAAAGTAATAAAATAAAAAGTATTGAATTCAATTCAGTTCATTTATATTCCGCCGATTCACAACATGTTGTCTCATGGCACAAAAAAAGTCAAATCATACAGGTTCCAAGTCAAGTACATACATTCTTGTTTATGTAACATTATGTTAGCAACTGATCATAATTATCCAACAATGCAGTCACGTTCATTTTATAATTCAAAATGGATAAAGAGTTTTCTTTCTAAGGAAACCCAGCACATTGCATCGAGTCCCTGACTTGCAGCATTCACCCCTCCTGGATTAGCAAGTAGCAACAGTGGACATTGCTTGCATCGTGCCGTTGACTTTGCAGCAATCCTTCTTACTAAGCATGCATATAGCAACAGTGGAAAGGAAAACCCACCACCAGCAGAACCAGGCTCTGTGTGCCATTTTCCATTACCGACTGGGAGTTTGAAAAGATAGATAAAAACAAAAACAAAACAAAAAACGCAGAAGGACTGATCAATAGGTACAACTATGTTGAAGAAAATTAAAAAGTCAATGCTAGTAGTTGCTCCTTTCGTGGCTTCATCTGGAAGAGAAACACAGCTAAGCAGATGAACTCTGAGTCAGTTTTCAAATCTATAAAATGAAAGAGAGCACCAAAGAGAGCTAGTCACAAGTTGGCTAGTAGGTATGTTCATAAGCTAGCAAGAAAGAATGACCATTAAAACACAAATATGTAAATGAATGAATGAGTAAGTAAGTTAGAAAGTTAATAAATATACACATAGAACAATAAATTGGTCTAAGTAAAATGAAAGAAGGTAAAGAAGTTCACGTTAGTTTGTTTTATGTTTATGTTATGTTTTATGTTTTAGCATAAAGTAAGTTTGTAAGTATGACTGTAAGTAAGAAAAGTACACAAGTCAGCAGTTTAGTAACTTAATAAGTAGTTTAGTTAGTAAGCAAGAAAATACATAAATAATAAAGTCATAAAGTTAAAAGGTAATTTTTAAAGAAATCCATAAAGAAAGTTTCCGTTTGTTATTAATGCAGTCTACACATTTGTCTCCCTTCAACAGCTTCACCTGCAAACACAAACCAGGAAGCTTTCAGTGTCAAAAACCTTGTCAGACTGTACATATTCACCCACAGATTTTGTTTTTTGGCATTACCCTTTGACAGGATAGGAGCACTCTGAGTGGACGTCTTGCACATTAGAGAGGTTTGGCTTTAGGGCTTTCTGCCAGGAAGTTTTTCCAGCATTTTGAAAGCGCCTGTTTTAACTAAAGGTTTTGTCCAAAAAACACAAGTAGTTTTATTGCCTAAATTTAAGCAAGCTCTGAGATAAAGCTACTAGCGATGACAATAAATCAAACTATTAAGTCAGTTAAGACCAAAAAGGGTTTACAATAGAACAAAATCCGGACAGTAAGCTAAAATGTCACTGATGTATATTACCTTGATGATCAACAACTGCAGTCTGTTTGCCAAGCAGACTGTGTCACTAAATATCCTGACTCACTAAACTCCTTCTGGAGGTTAAATTAGCAAAACAGTGAAAAAACTCTGCGACTTTGTCTTCCTTTACTAGAGAAAACCAAAAATGAATATATCTGTTACTTTTTATGGGTTTATGTCTATAATGGAGAGCAGCAAAACTAGTAAACTTACATTATTTAGCTTAACTACTTGTTAAGCTAATTGTTAAGTTAATTAGTGTACGATTTTTAAAAAGCTAAATCTAAAAATGTTAAGCAAGTGTTAAACAGAAATACTCTGAAGTACTAGAGCAGATAATTCAAGTTATGCAATTAGTAGCTGCTGTCTATCTTTATAGAATTGTGGTATTTCAGTATTCATAGCCCTATTATTGTTGGAATAAAGACTTATAGAATCTATTGTATGATGAGAAAGTGTCAAAGGTAACATGAGAGACAAAAGGCGCGGCACACGGAGATCTTCATTTTTCAACCAGAGGCAATTATGAAAATAATGCTCCAAGTTTAGGTTACATGTTATGAATCTTCCTCGAGGCCCGACCCTCACCTTGCCTGGCCCTGTCGGATCGGGTTTGGCATAAGAACGGTGCAGGGATGTGACAGCTGGAAATGGTTTGAGAATCTCTGGATGGTTTGTTTTCAGAGCACGCTGGAGGACTGGATGAAAGACAGGCATAAGTTGGCCCGTGGCTGCAATGCTTATGCGCCTCATTGCAATAAAAGTGTTACTGTGAATTTAACCACTGTTTAATGCATGCACTGCAGCACTATTAGCAAGCTCTAAGTCTTCAGCGTTAAGTGTGACAGTCTTATCCGAGTTGCAAAGGTATCTCCGTAGTGTGTGACTGCCCCAGCTAATTGGCCTCCTCTGTGTTTTGAGCACTTTGACCTATCGGGGATTCATTTCCTGGCCTGTTGTGTTCCTAAGTATGCAACAGGGGTTCTGGCTTAATTCACACTCTCACTTCCCAATCCCTCTCAGATGGCGGGGTGCTTTTCCTTTCTTTATGACCAAATAAATCTGACTGGTGCTAAAGAAAGAAAAAAAGTGGGATTAAAATTCCCCATTCGCTTTCTCGAGGAGCCCAGCTGCACTGCACTGTTTGTTTTCCACAGTGCACAGAGCAGCTGCAGAGTCGAGCATTACAGAGAGGTGGGCCAAAATAAAACAGTAAGGACTTATTTTTGTTGGCATGTACATTCCCATTCCCTTAGTAATAATTGTATTGTGAAATTAGAAAGCAGAAACAAAGGTTAAGTGTCATGTGGTCAAAAGGCATTTTCTTTCTAACAGCTCCAAAATGGTGTTCATTGTCTTTTGTCAAAATAAAGTTCAGTTTCCTCATGTGACACAATGCATTTGAACACAGTATATTATATCTAAACCGTGACTGGCAAAGTAGACACTATTGACACAAAACAAAGTTTGCAGATGAAGTTCACTCCCCCCAGATCAGCATTTATGGCATCACCTTTTAATTAAACTAAGATTATTTAAGCAACACACCGAAACTATTTAAACAGTAACACATGAGTGGCAGCTAACTCGCCTGCAGAAGGAGAGGTGTTGATGTGCTCTGAGATAACGTAGGGAAGAAATGCAGTGCAGCTAGTAAGACATGTCTGTGAGCAATATTATCTGGGCTGTTCAGCCGATTCTCAGTAAATGCCATCTGAATGTAAATGAGCATGACTGCCCAGCAGGTTTATGATGGTTGTCTCACTCAGCTTAATGTGGTCTTTCAGCACCTGCCATGACCTTGGAGCAAACTGACAGAAAAAACAACAAGCTCAAGCTCAGTCAGGTTGGATGTATAATGTCTGTAAACATTTTTAAGTCTTGCCAAAGATTGTCAGTTGGATTTAGGTCTGGACTTTGACTGAGCCATTCTAACATCTAAACAGTTCCACTGAAGCTCTGGTTGTATGTTTAGAGTTGTTCTGCTGAAAGGTGAACCTCTGTCCTAGTCTTTTGTAGTGTCTAATGGGATTTTCTTCCATTATTGCCATGTATTTAGCTCCATCCATCTTCCCATCAATTCTCCCAAGCTTCCCCGTTTGCTGAAGAAAGGCGGCTCCACAGCATAATGGTGCCAACATCGTGTTTCATTGTAGGGATGGTGTGTTCAGGGAGATGTTGTGGTGTTGGTTGTTTTCCACATATGCGTTTTGCATCTGGTCTTTATTGAGCAGAGCACCTTCCACATGTTTGCTTTGTGCCCTACCTGGCTGGTGGCAAACTTCATAGAGGACTTCTAATGGGTTTCTTTCAACAATGGCTTTCTTCTGCCACTATTCTTCAAAGGCCAGATTTTTTAGATGAAGGACTGAAAGTAGTCCTGTCAACAGATGTCCTCACCTGAGAAGTGGATGTCTCCAGCTACTCCAAAGTCATCAAAATTATTGGCTGCTTCTCTGATTCTCCTTGTCCATCCTGTCAGTTTGAGTGGAGGGCCATGCAAGTTTGCAGTTTTGTCATACTCTTCCCATTTTGGGATGATTGACTGAACAGTGTTCTGGGATCTGTTTAAAGCTTGGGATATAACTTTACATCCTTATAATTTCTGCTTTAGCCTTGTGATGGACTGGGGACCTGTCCAGGGGTGTACCCCCTGCCTCTCGCCCAGTGACTGCTGGAGATAGGCAAAGGCCCCTTACAGGGATAAGTGGGTATAGACAGTGGATGATTATATTTCTAACCTGTCTGGTATTCTCCTTGGTCTTCACAAGGCTGTTTGTTTACCAATGCTCTGTCAATGTCAAATGCATTTGTAAAGCACATTTACAAGCAGCAAAAGCGGACCAAAGTGGTCCACAGTTTCACCACATCAATAAAATAGAATAAAGAATAAAACATAATTATAATAAAGTACATGAAAACCAAGAGAATTATGACTTCCAGAAACTATTTAGCATCTCTTGCTCTTATAGTGTTAAGGCCAAAGTCAATGTGATGAGCTGGTCTGAGATTAAATTAGGTAGAGCTGGACTAATGATGGACTTCTGAAGACAAGTGTTTGCACTGGGTTATATTTAGGTGTATCAAAGAAAAGGGGGCTAAACACAAATGCTCTCCATATTTTAGACTTTTTTGGATTAATACTTTTGCAAGGGGGCTGCACGGTGGCGCAGTTGGTAGCACTGTTGCCTTGCAGCAAGAAGGTCCTGGGTTCGATTCAAAGCCGAGGGTCTTTCTGCATGGAGTTTGCATGTTCTCCCCGTGCATGCGTGGGTTCTCACCGGGTACTCCTGCTTCCTCCCACAGTCCAAAGACATGCCTGTTAGGTTATTTGGTCACTCTAAATTGCCCTTAAGTGTATGAATGAGTGTGTGCATGGTTGTTTGTGTGTTGCCCTGCGATGGACTGGCGACCTGTCCAGGGTGTATCCCGCCTTTCGCCCATAGACTGCTGGAGATAGGCACCAGCTCCCCCGTGACCCACTATGGAATAAGCGGTAGAAAATGACTGACTGACTTTTGCAAGGTGCTGTAAATACTAGCCCAGCTATAAATATTGATGTCTATGGAGCCTGACACATAAATATGGTGCTTTCCAGGTTCTAGTAATGTATTCAGTGCTGGACACCACTGTCTATAGGTTGCAAATAAGATGTTTTAAAAAGTCAACACTAATAATAAGCTATCCATGAGAACAAACTAAGCCTCTTGTGGACTGGGAATAGGTTTGTCTCCTCCTGTGGATACTCAAAGACAGAAACCAGCAAGAATACTAAAAATATTCAAAAAGACTTGTGGTGCAGTTTCCCAAGGCTGGAGAAAGGAAATAGACTGACAGTTTCTCCCTGACCCCCCTCGCAATCCCTCTGTAACCTCCTAACAATCCCCTGGGGGATCCTGTCTCTATGTGTAAAACAGACATTCAGAAAGCATCCTGGAAAGTTTAGAGCCACAAAAACAAGGGGATGTGAGGAAGTTCAATAAGCTTGTACGAGGTGGGCTCAGTCGGTACATAATCCCAAGGCCACACAGAGCAGGCGCCGATCCTATAGGGTCTAAGAGCTGCAGGTCTGTCATTGTTACACTGAAAAATTAAACAGCTCCGGCAAAGTCAGCTGTGTTAGAGCCACCTCACTGCTCTGGGCCGTGATGTTGACATACAGGGCAGGTGCAGCCGCTCCACGTATCTGCATCAAGTAGAACCCCCTCCCCCAACCAGCATACACACACAAACACACACACATACCTCCACAAAGCTTGGATGTCACAAGACGGGGGTTAAATGGACAAAGACAAATCAACCATTTTCTTTAATATCTCTGCAACAATCAGCGCAGGGCTGCTGGGTTAACACAGAGCCCACAGAGATTAAAACAAAGGCTGGATTCTTTGGGCTTAAAGATGGCTATGGGAAATGGCATGGATGCCAGGGCTGATAAGTGGCCGATGGGCTCAAGTTACTTCCAGCTGTGTCTGCTGCCATGCATGCCTCCGCCAAATGTATGGTTCACACATAAATGCAAATTATTTCATTCTTGTAACGCTCATAAAGTAAATGGCGGACAAATATAAAAAATATATGTCAACAGCCTCTGACTCGGGAAGGGTTTATATTAGAGGAATTAATATCCTCAGGTTCTGTGAGGAGCAACTCTGTTCTTCTTCAGCTGAGAAAACACAGTCTGCTGAAATGTCGGACCTCGCTGGGGCGATAGCTGGATCAATAAAATCTAGGGAATACTGGAAATGCTGGATGCAACATGTGGAAAAAGTCTGACTCAGGTCTCCTGGATAATTATAGTAGTTTACATTGTTTGGCTGAACACAGTAAATAGCGTCCACAAGGACCTGTTGGCATTGTTGGCTCTGCTTGTTTTTTTCCCTTTAACTATAAAAACCAGATTTCCATATGGACAGAGCAAAATAAAAATTACATTTGCCTTCCAGTGTTTAAAATGATGGGGAAATAAAAAGAAAACAAAACCGCGCCTGTTAAAGACTATTACTTTTTAACACAGGCTGTATTTCTGAGTTGTAAACTTATTTGCTCAAAAAAAAAAACCCAAAAAAAACAAAACAACGCCACTCTGCATTAGCATCACCTCAATACCAGTGAGGGCCTCTTCCTGTCCATTTGGAAAATATAAGTACATTTTCAAGCTGCAGCACACTCTAAAAGGAGAGTGCTTTTGGCAGGCTTTGAAGTTCTTGGCAATAATGCTGCTTAAAAGCATCCTCCGCAAGACAGAAAAACACGTATGTGTATTTCAAACAAGAAGTGTGAGTGAGCAATTCTTATAGCAGCCATGTAAATCCCCACTGGAGGACTTGGGCTTAATGTGTTTTTTCTTTTTCTTTCTTCTCTTTCTTGTTCTGATGCTGTAGCACCTGCCCTATGAAGAGTATTGATTACTTTTATGAAGGCTCATTATCATCATTCACTGATTATTTTGTCATCTTTCCTAAAGGAGAGTCAGAACGGTCATAACCCTAGTGTGATCATCCAGAAATGTTTCAGATTTTTCTTTTCTTTTGCCTTTTTTTTGTGGCTGACAAGCATTTTTTGTGAAACTTGAAAAAGACACTACAAATGTAAAAATAAAAACCAGAGCAGAAGAGAACGGCAGGAATAAAACTTTGCATCGTGGCCTTTTATTTTCCCTTCCCTCCACAGTTTAGTGTTTCAGCTACACCCTTTAGACAGTAAAAACTGTCATCTAATCATATCCTTGTGCAGCCTAAAATGCCATATATGCCCATACCAGCCTGAAAAGGGAACGTTTCAGTGGATTAAAACGGATATGAGGTTATTTTTGTGAGATCCATGATTGCATGAGGCACTCCCACTCAGACTTAGCACGATGACTGAGGAGGTGAGCTAATATGGCGTGGTGTTGATGCAAAAAGAGTTGTGTAAGTTCAGAAAATGACTGCTACCCTTTGGCTGGATAAACAAATTTAAAGCTTTATGTCCTACAATCTGTTGCTGCTACTGCAGTGGGTATGAAACTGTGGTCAAAGCCTGTCATGGATAAATAAACACTTGTGGAAGATATTGATGGAGTTGACATTATATTCTTCTGTTTAGACTAAGGTTCAAATGGGTAAGCAAAAATCTGCCCATTAAAGAAAACTATAAAATATAATGCCATAATGTTCAAGTTGCATTCTTATATAGAAATAGGCCACACATTACAATGTTTTGTTACAAAATGATCTAAGCAACACTGTCGTATTTACAATTAAAAGAACTGAAGGCAGGTACCAATTGAAATCCTCCTGTGGTAGCCGGGTACCAAATGTCACTTGGCAAAAAAGCTAGGTTTGAAATATCCTGTGGCAGACACATACGTTCTGTGTTTGGAAAAAGCCAGCAGGAAAACATCTTGTGGCAGTCTTCTATTTTTTGTACTGGGAAAAAGTTGGGTACGAAAAGAACCTTAATTGCAAAAACACAAATGATAAGCACCCCTTGAAGCTAGTTCTACAAACCAGAGAAACAAAGGAACATAGCTCATTTTTTGGTCTTTTATGTGTACTTTCTTTTATTAAAAGAACTTATTTACAAAATGTCCTGTGGGAGACAGCTACTGTTTGTACCCTAAAACATCAGGTACAAAACATCCTGCTACTTTCATATTCAAAAAGACAGGTACAAAGAATCTTGAAGCAGACAGCTACTTCTCAAACTCAAAAAAGTCAGACTTGAAATGTCGTATGGCAAACGATTTGTTTTGGGACTGAAAAAGTTGGGTACAAAATGTCATGTTGCAGATGGCTGTTTTTTGTCCTCGAAATAGTCAGTAAGGAAGCATGTTGTGGGCTATTTTTATACTGGGAAAAGTATCCATACGAAAAGAATAAAGCTGAAAAAGCATGAATGAAAATTACTATTTAAGACTAGGTTTCAAAACAAATGAACACATGTCTTGTCTACTTTTCTTACAAGAAGGGTTAAGTAAAAAAATACATAGCTTTAACGTTCCATTGCAGATGGGTACTTTCTTTTCTCAGGTACAAAACATCCCGTGGTAAACGACTGTTTTTCATATTTAAAAAGTCAGGCACGAAGCACCCTGTAGTGGTCAGCCACTCTTTGTACTCAATGAAGCCACATACAACTTGTCTTGTGGCAGATGGCTACTTTTTGTATTCGAAAAGTCAGGTCATTACCCTGAATCGGCTGAATGCATTTTTATTTCAAAACGTTGAGTGCAAAAAGAACAAAACTGCAAAAGCACCCCTTAAGGGCAATTGTTAAAACAAGAAGAACAAAGGAACACAATGCATTTTTTTGTCCACGGAAGAAACTACAATATTATCATCCAAAGACATAAAGAAATATTAACATGAACTTTCAAGTTCTTGATTACGTTTGTTTTATTTTGAAGAACATCTTTCATTAAGCCTTTCTAAAACTTGTGTCTGTTTAACCTATTCTGCACTTCTTTTTAGTTTTGCTGATTATATTGCCCTCCGTCTTCCACATAACTGATTCATATTTTTACAGTATTTTCTTCAGTCTATGTGCTCTTCAGTTTGCATATTTTTATTATTGGTGCATAGCATTCATGTTTATAGTCTCCTTGCATCTGTTAAACATTAATTCCTTTACCTTAAGTCCTTTAGCTTTTTTTCCAGCTTTGATTCTTAAGCTATTTTACCTGCATTTGTAACATCATAACCCATCCCTTCTCTTTAATAAGAGGAGTGAGACTGTTAGACTTGTTGTCAAGCATACAGATCAAAAGCCAGCATTTGGGAACACTGGTGGTGTAGGGGTTAAGCGCGCGACCCTGTGCAGAGGCTATAGTCCTTGATGTGGCTGTCCTGGGTCTGAGTCCCGGACCCAGCGATCTTTGCCGAATGTCTCCCCCTCTCTTTGCCCTCTTTCCTGTCTACCTACTGTTGGAAAAATGGAAAAATAAAGGTCTCTAGTGCAGCAAAAAAAGAAAAAAGAGCCAGCATTTGAGATTAATATGATTTTTCAAGTCCCAATGTTGTTTCCAGAACTGCTGTAATAGCTGCCGTAATGGCCAAAACTGAACAAACCGATGATCTGCCTCGTGTGATGTCATCAAACAATACATAAAGAGCAGAATACGTTTTTTCTTAACTTTGAATTATGTCAAATCCTGCAGATCCTACACCATTGGATAGTTTCTTTAACTTACTTTGGAACCAGATTCATGGTAGAATTTATCCAGATTTAAGGTGAATGTTTTTTCTCACTAATTCATCAAAATTAAAACAGTAGAGAAAATAAATTAGTGAGATATTTTGGGTTGCTTCCTGCTTTAGTAAAAGAATAGGACTTCAACTCACTTGAAGTGAGATCTAAATATCTTGAGCAGAGATTTAAATCCAACAGCAGCACATTTTTTTGTGTTATTAGGTAACTTGACAGATTGGGTTTGGCCTGGCAGAACATGTTGGACGCACTGCAGCAGATCTGAGGGAAGACAGGGGATCTCTTTAACCCCACTGAAACAGTGAGGGGAAAACGTGGCCAGAAGATGGGAATTAGTGCTGAATTAAGCACCGCTTTGATTGGAAACTGATTGACCGACTGTTGGCAAAACATGAAAGGATGACCTTGAATTCTCAACAGCGCACATGGATTGGCACACGGCCTTTCTCTCTCTCTGCTGCATTCTGCCTTCCACTCTCACCATCTACCAAACAGACACAAGCACTTACATACAAGCACTCCCTGGAACACATTTCACATAGAAAAAAAAAACACATACATGTGTGCTGGCACAAAGACAGCTCCTTCTCTGCCATTTCACACTTTCTTTTTTAAGTGAGAAAAAAAAAAAATCCACACACAGTCACGTACAACATGCCAGAGTTGTGAGAGCAACTTCAAAGTAAGGCAGATGCGGGGACAGCACCCTCTGAATAAATTTTCTGGCCACCAGTCGATCTGCCCCCAGGCAAAGATTGTGGCTGTTCGCATCTCTCCTGACCCCTCATCAGCTCACTGTTACAAGCTATCTCCCTCCTAACATGGCTGTCTTACGGTGGACTGTAGGGATGCGGAGGCAGACGTTAAGAGTAAAGGACTAAAGAATTTAGTGAAATAGATTTTTTTTCCAAACTGTGCATTATCACCTTTGTGCTAAAGGGGCGACAATTGGATGATTTGATGAATAAATCAGTGTGAACTAGTACCCTGCAACTACAACGGAGATATAGATCAGGGTTTCTGAAATGTATACTAAATTAGGCTGGCTTTGCTATCAACGTCTTCCAAACAAACAAAAAAAAATAAAAAATAGACTGTACATGAAGATAGATTGAATTGAACAACATACATTGCTGTGAAAATGGGTTTGCCCCATTAAAAGATTCTTCTGTTTTTGCTTTTTTCCACACTTAAATGTTTCAGGTCATCAAACAAAATTTTAGATTGGATAAAGATATCATAAGTAAATACAAAAAGCAGTTTTTAAGTCCAAATCAACCTGGTGATCTGGGGAAAAGTAATTGCCCTGCCTTTTTAAATCATGAAATAACTGTGATTAAATTAAATTTTTTTAGAAAGCTGAACTCAGATTTAAATGCCAAACCCAAGCCTGCCTGATTATTAACTGACCTGATATAATAAATGGTTTAAATAGAACCTCTATGACAGCTGAAAGATCTCAAAAAGCAACACATCATCTAAAACAATTCCAAAACAGAAGAAAAATTAAACACTGACCTCTGTCAGTCTGGAAAGGGTTTCAAAGCAATTTTTCAGACTTTAGGACACAGCAAACCAAAGTGACATCCACAATCCACAACTGGAGAAAACATGTAGCAATGGTGAACCTTCCTAGGAAAGGCTGGTCAACCAAAATTACTGTAGGAGCACATCAACCACTCAATCAGGAGGTCACAAAACAACCAAGAACAACATAGCTCTGCAGACCTGACTTACCTCAGTTTAGTTCAGAGTTCATAATTCAACAATAAGAAAGAGAGACTGGCCAGAACCACAGCTTACCAAAAAAACATAAAGACACGTCTCACATTTGGCAAAAAACCTTCTGATGATTCCCAAGACCTTTGAGAAAATATTCTTTGGACTGACGAGACCAAAGTGGAACTTTTTGTTCGGTTTGTGTTTAGGAAACAGACAGACAAACATGGTGGTAGTGTGACGTTTTGAGGCTGATTTATTTCATCAAGACCTGGACAACTTGCCAAAATTGAGAGAATCACGAATCCTGTAGGAGAATGTCCAGCCATCAGTATAGGGCCTTAAGTCCAATCACACTTTGGTTCTGCAGCAGGACAATGATCCAAAACACTGTAGCAAGGTCATCTCTGAATGAGTCAAATAAATGAAGTTTTGGAATGGGTTGGCCAAAGTCTTGACTTAAATGCAATTCAGATACAGTAAACATGCCATTTACACTTGAAAGTCCTCTGACGTGGCTGAATTTAAAACATTTCTGCAAAAGACAGTGGGCTGAAATTTCTCAGTGGTCATGTTAAAGTCTCTTGTCAGTTGTTGCTGCTAAGGCTGGTACTAGTTAGTAAGTTTAGGGATAAATTACTTTTTCACATAGGCCCAGGATGGTTTGGATAGCTTTTTTATCTCAATAAATGAAACCTTCATGTGTAAACTGCAGTTTATATTTAATCAGGGTATCTTTATCCAATATTAAAATTAGTTTGATGATCTGAAACATTTAAATGGGACAAAACAGGAAAACATTTTCCACAGCACTGTATATGAAAACAAAACAAAAAACAAACTTGCAACCTGCTTTCCTACTGAATTTATGGGCTGAATCAAAGACTTCATGTCTTCTTCAGTCCATATTAGCAAACCTATGGCTTCTAAGTCTGAACATACATATATCCAAAATTTCATAAAGGTTCTGAACTTTTCTACTGCATTATCAAGTATAAATCTTGTTTGCAAAAACAATATTGTACATTATTCTTCTATATTTTCTTATTTGTTTATATTTTCCTTCCCGAAAGTCAGACCTTTGTGTAGTCTTTTAAACAGCTCAGCTTTTTGTTGAAAGTTTAATTTCACTGGGACTCATTGGGCCTGCCCCAGAGTAAAGAGACCCCTCCCTTAAGCATTTGTAAAAAAAAATATTTATGTTGCATAATAATTTAAGCGTGATAAGTATAATTTCGTCAAGGTAAGTTGATGTCTTCTGACTCAGTCCTTTAACAATTCAATTCAATTCAATTCAGTTTATTTATATAGCGCCAATTCACAACACATGTTGTCTCAAGGCACTTCACAAAAGTCAGGTACATACAATCAAATTAATCCTAATCATTGAACAGTGCAGTCAGATTCAGTTATTTATTCAAATTGGATACAAAGTTTTTCTATCTAAGGAAACCCAGCAGACTGCATCCAGTCAGTGACTTGCAGCATTCCCTCCTCCCGGATGAGCATGTAGAGACAGTGGACAGTCACTGGCGTTGACTTTGCAGCAATCCCTCATACTGAGCATGCATGTAGCGACAGTGGAGAGGAAAAACTCCCTTTTAACAGGAAGAAACCTCCAGCAGAACCAGGCTCAGTATGAGCGGCCATCTGCCACGACCGACTGGGGGTTAGAGAGAACAGAGCAGAGCCACAAAGAGAACAAAGAAGCACTGATCCAGAAGTACTTTCTATGGGAATGAAAAGTAAATATTAATGGATGTAGCTCCTTTAGTCGTTTCACCTAGAAAGAAAGAACAGATAAACTCTGAGCCAGTTTTCAAGGTTAGAGTCTGAAAGAGAGCACATATAATTAGTTACAGTAAAAGCTCAGTCAACTGCCATGTATAGGAGAGAGAAAGGGTTAAACACTGAAAGACAGGGACATGTGGATTATTGGCAGAGGGTGAGCATTAAGTTGTTGCCTGCAGAAGCTTGGACGATGCCCCTCTCCAGAAAGGTATCACAGGTAAACACAGAGCCAGGCCAGGTGTAGCTTCTAGGAAGAGAAAAGAGAGAGAACAAAGTTAAAAGCTGAAATAACAGCAAATAATGCAAAATTGGAGAGCAGTGTGAGAATGTAGCAAAGAGGGGGGAAAAAGTGGTCATTATGTCCCCCAGCACCTAAGCCTATAGCAGCAAACTACAGAGATAGCTCAGGATAACATTACCCTCTAACTATAAGCTTTATCAAAAAAGGAATTTTTAAGCCTAGCCTTTTAAAAAGTAGACAGTTTGTCCCTCTAGACCCCCACGAGGCCCATTGTTATGCTAAAAACCAACAACGATTGGGATACCTCCTGTCAGATTTGCCAAAAAACCATTGGGAAAAGAGGGGGGGTCAACAGGTAGCAAAATGGAGGGGTGTTTGCACCTCAACCATAACTGAGCCGGTTTTTAGGCTAAACCTGACTCCCCCTTACTCCATCCAACAAGGGGGAAGAAGGGGGAAGAAAAATAAGGAAGATAGCTCAAGATAACCTAAGCCACCCTAACTATAAGCTTTATCAAAAAGGAAATTTTTAAGCCTAGCCTTTTAAAAGTAGACAGGGTGTCCCCTCACAGACTAAACCCGGGGAGCTGGTTCCACAGGAGAGGAGCCTGATAACTAAAGGATCTGCCCCCCTTTCTACTTCAGAGACTCTAGGAACCCCAGAAAACCTGCAGTCTGAGAACGAAGTGCTCTGTTAGGAACATATGGAACAATCAGATCTCTGATGTATGATGGAGCTAGATCATTAAGGGCTTTATATGTGGGGGAGGAGAATTTTAAATTCTATTCGGGTTTTAAACAGGGAGCCAATGAAGGGAAGCTAAAATAGGGAAATATGATCTCTCTTTTTAATTTTCATCAGAACTCTTGCTGCAGATTTTGAATCAGCTGAAGGCTTTTAACTGCATTTTGTGGACATCCTGATAGTAAAGAATTACAATAGTGCAGCCTTGAATTAACAAATGCATGGACACTTGGGTTACCTTATTTTTGGGCAACAGTCTAAGCCTCATAATGGGTACCGACGATGGGTGTTGGCCAACTATTAAAATCCCTGTTTTCAAACCAGTCTTCAGATCTAAGCTGATAGTATTACAGAAATTATTTTCTTTCAAAATGCCTAAATATCTACAGTAAAGTACAAAAATATAAATACCCCTGACTGATTTATACTGTGAGCTGTCATTCAAAGATGTTTGTTTTTGACCTGAAATGAGACAGACATCTCTGAAAATATAATAAAACAATGTAAAAGGAGTATCAGTATTGAAGAAAATAATGTATCAGTTTTTATTTACATTTTACTCCAAAAATGACATGTTGAAAATTATTTAAACCATTCTCACTAATCAGTAGTTTGATTTTTATTGACTGTTATCTCAATAAAAATCTTCATTTACATTACAGCAATCAGACCCTTCTCATATTTACAGAGCAGCTTTTAGCATATTTCCACTGTTATTTTGTCAGTTAATCTTTGATGATGACCTCCAAGCCTTTGAGGTTGGAAGGCCTCCTTATCATCACCCTAATCTTTTGCTCAGTTCACAAGTCAAGATCAGATTCAGCTTGGGCCTCTGACTCCAAAACATTAATATTACTTACAGGCTGAAGAAAAATGTTTTAAGATTAATTTAAATCTTAATCTAGGGTATAAATAATTTTGGGCCACTTTGAGGAGACTGAATGTGCTTATTGTGAAAATGAATCTGGACACGTACAAATATATGGTATTTTGAGCCCTAATATGGAAAATCTGGACTTTTAAGACCCCCCAGAAACCCTGATCATGCCAGTTTGAACTTAAAGCAGCGAGTTCATGGGCTGAGAAATGTGGGTTTCTTGCACAGGAATAAAACTTTACAGACAACCTGGATTATTTCTCACTGTCCTGTTACAGCTGATGGAGAACAACAGCAGTCTCCTTACAGCAGTGGAGCTTAGTTGCTCACCGCTCGAGCATGTGTATGTTTGTGTGTGTGTGTGCTTGTGTCTGTGAGAAAAAGAGAAAGAGGGAGAGAGGTGTTATTATTGAATATATATTCCTGTTGAGCAACTACTGCTTTGTGTTCTTATTTTTCTCTGTTGACTTATTTTAATATTGAATTTATTTTTATCAATCATTTATAAGGGTATGGTGCATGATCACAGAAACAATGTAATTATACCTGCAGGGACACAAGCAGTGTATTTTAGTTCTAATGTGAGATGTGTTTAAAAAATATGCTTTTTCTTAAATTTTGGAGCATATAAACCCAAGATTATGGATGAGTTTCAGTCGAAGGAGTTGCACCATAGAAATGGATGAAGCAAACATTTGAATAATGTGCTTGTTATCTTCTCTGCATACTGTGGACCCCCTAAAAAACACTCATGTGTTGCCCTGAGGCCAGATATTCACCTGCCCACATGCAAGTGCAACAATGTGTATTTCTGCGCACAGGATAAACCCCCATTACTAGAATTTATAAAAGCTGCACACTATATGTTGCTTTAACTGAATACAAATAGACATACAGAGAATCCTGCACACACAAACACCCAGAAGGAATCTGGGGATCTAATGAGGCCCATGGAGACACTGCTGAATTGTCAGTCAACCTTCAGCTTGCTGACACACAGTCAACAACATCAGTGGCTTCTTTTCTTAAACAAGACGAGCCCGTCGGATGGCATCAGCAATAAAAATAAGTCCCAGGTCCACTGGTGTTGGGCTGAAATAGGGGAACGCATAATGAGGGAATAATTATTTTCTTAGAGCTTTAACGTACAACTCTGACCCATTGTTATGATTAAGATTTAGGTGCAGGCTACACCAAAGGAACTAAACAAAAGGAAAGAAAAAAATAAGTGTTGTAACTACTACTTCCCCGTCTTTCCAAAAGTGCTTGCAACACCAAGCCCACAATCCTGTTCCTCAAATGGAGCAATGTAATTCTGAGAGGGATCAGAGCTGAGCTGGCCTACAGCACAAAAAAACTAGGTTGCTGCTTAGGACCTCCAGACAGCAGGGGGCACCCAAAAAGGTTGACTTCTCTCAGAGAAAATACTGTGGGCGTACCATAAATTTGCTTTAAAGGTTTATGAACAGGGATGGATCGGTTACCGGTATCAAAGTATACCAAGGTTAGAGTTAAGTTAAAAGGTTAAGGTTTTAAAACCGCCACATACTATACTTTCTAAGTACTTAATGAGAGGCCAGAGTGATCCATTTTTTAATGCTTGTGGGGTGCACAGAATAAAGCAATAATTTTCCTTCCGCGCACTGTCTGTCAGTTGGTTAAAAAAAGGCTACTACAAAGCTAATGCCAGCTTGTTGGACTTGTGTAAAATGGCTAAAAGAAACAATATTATGCACAGTAAGCACTTAAATACAAATCAATTTACCAGCTATTAATTTAATCTTTTTTTCTTTTTTGTACATATCAAATTGAAAGCAACAATAAAATAAATATTTCACATAATATTAGTATATGTATTATTATATAAGGAATAAATTATGCTTTTAAATAAAAAGCAATTAAATCATGTTTTAAGTTTCTGCTTATAATTTTTGTGTAAATCCTATGATATGGTGAAACAGAGGTATTTTCACAGAAGGTTATTATACTGTTACAGTCTCATAATGTCCAATGCCTTATTATGAAAAACAGTTACTTAAGAATTTAAAACTCTTCAATATTTAAAATTCTAATTTTATTTTGGACATAAAAGAGCTGACAAATACACATGTTGTAAACATCCTGTTGTGTTTGTTGGGTCTGAGAAGGACCCAAACTGATAGAGTTCTTTAATAACAAACATGAAAAAAATGTGGCACAAGGAGAACAAGAGAAAAAGCACGAGCGAAGAAACAAGCAGCGACAGATCACCGCAGGACATACCAGCTGAATGGAAGAATCTGGCAGTGAGCAATAAAAAATCAAGAGCTAAAATACTAAGGACGTGTGGAGAAAGACAAAGACTGCAGGTGAGAGTAATCAGGTGAGAATGTGGAACAGCTGAGGCAGAGTGAAAGCAGGGAGCTGAGGGAGATTAAATAACCTGATTAGAGCTGATCAGAGATACATGAAAGCCCAGGGAAAAATCTATCAGAGATAACTCTAAAGAACACAAGAATAAACAAATTCTGCCCAATAAAACCCTACTCCAGCTCTGGATCTGAGTTCATCCTATTGATTCTCTTTGCTGTTATATCATTAGCTGGGCCATAACGAGAAGAGCTCACCCCAGGTCTTAGCATATTGTCTTTCCCTATACAACACAGACATTTACACAGAAAACAACCTGTGTTTAGCTAAATTTAACTTAAATTAACCAATACTATTGCTGTACAAACATGCATATATCTAATTTGTGTAGATTTTAACCAGATGTTTTGAGTAAAAATTATCTAAGTAATTTTAAGACAACATAATTATGGTTTTGTTAACTAACTTATGTCCTCTTCAATTAAATTCAATAAAAAGTCGCTAGGTAGTATTTTTGTTAATAGGCTAAATTTGTAAATGTCATTAGATCGTAACCATTATTGAATGTTCCTTTTACAAACCAAACTATATAACAATTTAAATAATTTTAATAGGTTTCTAAAAAAGCGAATAAATCCTCAGAGTGGTGGAAGGCTACCTTCTAGTCAGATGGGTGCCTCTGTTTATACTGATTTTAGCAATTTAAGCCAACTGAAACCGAAAATGTATGTCAATAAGTCATAACACTATATCGGTGGATATTAACAGTCTATGCTTGTAATCCACCAGGAAAATGTCCAAACAACTACATGACCTGGAAAAGCACAGGAATGTACCTTCTACGAGGCCTTGTGGCTTTTAGCCCACCTAGGGTGGAGCCAGTTTTGGTGTCTTACTCATACAAGTTCCTTATAAACATGGCATGATTAAGACAATCCTTAATCCTTACCAAAAAGTGACCAAAATGTTACAGTTATAATGCTAGGCCTGTATGTCACAATTTAATGCAGCCTTGAATACATAAAAAACAAAGAAGAAGGCTCTAAGCATGTGCCTAAAGTTAGCTGTTTTTACTTATGGTATGCTTGTGGGTGGAAGGTTCAGTGATCAGGCGTATTCATACAACCAACATCTTCAGCCAGGGTCACTTAAGAATCGTCAACAGTCTTGTGTATGTATGGGCATTTGATATCTGCTGACATAACAGTGGCTATTAACAGAAATAAACATTTTGACTTTGAGATGTTTTTAATTTCTAAAAACACGCATAATGTTGGCTTCCGTCTGACTAGCTTTTAGCCTTTGACCAATTTGAGTATTTCTTCACTTTCAGCAAATTCATCAAATTTTTACATCTTTCTTTTCCCAGGTAAGGGAACTGATAACAACCCCACAGAACCTAACTTCAAACCATCTAAACCATCTCTGGCCAGCTGTGTAAACTAAGAATGAATAATAAGTAAAGCATGGGATAAGTGCCAACAAAGTCAGTATTAATACGACTGTATTCTTGGAGCAAGGAGATCTAGGTCGACTCTCAGCCTGGGTCTGTCTTTCTTTTTTTTGGGGGCACTAGCGGCCTTTATTTTGGTTATGTTTTTGAAAGTAGTCAGACAGGAAGTGGGGTGGAGAGAGCAGCAAAGGTCTTCAGGGTTGAGACTTAAACCAGGAACAGCTACATTAAGGACTAAAGCCTCCGTATATCTCACGCTCTACCACTACGCCACATGCCGCGCCCCAGCCTGGGGTCTTTCTGCATAGTTTTTTAATGTTCTCCCCGTGCAAGTGTGGGTTCTCTCCAGGTACTCTTCCAATGACCTCTGGAGATGAGCAACAGCCCACCTGTAATTCTGCAAGAATAAGCATTTATAAACATTGGATGAATAGTTGGATAATAATAATAATAATGATGTCAGAATGATCCAATTTAACTTAACATGGGAGTTTCTTATTTAAGAAAATTAAACTTAACACAAGTCTATTGCTAAAGACCTTTAATATCATTTCAAATTGCATTGTTTCCATGGATGAATTTTAAATAGCTAAAATCTGCTAAAACAATAATTCCAATCAGACGAGCTGTTAGCCTCAGAGAATTTATTCACTTTCCTGCAAACTCAAAGGTTAGTGAGTATATATTGTTCCAACATTTGACTTCTTTTTACTACAGGCAAGGGAACTATTTCTGCTAATCACTTTAAAGAACATCACTTCAAACAATTATGAGCATTCACTTTGAATGTAGATTAAATTCTTCTTAGGGCCCTCCAAAGTCCTGGGGGGGGCGGGGGTTGGGGGTGTTGTGGGAGGGGGGGGGGTTAGGTGGTTCGAGGGTTAAGAATAGCTGATCTGCATGCTGCTGAATGAAGTGTCGGTTTTCAGCGCTCTAAACTCCTCCTCTACGGACGGGGCTGCTGCTTTCCTTCCACTCCAACAACCCAAGTACTTTTTCGGAGCGCACTCTCCGGCAGCAATGTGGAGGGAAAGGGCGAGCAGTTGAGCAGTTTTCCTTTCCCCACTCCCACTTCTTTTGAGATCTCCCTTTTCCTAGTTTTCAACTTTGCGTTTTTTTGTGTCGTGGAGGAACACAACGCAACTCTGTTCAATAAAGGGAAGGAAAGCAGCTCTGCGACGCGTGTTTTCGTTTTTTTGTCCTATTTTTCTTTTCACTTGAGCCATTGTTTCTTACGCATGGATATTAAGGAGATAAAATCGGACGTGCTGCTTTCTCTTCAGTAGGGTTGTAGTAAATGCTGGCTCTGAAAGGAGGAGAGGATTATTCCTATTCCTCGGGAGCACAAGCGCTAAAAAAACGCGTACAGGGACCGCAAGTTTGTCCGCAAGCTGCGAAAGAGGCTAAAGTTTGCCAAGTTGCTGCGCATCCGGCCGCAGAAGCCAAACGTTTATCGATATTTTTCCAACTTTTTTGGTGTGGATTATCAACACAAGCCTGGTCATGGATCACGGAATCAAGTTCAGAGGATGAAGGGGGAGTTGTGAAACATGAACTATTGTAGTTAGTTTACTCCACCAGTGGCTTTTTTTTGACTGAGAAGAAGAAAAACTGCTTTTGCGCGTTGTGTTTTTTTTCCTTCCTACCCTTTCGATCCCTTCCATTCGGGTGCCAAAATGCCACAGCTGAACGGAGGCGGCGGGGACGATCTGGGGGCCAACGATGAAATGATCTCGTTTAAAGACGAAGGGGAGCAGGAGGAGAAGATTTCCGAAAACGTCTCCGCGGAGAGGGATCTGGATGACGTGAAGTCCTCCTTAGTGAACGAGTCGGAAAACAACAGCAGCTCGTCAGACTCGGAGGTAAAACACGTTGTGCAATTGGACAAAAAAGTGGTTTACTAACAGGACTGTGGAGTTTTAATCCGTGTGCGTGCATGTCCTTCCTTTCTGCAGCAGGCAGAGAGGCGCCCTCAAACCAGAAGCGACTCAGAAAGTTATGAGAAAACAAGAGATTACTTCAGTGAAGGTAAACAGTTCAAGCTCCATAGTATTTTTTCAAAACAATGTTTCGCTTTTGCTTCATTAAATCACTAAGTTTTTTCTTTTCCTGTACAGCACTAAGAAGACAGCAAGATGGTGGCTTTTTTAAGAGCCCTCACTATCCGGGCTACCCGTTTCTTATGATTCCTGACCTCACCAATCCATACCTATCCAATGGTTCGCTGTCTCCCAGTGCAAGAACAGTAAGTTTCCCTGGTGGGATATTGTGCTTTCTATGCTCATGCTTTCTCCCAACTCCTAGTCATTCTCTGCAAAAAAAAAAAAAAACAAACAAAAAAAAAAAAACTTTGGCCGTGCGTGAAAGTTCCTTGTGCCAGACCGCCATATTCCCTCCAAGTGGCCTCTCAAGGAGCAGTACTAACTACCTCTTTGTTCTTTTAGGGGGTATACATTTCTCTCTGCCACCCACTCTTTTCTTGCATTTTAACTTCTTGTTCTGTATGGATCTTAGATTTATTCATTATTTTTTATTTGCAAAAAAAAATAAAAAATCCAAAACACTTGACTTTATTTTATCCCCTAATGACCTTGCCTTATAATTTATTTAAGTTTGTATTTGGTCTTCCTCAGACATCTATTACAGAAAGCATTGATCTTCCCTTATTTTTTGCATCCACTAGTTTGCTTTCCTTGTGATTTTAGTGTTTTCCTCAACGTGGAACTCAAAAAAGCGAGTTTTATCCACTCTGTACAGAAGTAAGTTGTTCTTGTACCTATGTCATGCAGTAGCAACAGTGTAATATATTGCAGTGCCCCGTGGAAGACGGTTTCCAGAGACTTTCGATGACTAGATAAGGCTGACAGTCTCGAGCAAGTGTTGTTGACGCAGAATTCACAGGGGTGTTTGCTTGTTGCATGGGGGTGTCATGCTTTTTGTTTGCACAGGCTTTAATCCGATTACTGCATTAATTTGTCTGCTGTAGTTATTTTTGATGTGTTTTCTAGTGAGTGGTCATACAGCATAATTGGTAGAAATGCAGGCTTCAAATAATTGGGATTGTGGCTTATTAGAAAAATCCTACCTTGGAGCTGTGCAAACTTTCTTGGGATAACCCCTGTTTTTCTTTTTAACTATTCCAAATTCCCCCCACTTATTCCCTACCCCAACCTTGTCACATCCCCTCCCCAAAAAACGAGTACTTTCGTTACAGCCTGGCAGACATCTGACTGAAGAGACACCCCTGCACCCCCGCCCCTCTGTCTCCCTTTTCACTGTTTCAGGCCCACTCACATCGCCTCCCTGCACCTTCCATTCAATTAGAAAGGCGTTAGTTGACCATTGTTATTCTGAGCAGTCTTGATGGCTTCATTGGAGGTCTCCATTGGAGCTCATTAACTAAATGGCTGCCTCTGCTTGGACCATGTGATCCGTAGTTGTCTCTGTTGTTGGTTTTGGATTTTCAGAGGAATACTAGCAATAGGTTGTTATGAGCTTGGATTTAGGGCTTAACATTGTTTGTTTCCCACTTTACCTTGTTCACACCACTTTCTGTAAAGTTTGGCTTTTTGGACATTGAACTCCAAATCAGATTTGAGTCTTCTAGGGCAGTCAAAATGCATCCATGTTGACAGATATAATATTTTTAGACAGAACATCAATGCATCTGAGTTATAAAAACCTTACCCAGTATTGTAGCCAAGCCGTACCTGCAACTGCAGACTTTTACTTTGCGATAATGATTGCAAGTTGATCTTTGGTCCAGCTTTAGCTTCGAGTCACTTCGATCCTTTGTCAAATTGTTCCCCTATTTTGTACCCAAACATTGCCTTTTGGTCCCTTCCGACTTCCATTTCCTACCCGTAAACAAACAATTTTGTATTTATACATTTTTACCATATCAGAAGCATATCAGTTCTTTTTCATTGTTGCCGAGTCTTACCATAAATTATGGAGATAAGTGCTCAGATCTCCCTCATAATCTAAATCTGTTGTTTGTTATTATTGGAAAACTTTGTATCGCACCTTATTTCCTTTTTTTTTTGGGTCTTATTCCTCTTTGGGCCAGTTGACTTATGACATTTGACAGCTTATGAACCCCTAAACAAATAAAAATAACCATAAGCCATCTCATGATGACCCCTAATTTTTATTGAAGACATATATATCCAGGTTCCCCTACAGTAAATAATGAATAAAATGAATGGTTGTCAAAGTGGGCGTGTACGAAAAGAGTAAGACAATAAAATGGTGAAGAGGTGAATTCACTGGTATAAATTTCCATTGATTTAGGGTTCTGTTCCTGTTTGAACCATTGATGTGAAATATAACTCCTGCTGTTGGTAGATATTGTTTACAAGTTTTCTGCAGTGTGTTAAAACATCGTGTAAGTCTTACATTCTAAAAGTTACATTTTTGTTCATAAACATTTTTTTAGATTTTTATTTACTCACTGAGAAATCCAGTGCATGCATTTATTTATGATGTTTGAGAAGGTCGGGTGTTATTTTATGCTATGACGAAGCAACAAGGCCTGGACAGTCGATGTCTTGAGTCTTACATTTAAAAATCTCAATTTCAGGCCTTGAAAAGTCGAATATGCCATATTTTCCATAATTGATTAATTTACTTTTGGTAACTTGTAAAAACTTGTTCTTTTGGTCATTTGTTGGTTCTTCTTGTGACTTCTTTTTTATAGTATATGTTTATTTATATGGAATAAGCGGTAGAAAATGAATGAATGACTGACTGACTGTTTATTTATATAGAAATACAGTAAGGCATTCATATCTTACTTTTTGTAAGTCTGTGAGAAAATCTGGTGTTATTTTATGGAGTAACAAAGCTATAAGGCCCAGAAAGTCTTGCTTCTCTGTGAACCTACTGAACCAAGTTTGCCATTAAACATCCCCAACGGACCGAAACTGACGGAAATCTTGTATTTACTGGAGTCAAATAACCACATTACCGGCAGCTAAGAAAGTTGGTTTTATAATGGCTCAAACTACAAAACTATGAAATAGTTGAGGGGGAAATGGCCACCGTGAAACCATGTTGCGTTTTTGGTGGATTGTTCTTAGGGAAACCCTCTTTGGTCACAGTGTTTGAGTTTAATTCAGGGAAAGAGTCACAACTATGAACTGATCTAGAATTTTTACTAATCTAGCCATAGCTCAGTCTTTCTGTCTGTTTCCTTGTGTAAGCCTCTCACTTCCTTATGTTTTTGTGGGCTAAAACAAATTTAAAATTAAAACAGCCATCTTTATAGCTTCAGGCAACGCAGTGGATAATTACACTCTTTTCTAGGCGTATAATCCTCCATATTTAAAAAAGAGAAAGAAAATGAGGTCAATGGGACAGAGTGCGCTGACTGTGTCAATCATCGCTGTGGCAGAAAACAAGCAGGCAGACAATGGCTGGCATACTTAGCGGTCGTCTTGAGGTCTCCATATTGCCCTGCCCTCATGGCTTAGTGTGAATGCAATGCAGTGAGTGTGATTGATGAGAGACTCATGTTGGAACCTTTTTAGACTCGCATTCTGGGCGCTGGGGGCCGTTCAGACCTGCGGATCTCTTCGTTCGTCCCGGTCCGACCCGGCGGCTGATATTTTACAACTGGCTTGCACCAGCATGTCCGTCCAGTGTCTGGGTTAAACCTGTTGAGCTCTACAGTTAAATTTATCGCCGCATCACTCTGTGAGAAATACGCAGATTAGCCGGAGAGATGGGTGCAAACACTCCTGGTGCTTGGCAAACACTTTATGGTATTGCATGGCTTGGAAAACCCTGCTGGGGCCGAGAGGTTTGTTTTATGGGCTTCGGGTGGTATGCGGTTGTACTTGTGCTGCTTGAGACGCATTAAAAGTTGCGTCTGTCAACCAGACTTCATGATTCATAGCAGGGCAGCAAATTCCAAGTTATTTATTTTTTTTATTTGAAGGTGGGGACCTATACTTTTACAGCTTTGAGTAAATAATGTTGTTCTTGCACATGTATGCCGCTATGTATTTTTAATACATATTCATCATATATGTGCTTGCCTCTCTCCCTCTCTTATGGACTTTCTGGTATCATCAAATGTATGCCATGCATGCAGCAAACAACAAACTGGAGCTGTTGCTCAAGAGCCGTTACGCAGTAATTTCACTCAAGAATGCATTACACGATAAAGGATTTAAAGTCCCCAACTTGATGAAAAAAACCTGAATGTGGCAACCCCATTTCGAGCAATGAGAGACAGGCCTACATGGGATCAGCACAGAGTTCCCCTGAGGGCCAAGCATAACTGATTTAAAGCCTGCTCAGAGCTGACATTCCGCTGTAATCCACCGAGAGCTGAGGAGGAGGTTTTATGTTTGCAGAGATGTTCCACCAGACTCCTGCCTGCTGTGCAGCTTTTTTTTTCATTCTCCCCTTCCACAAACTCAGCTCGATAAATCCAGCTAATTTTTCCAGCAGAGACAGACTAGTGCCAGATTAGATTGGTGAACTCGCACCCCGCCGGACGCCACCTCTTGCCACCTCCCGCGTCACTTTTCGATAACTCTGCCAGCCACGCTGCCGTCATCATCGCCACCACTCAGAAGCGAAATGCCTCTTGTGTGCGAGAGGTGGCAAGCAGGCGAGAGCGAGGCGAGCTGCTCAAACATATCTTCAACAAATAACGTGGTGGGACGCTTAAACTCTCGAGCATGATTGTTGAATAGAAAACTGTTTGAGATTGAGATATGAATAGGAAAGACTTGTATAAGTCTGAACTTGTTATTGGCTACAATTGCATGCCTCTCTGACTTCTTTTTTCTTCTTCTTGTCATTCTTTCTGCTGGTTTTAGTGCTTAAAATGAGCAGACAAAGAAAAGTCAACACAGACATTGTCTGGCTGAATAAAAGGGCCTCTCCTTGCATAAGCAAAGCCTGTTTGTGTGGAGGTGTCTTTTCATCAGGTGGCTGACTTGGCATGTTACTCACCTTGCTGTGCGTGTGTGTGTGTGCGTGTGTGCAAGAACGAGCAAACATGCAGCCATGCATGCTGTATGTTTGTCTGCAGAAGCCGGAGGAGCGGTCTGCATTCAGGTGAGGCTGTGTGGATATTTTGCAACAGAGGGGACAGTGTGCACAGCTCACGTTCTGACAACCGTCTGTGTTGTATTCCTGAATCTCAAATATTTTTTCAGCCAAGCGCTGTGTCAACAGAGCTAACATTACTGACTAGGTTTTTAGTTTTTAAAGGAGTTTTCCTTCACAGGCAAACACATCTACAGCAATCTGGTAGCTCTGTTCAATTAGAAGCAGATCCACAGAAATGCTGAGAGCTCTTGGCCTGGAGTGATTAATTTCAATAATTATTTTTTATGCTCGGGCTTGGAGTAAAAAGGAACAAGTGATTACAGTCTAAATAGTTACATAGTTCCACCACTTTTATATGCTCGTGGGCAATTGAGTTTAGATGTAATTAGTGTGAGCACAAACCAAAGCTGCTTTTAGCCTCTCCTGCAGCCTTTCATTTTGGCTGTTACGCGAACATGCATCTCCCATTTGCATTTCCTTTTCATCATGGATGCCCATGCTCACTTCCTAACCTCGCTCGCACAGATCTGTGTGAAATGGTGTCAGTCCTGGTCTGGATCCTTCCCTCTCTGGTCTCTGTGGAAGGCTGGAGCTGGCGTCAATTCCTCCCTGCTATGCCATAGCCTGCTAGCTCACTACCTAACCCACCCACTCGCCCGCTTGGCATTAGAAATTCTGTTTATACCACTCTCTGGCTTCTCAAGCACAGGGCCCATCAGGAGCATCTCTGCACCCTTTGAGGAAAGGATAACCAACATCTCTCTAGCCGCAGACTCCCCATGTTCAGTGACATCAATGAATCCCTTTGATGTGCCAAGATGAATATATGTGTGCAAATGTTTTTTTTTCCCCTCCTTTTTTAAAATCAATTTATGTGTTTTTCAGATTTGCTATGTTTGGCCCGGGCTGCCGCTGGTTTTGGTGCATTGCATTTTCCCGCGAACACTCGGGCAAACTTGTGTTTGAGTTGAAAGTTTTGGTGGCTGAAGGTGAACAGCTCCAATGTACCTGGATTCACTCCAAGGTCTCCACTTTTAAAGCCTTAAAACAGATTGAAGATGTGTTGTTGACCTTGTTTGTGTAGCATAACAAGCAAAAACTCCTGTTGCGGAGTTGCAAAGATCTGGGTGTTGCAGTGAATTCAGAACCTGTAGCTGTTAATCGAGGAAACTACTGGTCATGCCAACGCATGTGGTGACATTTATAGAACCTTAAGTGTGCTGTCTTATACTCAACAGGTGCTAATCCAAGAAAAGAAAAATTTTCACAGGGGATTAAAGCTATGGGACATTCAGGAGTTGGGGGTGGAGGCCAGCCAATCATGCATTTTGTGAATACCATCTTAGTCCTGACTATTCTGTGGTATTAACCCAGAGTCCTGGTCCAAATGGGGAGAGCAGGGCCCCTGGAATAGTAGGAATATTTACACTCACTTGGATATGTAGCCACATTCATAAAATAGCCAGGGTTTCTATTTGTATTAATGAATTCCCCAAAAGTTCCTCTTAAGACAAAAATTACTAAGCTGATTGATTGTGCTTATTATCTGTCATGTTCTTGTCATATATTAGAATTAGGCTACGTACAAACTGCAGGACTTAATGCTCAATTCTGATTTATTGCTGAAATCAGATTTTTTTTACTAATACTAATTAAATGCGACCTCCATCGGACTTCAATCTGAACAGTTTACGACCCCAAAGCGACCTGCGTGCGCAGATGGAGAATGTACACATAACACAGTAGCACAGTTTATGGAAGTAAAAATGGATGCCGGTGTCTGTGTTATTACGTTGTTGAGCAATGGGAGCAGGCAATATTGTGACCGTATCATAACAAGAAAGGTAAGAAAAAAGAGGGCACAACCATTAGTTGTCGGATATGTCTCGCATATGCCTGCTCTGTGACCTAGTCTCATTGTACTGCAGTCAAACAAAAACATTTCTGAAAGGTTTAGTTAGTAGGGCTTTGAAATGTTACAAATGTTAAATTGCTTAGTTTAGCTTGATCAATGGTCCAAAACCTAAAAGGATCAGTATTACTTTAAAATTAAAAGGATAATTCAGAACTTTTAAAGCTGGGTTCTTATAAAAGTTTCTACGCAGTTAATCTTTCTTGCCCTGAATAACTCGTGGCATCTCTTATTTTGTGTAAATATCCATAAAGATAAAGCTAGCTGCTAGTCCATACTGAACAAATAGATACAGAATAGGTTGGCTCTGAAGACTAAACCTAAAGCTTGGCCCCATTTTGACAAAAATGTGACCAAAGCAGACTTTTACTATCTTAAAAGGCCCTCTGGCATCAAAATGCTATGTTACGAAATATTAAATCATTTCCATGTTTGTATTAGATGGTTGATTATTTGCATGGAAAATGGAAGTCGGAGGCGGTGCGCCACCAATGACCCTCCTGTGTAAAACACGTGCTGCAAATACAAAATCTAAAGCATTTCAGGTTAGAAAAATGTGATAGAAACTAGAGGTTCGGAATGATCTCAGTTCCTTTCTTAAACAGAGATAGCTTTAGCCTCTGGGAACAACTAATCCGTGTATATACAATATAAATAAAACCTTCCTGAAAAATTCTGAACTATCTCTCTAAACACAGTTTTGTCTTTAGATTCTCATCATTTGTTTGTTCAGTATTTTTAAAATAAATAAGTGTTATATACAGTACCTCTAAAATAATGTCGTTCAAGTAATTAGTAGTTCATATAAAGTAATTATAAAACTACTTCTTGTAGTGATTCTTGTATATATTTGGGTGTGGGTAGATTGATGTATTATTCAAACTGTGTGCTGTATTCATACCCAAAAACTATATTGTTTACCTCAACCAAAGAAATGTTTTCTTTCATAATTGTACCTTAAGTTTTTAAGCTTTGTTCTATTAAAATGTGCAGGAAGAAAACACACATACACAAAAACTCTTTAGCAGAGTTTCATCAGTCTGGTATTCCAACCAGCTGTTTTCAGTTTATGCTCCGCAAGCAGCAGTAGAGGAAGAGGGAGAGAGAGGGAGAAAGGAGCAGGCAGGAGGAGAGATTGTTGATGAGATGTGGTGGTGGGAGCATAAACTAGGGCAGATACGGGTGCTGCTATTCGTTTCCCTGTTATCCCAAGGTGGGCTTGCTTCCAGACCTTGAGGCACTCGCTTATCAGACCGATTTCTGTCTCCCACAGAGCACGGTTTCTCCTCTGTAGACCATAATGCCTCGCCGTCGCCCCTACAGTAAGAGCCCAATCAAGAGACGGCAGCAAGATATCAGATCGTGCTCATGTAGCATCAGCAGTCCTCTAAGATTTACATCAGGCTCCTCTTCAGGTCACGCATGGGGCAAGCAGTCTTTTAAAGGCCATGCAGAACAGTACGTGGGCCATATCAGCAAGGCTTTGGTGGCCACACTAAATTAAGAAGTGGATGGATATCTGTCCAGGATGAGGTTAGCTGGCAGCGAGCAGGGCAGCTGTTCTTCTTGTTGAAGTTATAAATCAGCTTTGTTACTTCTCTCTGAATTTGTTCCTGTAATGGTACAGCAGGGTAAAGGCATCTGTCCCCTTACAGGTTTCCCACGATAATTAGCAAGAATACTTAAAATGGAGATAAAAAAATACCTTCATGTCTTAAATTGGGCAAGCCTTTGCTTAAGCATATTATGATATATTTTAGGGAAACCCAGTGCAATTCCACCTACATGGTTCTAGTTGCAGGATTTAACTTTCTTAACTCCGCAACTACTAAAACTTAAAGTAGCAGATGAGACTCACCCACCATCTGCAATATCTATTCTCTGAGTCTAAAAACACATGAGGTGCATGTAACAGATCTTATGTCTGGCTGCATAAATCTTGATTGCAGCCAGGGGGAATTTACCATGTTTAATACATTCATATAAGTAGGACACATGTTACTGTGCTTGCTTTGATGTTGAAGTTGGTGTTGAATATTACAGAAAAGTATGAGTTGAAAAAAGCTGAGCTTAAAAGATTTATCATCTATACTACATAACTAATTTGTTATTAAGGTGCTTTGAGTGTGTCATCTTTGCTATTTATGTATTTATAGATTTTTAGTCAACAAATTAATATATTGTCATTGACTTGATTAACATAATCAGTAGAATTATAATGATACATCCAGCTTACAAGACCATATAATAGAGTAAATGGTTCATAAGAGCGAGACAAGGGGATTTACCCTTGATTTGGTGGAAAATGTCGAATTTGCTTTTTTCATTCAGTAAATTCCAGGTTTGACTATTCCATATGTTGGCATTTTTATGCTTCTTAATTCTACGGTTGTCCTAATGCCAAAAAAGATGAAAAATGCCATGTTTTTAATGTTTAAGAAAATAGAATGAAAGGTTTCAGTTTATCACGGATAGATAGAAGCCGGTTCTCATCGTCATTATCAGTTAGCTAGTAATGGTACCCCTACAGTGCAGAATACTGGTCTATAACTTATATATAAGTATTTTAAATGGTATTCCATAAGATGATCAAATGCAGTGCAGTCAAAAACAAAAACAAAAAAAAACCTTGGTGCAGATAGGAAGATACGAAGCAGAGGCCAGTTTTAGTATAGTAGTGTTTTACCTAACAGTCAGCAGTCAGTATTAGTCTCGTCTTTGCAGCAATGTATTTTAATAATATTACCAAAACGCTACCCCTTTCATTGAGATGTAGTGTTTTATCATAAACCCCCCACCGCCCATGGACATTGTGACCATGTCTATGCTGCCAGGATTAACTCCTCTGCTATCGAGTGAGGTTTTTTCCATCTTGCGATGTGGTGGGCATTTTTGTATGAGGCAAGCAGTCCTTTTTTTATTCACTGGTGCCGTGCTCACAAATGACCGGCCTGTTGGGGATACTCATCGAGTTTTTGATGAAAGAAGTCCAATGACTTACTGGTATAACTGGGTTGTAAAGTCTACAGGTGCCGCCTTAATTGCTTTGGTTTCATGCTATCCGCTGCCAGATATTTTAGACACAAAACACAAACGGTTCTTTCTTCATTTCCGACGGTATTAACCTTGAATCCAAGGGCAAGGTGGGCTTCATCATATTTTCTGATTTCTATGTTTACCCCCATTTCTTGCCACTGAGAAATCCTCCGTTTTTCTTTTTACTCCGATGACAAACTTCTTCATCTCTCTTCCATCAGCTCTTTTTACACCGGTGCTGTGCACTTCTTCCACTGGTACAGGCAGTACCATTTGTTTGAGCGCTGCTGGGCACCTAGTGACTGGAGGCTTGCTTATCGTTCAAGTATGAATAAAGACCGTTGAATCCACTTTGCCTCTCACGCCCGCCCTGACTGCTAAACATGCCCCACTAATTGAGAAATACTGGATTACACGAAAATCCCCAAGTATACATAAAAGCAGATGTCTTTACTCTTTATCTGATTTTTAGGTAGCTCAAATGAATGAAAGTTCATTCTGTTGTTTGGTGCCTCTTTTAATACAGTTTGTGTTTTAATAGATGTAATAAACTGATTTTTCACTATCTCACCTGCCTATCACCAGTCAGAGATGATCAGAGCTGATTTGGAACTTTGACCAGTTGATTGGTGCATCTCTACTCATATTAGGTTACATTTACTTAATCAGACAAAGTTTCTTGCTGACAGAAAGTCAATCATGCAGGCGTATTAGGATGTTTCAATAATGCCAGATTCCATGCCACAGTTTATAAAAATATGCTTTGCTTCTTTATAATACACATATGCAATTTTCTCATGAGCTCAGGCCTACTAGTAGTGAAATATTCACCTTTTATTGCCCTTTTCTGTGTCCCGTTACCCTCGTAAACCAATTGTACTTGTTAAGAAGTCACAATGTTCTGCAGTCCATCAAATTCGATTAAAGCCGAGCAAAGGCGTAAGTCATCTAAAATGTGTAGGCTCCTTATTTCGGAACAGACTTGTGAATCCTGTTAGAAAAATCAGCCGAAGCAGCAGAAACCTGTGACGGACTGAGGTTTTCTTATAGGATATTGCTCTTTCCTGACCCTATATGCCCAATTTGAAATTATGAGGTAATGTTCTTGATTAGTTATGAGTAACGGGTGTGATTGAGGGCCTTGTGCTCAGCAGACATAAGACAGTCTTTAGTGATAGCGGGATTCCCCTGGTGCCTGCCCCCCAGATAATCAACATGATTAGGTTTCTTTGTTCTGAGATGTTATCATGTGATGCTCTGAGGTTGGGCTTTGCAGGATATAGGCTTGAGGTGAATTTTGTGTCAGATATTGGAAGTTCAGCGCCTTTACAGGTACAATCTTGTAAACGTATGTGTAGAAAAGGTACCAGTGCCTTAACATAGTGCTATTTTACTTTTTTTAAATGTAGAAAAGCTACATTAAAGGGAAAAAAGATCTAATCAATTCAGTATGACACAGAGAAGGCCGAGGAGTCCTTTTTGTTTGGTTTGTGCCTGGGTTGGAGGGGCTGGCTATTGGAAATCCCTGAAGCAGGCTTTAGGGGCAGGTCTGATTCTCGTGTGAAATGGGCAGGCTCTATAGCTCTCGGCTGACTTGACTGGGGCTGTATGGGTGTGTTGGCAGGGGGAGCGGCGGTCATGAATGGGGTCTTTGACTACCTCAGACTTGCCCTGAAAGGCAGGACAAAAACCCTAGGGCAACGGCTTAGAGCCTCACAGCTGAGCTACAGAATGCTTGGCCCAGTCCTTCTCTCTACTTGCTCGATTTAAATACTACAGTGGCTTTCAGCATTCTGGTGACGGAGGCTCGCATTCACCACCAATCGACCACCGTTTCTCTGTTATTGTTTACAGTGAAATAATCCCGCTCCTTTACGTAACCCCATTGTACAAAACCCATCAAAGGTGCTGGTGAATATGCACCAGTGAGTCTCTTAAACCACTCTGTAGACAGTCTCATGTTCTTCATATTAAGCGGAAGTTATTTTGCTGAAGAGGAGCTCTTGCACTTCTCTTAGAGTTGGTAATCATGGACAACCTTTGTCTGTCTGAGATGTCAGCAAGTGAAGACGATGAAGCTTGGTGCACACCTCTTAACTGCTTGATTATTTTTGTCAAATCTGGCAGCTTTTGAAATTCGTAAGAGGGTGAAAATAAACTGCCATAAATCTTTTCTGCTGAGTTAATGGGGTTACTTGAGTCCTGTCCAGACACTCTCTCCCCACAGAGTGTCTGGTTTCAGATGTCACTCAGAGCTTTGTTTTACCCCCTACCTCCCTTTTCCCGGGTGAAGGGTCGGAGGCCAAGGTTCAGGGCCAGTTGGCTGAGTGGCCACAAAGGCTAAGGCTTCCCCTCAGCACATCCGATCCCTTCGTCCACACCGGCACGCAGCCACAATGTAGGGATCAGCTTGCAACATTTGTCTTTTCTTATTATAACTAAAAACTATCTTGGATTCATGTCAAGAGTGTAATTATAAGGGCAAAGTTCATGCTTTCACAGAAGCCCATAAAACTAGTTTGGAAGTTTAATTGATTCCAAGCTGAAACTTCTAATTGTTTTGGTCCTAGGTGTCCTACTACCACAACACATCCTTTAATTTGTATAACATTACCTCTCACTCCATTCGTCATGTCCTCTAAAAGAATTGCAGAGCACCTCAAAACTTTAACCCCCACCCTCTTCCACCCAAAAATCTGAACTTTTCTCCCCGCCCCACGGCCACCACCCGAACATGTCCTCCAGCCAGGTTTATTATGCCGTTTCACGCAGACCAAAATTGCAGCTGCATGGAGAACAATCTGGAGCACATTAGCTCAGGCGCTGTGATTTATAAATTGTTTCTCAGGCCATAAATCCCTGCTGTAATTGTGCACAAGCACCCCTCTCTCTCTCTGTCTCTCACTCACTCTCTTTCTCCAGTCACTACACCCCCCCCACCCCCCCTCCCCCCGGGGCTCTTTCTCTCCTCTCTGAGCAGCTTACAGTCCTTGGGTTTACATTTAATTGTTTGCAGAAGTGTGTGGAGTTTGGAGTGAGTAGAAGTTTGTCACATTGTGAGGGTAGAACTTCAGATTGCAGCAGCAGCAGCAGTTTTTTATTATTTTTGTCATGCAAGATAAACCCTAACATTTGAATGGTATCCTAAAACTAGTTTTCTGCCACATGGTGTGAGTGAAGTTTTTCAAGATAGGATGGGAGCGTAATGTCTTCAGCTCTGTGTTCCTGTGCTTCATGCTCTGCATTCCTGAATGCTGTGTAATTGAGAGGGGCCTCTCTTCAACTCTGTCCCTGGGAATCTGATATTTACAGCAGCCCCTGATTGTAATCACTTCACCGTTCTCATTAGATTGTATTAAGAATGAAAGATAGCAGCAGCTGTATACATCCTTATGTTCACCATTGAGGTTACATCAGTCTGGTGAAAAACAGTTTTTTTTTCCTTGTGTAGTTGTAAATTCGTCAAAATTAGGTATATAAAAAAGGTTTCTTACATTAAAATGTCTAAAAAATATGATTTGAATTAAGTTTTGCTTTCTTGCTTTTGTTTCTGAATGACTGTTTTGCTTTCTCAAGCCCTGAAAAACTTTCAATGCATATCCTCATCCCAACTTGGCCTCCCAGCCTTAAGACTTTTGTTTTGACAGAAAGATTTATTCCTTACAGAATTTCAGACGCTTAAAGGGGAGCCCTACATGTGAACGCGCGGTGAATTTATAGCCGAGCACATCACGACGTTATGATTTAGAACGCATTATCAATGTGTGTGTGTGTGTTCTTTTACTTACTGCTAAGTGAGAACCATTTTTTGTATTTTACCTTCAAAGTGAGGACATTTTCCTGGTCCTCACTTTTTTAAATGCTGTTCTTGGGTCATGGGTTAGGTTTATAACTAAGTTGTGAATTGAGTTTAGGTTAGGGTTATGGTTAAGTATGAACTGGTAATGTTTAGGATTAGGGTTAGGCCATAGAAATGAATGAAAATGAATGGAAGTCAATGAAAAGATGGTAAAATTCAGATGTGTGGGTGTGTGTATGTGCAACTTGAGGAAAATGAAGCCTTTAGACTGTGAGGAAATGACTTTTATGAATGTTTCAGGTAAAAAAAAAAGAAAAATGTGCTGGCAGCCTTCCAGACCTCCCTGCAGAGTGCTGACAATACGCATAACTAATCCTGGGGAATGTCATGGTGATTTTGTGCTGTGTCACACATTGTGGAAGGCTTAAAATGCTTTAAAAAATATTTTTTAATCACACGCAAAGTGGCATTTTGTTTTTATTTCTAAAGTTTTAAATAAAAAAATTTTTGATTGTTGTTTTCTTCATTTAATCCACTGTTATATCTTGAACATCTCTAGCCCTGCTTGCGTGTTATGTATGTTGTTTCTACAGCTAGGGAAATAAAGTGTAGGAACTAAAAAGTGAAATATAAGAACAGCGTTCCAAATCTTTCTTTCTAACCTTTCTGCTGTGAGTGATAATGAATCATTTAACGTAGGAGATATGATGTCCCTAATGGGTGTGAGAGGGAACAGTTGTAAAACAAGATTTTATAAATACTTTCAAACAAAGACAAATTACACAGTTATTACAAGGCTCATATTTCAAACTGCCACTGGCATTTTATATTATGTTTAGTGTGACTAAAACAGTAGGCTGAGCGTGCATGTTCTAGCAACTGAGATTCTTCAATGTAGATTTAAGGCAGCCAGCATTTCAAAATCTAGCATGCTCCATGACAGAGGTTGACAGCTCAAAAAGGATAAAAAGGAGTACCTTTGCTGTACTTTGTTGGGCCTTCTTGTTATCTGCTGAAAACCTTGCTCTCTCTCACTCTTTCGCAGCCTAAATGAACCATAGACCAGTCTTGACATGTCTAGAACATTCTGTTTCCATGACATAGCTTGTCCTCTGAACAATGTTTAACCTCTCACATATAGCAAAAATAGCTAAACTTTAGTCTTTATCAGTTAGTAACAGCATCTACGGCGAAATTTTTTTTTTTACTTAGTTTGTCCCTGTGGAGCTTACTTATGATGCATTTGCTGAAATCAGATTTGTGAAGGGCCAATCAAGCAGAAAATTACATATCTAATCATAATATAAATGTGATAAAGATCGGAATTTCTTAAAATAAGTGTGCATTTTACACTGGTTTATATTAATTATGTTTCCGAACTGTTGGTCAGTCCCAAGTGCTGATCAAGCTCATTATTTCTAACGATCTGTCTTGGTGCCTGTGTGGCAGGGTTGACCACTGAACCTACCATACCTGTGGCATTTCTGTGTGTATATGTGTTTGTATAGAGCAAAGCTGGAGGAGACGAAGGGTGGAGGGAGTGAGGTTAGCAGTGGGGTGATAGCGATGTCAAGTAGTAAAAGCTGAGATGAGGCAGGGCCCAAGAGTCTGCGGGGCCTGGAGATTTGCGCCTTTGCACTCAGAGAGCAAACACAGGAGGCATCTGCAGGCAGCTGTGTGTGTGTGTGTGTTGAGGGGGGGTGCTGCTTGGGACAGGGGGTTGTGGTAGTGGAGCTGGGTGGTGGTGAAGAGAGAGAGAGAGAGAGAACAGAGGGGAGGGCAGGGGTGGAGGAGGTAGTGGTGGGATTGGACTTGCAGAGTGAACACAATCAGCCCTCTGTTTTCATAAGACTTGTGGTATGTGAGAGCAGAAACAAATGTGTTTAATTTAGGCTCCTTTTTTTCAGTTGCCTTCTTTGCTACACCCACTTATGCCCACCTCAGTTTTTCAAAACTTTTTTCCTTTAAGTTGCTTCCTTACCTCTCCTGCTTTTAGGTGTTTTTTATAAGAGCCAAAAAAAGAAAAAGAAACAGTCACCCACTGTGCCCAGTCAGAAAAGAAGACACACTTTTAGCAGACGTACTTAAGTCTACTGTTTGAGGGTGGAGGTAAATATTTACCTTGTATTTCTAGGAAAGAAAATGACGAGCTGTTTTTTTATGTTCACTGTGCATTTGGAGTAATTGAGTCCTCTGTTCGGCGTACTGGACTTATAACAGCCTCCTTAAACACCTTGGCAGGAAGGCGCTGTATTATACTGGCGACTTGCGCTGTCTCCAGTTTTGTGTTCGGCCATAAATGAAATGTCCAGGTCTCACCCGTGTGTCACTGGCGCAGACTTTGACACACACATTTGATTTCTAAGTTGAGCTTTACTGTAAACATCCCGCTGAGCGCTGGTAACCACCTCCAGCTCTGGAGTCAGTTATATAGACATTTACAGCTGGGAGTTTCAATGAAACGAGGCTACTCCCTTAACAATAAAAGAAGAAGTTGTGTTCCTGCGCAACTGGCTAAACAATGCAACAGAACACGGGATGGGGACAATATCTTTGACATTGGGAGGTATAGCTCGTCCTGACTTCAGATCATGGTGACATTATTTGGGGGTGGGGTGGTAGATCTCGCAGGTATGGGAAACCACATTACTGACTTTACCTAATTGACTCAAATAGCTTCTCGCCCTCCTCTCTGTCTTCATGAGATGGCCTTACTCTTACCAGATGCATAATTATTTTCTCCTGTGTCTAATTATGCAGCAAGTTTTTTTATGCGGCCGGCTGTTGTGCTCTGCTTTATGAAATTACTCACTTATTCCTGACTGTAATCCCGGCCACCTTTAACTGTTTGATTAAAATTACCTGAGAATCAACGAGACAGAGCAGGGATAAACTGCAAGCCAGATGCAGGGAAGCTATAAGTTTTTTGTTTTGTTTTTTATTTGAAAAAATGAAAATAAACTCTTAAAAAAATAATTCCTTGGGTTGCAGAAATGCAAACGTCTGCTGAAGCCACAGCTCGCTTACCAGCTTAGAATTTTAAAGAAGGTCTACGAAGGGAATTTATTACGGCCTTGTGTTCTGGTGATGCTGTTTTATTACTGAAACAGCACTAAATTTGGGTCAAGGACTTTTCAAATAAATCTGGACTGCTGGCTAGTTTTGCCTTGCAGTGAATACACATGAGTTACTCACATGACACTGTTATTTTTTACATTGAAAAATCCCCCCCTCCAGTGGGTACTCAAATCAGATTGGATTGGGCCAAACTGTTTTTAGGGACGCCCGAGCTGAGACTCAAAAAGCTTAAAATTAATCAGTCATTAAGTTATATTGTGTTTAAAGCAAAGTGTTCACTTTACGAAGAAGAACAACTCGTCTTGTATATTTTGTTGACACAAGTTTATTTGAAACCACAAATAAAGCTTGTTTTGAGCTGAATCACCAACAAGGCGTATCAAAATAGAGAGGAGGGGAGCTAGCATTGCCCCGCCATTTTCATCAAACTCCTCCGTCAGCAGAGATCCTCAGCTTAATATGCTTTAGGAATTTGAGATGATAATTGATGAAATTCGAGTGAGTTTTAAGTTCATGTCTAAAGAGTTTTTATTTTACAAAAAAATACTCTTGATTAAAAATACTTAAAAAAAGTTAGCTGATAGGCAGATTTTTAAGAGCTGTATAGAAATATTAAATTATTCTCAGTAAATGTTGGGGTTATTTTACCACTGAACTTTAGAATTTTTAGATATAATGCATATGATTAGAGTTCAAAGATTATTTTAGGTTAAAGAAATGTATACTTCATGAAATGGATGAGAAAAACAAAACTCTACTTCACTTTACTGTTTGGCGACTTCTGAATTATTATTTTTATTTCATTATGTTTTATAGGTTCACATTTCTGTTCAATGTATTATTCAGTCATGTTTGAAAAAATAAAAAAAATAAAAATATGAAATTCTGAGAAAAAAACAACTGAAAAATCAGAATTTGGGAAGAAATGTAACATACTTCATAGAACCTTAGGTTTAGGCAGACAATGAGTGCAGTTTTTCACACTAGTTTATTGTTCATTATAACTGTCTCCAGGTCTCATTTTTTTTACAACTTTTTGGTGGAAAAAAGGTTGTTGAAGCAAGAACAGTAATGCCATTGATCAAGTTTGAGTCCTCATTACTCTTTAGTGGCAAAATTTAGTTTGACTTAGGGTTGCAAGCATACAATTGTAGACATGAAAGACCATTTCTTTAGCTTTAAAGTTGTAAGTAAATTTAATATAAGGGCTTCACTCATTGCTAGTTGTTCTGGACCTTTGACCTAATCTGGAAATCAGTTATGGATCTTTATTTATTATGTTTAAGAAGCTCTGTACTATATTATTGCATTTTACTTTTTAGGGTAAGAGACTACTGAAATGTGGACGTGTTGAGGCATCCTGGAAACCGTGCAGGAGCCTTGATGCTGTCTTGTTCAGACCTCCCCTGCGCTGCTGCCCCTCTCCGCTGCCCTCTCTCCCTCTTTGCGCTAATAGTTCTTTTGTGTACAAGAGCATGTTAAGAGGCCAATGAGCCTGGCCTTAATAGGGCCACATCACCATAGAAACCATAGCACTCTGGATGTCTGACCTTTGACCCAGTTTTTTCTGCGGTCCGTGAATAAGAGCGCAGGGACAAACTAAACGGGTCACAATGGAGGCCCCAACAGACCAAGGGAGTGCTCCTGTCATAGTCACTTAACTTCATTCCTCTACGGGCTAATGGACACTTCAGATGTGCTTCGCCATAAGCGGCGTGCTAAATTTCCACCACAGCATCACGGGTTAACACGATGTAAAACCAAGAGAAGAGGCTTTAAATGAAATTTGAGTGATAAGCAGCCACAGAGGGGGGTGGTTAATCGTATGTTTTTCATGAGTGATTGATTAGACCACAGATAAATGCAGTCAGATGAAAGTCATCTGGGCTGATTTCATTAAAGGGAAGAAAATCCATGTAGTCTTTTCAGATGTAGACAACAGTACATCCACACTTCCACAAAAATATGTAACTTTGGGTTTAAACTTCTCTTTAATGTAGTTTTAAGTAATAACTTCCCCTCTGACTGGTAAATGTACCTTATCATTCCCGCTTGGATAAATTTGCAGTAGCCCAGTTGTACATTGCTGGTCTAACCAGCTGAGCTGCTTGTCATTTCCCCAATCGATTACTCACTAATTAGCACAAAGACTGTCGAGGTTTGCTTAAGAATTGTTAGTGTAATTGCTTCTAATGTTGGCAAACAATAGGGCTCAATGCAAGCTCTGAGACAAGGCGGGGCCTCTACTTATCACATTGTCTTTGTCCTGTAATCTTTTAATTGTGTTTGGAGCATACATCAGGTCGAGGTGTTAATGGCCCGGCGAGAGCAGGTGATCTCAGCAGAGCAAACCTGGGAGGAGCCGGCGTGCAGGGGGCCCGACAGGGTTATTGTCTGAGGTTGCAGGGGATGGTAATTAACACCTCAGCAAAACAGCAAGCTGTGTGGCCCCATTTGTTTTCTGTTGGGGGGTAAAAGCAAACAATGGGGAGGAGCTCTCCACACAGTAGGTGAGTGACATTATCTGCTGGAGAGATCCAGGCAGGCATTCCTGCAGCTTTGCTATTTACCATGAGGGTATTTCTGTTCTTGGCAGACGGCTTATTTTTATTTACTCCCTTTTATTTGTTTTTGCTCCTAATTGATTGACATAATCCATTTTGGTCAATTATGCAAATTAACTGAGGTAATAACTGTTAGTATTAGTATCTGTCGGCTTTTTGCAACCTTTTAACAACATATTTATGTTGTTAAACTTCCTTTTTTGTCACCAAACTTTTTTTCACTTTCTCAGTGCGGCCCCTTAAGTCGACAGATAGTTTCTAGCAAAGTTTGGGATCCTTTTTCTGTCTCTTTGGCAGAGCGTCTGACTTAGTTTGACAGCAAATGTCCAGGACATCTGTCTCCTCTCCATGCTCTGATGTCGGCCTGCAGTATGGCACCGCAAACACTTCAGAGATGACAAAGACACTTGGCCATGTTTTTCTCTCCCGCTCTGTGAGAGCAATGTAACAATTAGAACCCAGCTCTGGCAGGCCACATGCCCCAGAGCATATGTTGCATTCTCTCTGTTCAAAAAACCAAAAGGGCTCCAGTGTGGCTCGTTGGAAAAATGTTGGTGGCATCACTGCCACCTTTGTCGCATCTGGGCCTCTTATAAAACTAGCACATTCTACTGATGTCTATTCTGAGAGTTGGAGGCAGCAGGGAAAGCTGGAAGACAATTAGAGAGTGACGAAAATGGATCAGCTAAAGTTCTCTTTAGATACTGCTTTCTTTCAGTTCTCCATCCGAGCACATTTACAAGAGTTTCCAGGTCCCATGCTGAAACAAGCATAGCTATGGGCCCTCACCATATGTCTGTATTTACTTCTAATAAAACAAGGCCATGTGTGAAGCATTAGTTGAATGCCCCGCAGTTGGGGTGATATTACTTTATCTAAGTTTCAATCTTCCGCAAACATCTAATATCACTTAAGCCTTGCCATAGCTATTTGAAAAATCCAGTTTTTATTGTTCTAACTTTTTTCTGACACTTTTCTCCACTAAAACGCTGAGAACATTTTTTTTTTGAGTGGTTTGGCCCACAATTCCTCGCCTTTTGTTTCCTGAAACAACTCAGACACCCTCACCATCCCTCTCTACCTCTCATGTCCCAGCGAGGGGAGTCCGGACAGCAGCCACTGTGACAGTGTGCGGCTGGTGTTACCTCGCAGGGTGTTTCAGGGAACTGTGTGCGTGAACAGTAGCGGCACGGGGCATACTGGCAATTAGAAGCAAAAGTAGGTGCTCAGGAAAAAAAAGCGCCCGGGGGCATGTTCCTTAGCCCTGGCAGAAGCTGTCAAATAAGGGATGTGATCAGGTGGGAGAGCCGGGTGGGCACGGGCGGTCCAAACCGAAACGCTCGCAGTGGCGTTTGTTTCTTTCGTGGAAGGCCTGTGATTGACATAGATTAGACAGTGAAAACGGCATTGTTTTGAATTTTCTCTCCAGAGAGTAGCATTCATTAGGAGCCATGCACAGAGCAGAGCAAAGTTTCAATGGGGAGCCAGCAGCCTTTAAAAGCGACTGGCTCCTGACAGTTGTATGGACTCGGGCCCATTAGTTGGAGCCTACGATTCAGCCTTGAGCAGTGTAGTGAAAATGAAGAGGGCTGATGTCAACTCCAAGAATTCCCCTCCTTTTTCGTAGGGAAAAAGGGACCCCCTTCCCCCAGCTTTGCTCTGTTGGACCCCAGCTGTCAGGAAACAATACCCTCTGCCTGCTCCGACAAACTCATTCCTGAAAATGTTTTTTTTCCTTCCCTTCCCTCCCCTCTCCTCTCCGTTTTCCCCCTCTTACTATAATCTCTTTTCCATTTTTAACCCACAGTCACCCAACCTTCCTTCCTCTTTACAAACCCAGAGTGACGAATGGAGTTCTGAAAATCAAAACCTGAATACGCGACTCCTCCAGTTTGCTTGTTTGTCATCATTTATCCTGCATGCCTCTGAAAAGAAGACAAAGCTTTGCATAGATTCTTAAGCGAGATTTGCCTTTCCATTTTTTTTCAAGTGTCAAATGCTATTTATTTACTATTATCATTTATCAGATGTTTGCAAAGGCCGGGGGCTGAACTGTCTATGCAGAGGAATTCACACAGAAAATCCTGCATAAACTACAATGACCAGATTCAATCAGCAGGGTTCCTAAACAACCTGTAAAAAAATATGAAGTTTTGGATGGGGTATTGATGGATATGGAGAAGGAAAAATACATAGTATAAAGTATCTAAAATATTTTTATCTCATAACCCCATTCTCTGTACCGTTGTCATCATGATAAATATCTTGAGTTTCTGAAGTTGCTCCAATTAGACAGCCTTTCTATTTGATTTTATATAAAAGAGGCCCATCCATCCATCCATCCATCCATCCATCCATCCATCCATCCATCCATCCATCCATCCATCCATCCATCCATCCATCCATCCATCCATCCATCCATCCTTTTAGTTAAGTTTTTGCTGTAAGCTCATAGTAAACATTTGCATTTTGCATGTGGTCCCAAATTGACAGAGCAATCTAAAATAATCTGGGTCAGGAAAAGTCTGCAGTTGTAATTGAAAAATGTGTTCAGGCACCTTGAGGGATGCAGCCACTTCTAAGGAGAATTTATAGCTTAAAGATAAATAATATACTATGATACCTTAACATGTATGCTTGACAATGACCTGAATGAGCCAAACATTGTTTTTTAATTAATTTATAATTGTACCAGAGAGAGAATCCAAATATGTATCCGGTGTTTGAGCTGATTCACAAACCAGATGTTTGCTTTGCTTTTGGAGCTATGGATCCAGGCTATCGTCATAGCCACAACAAATAAAAGCAAACAATAATTACTAGTTCTAAAAAGCAGTAAATACAAAAAACATTTTCTTCTCATTCAGAATTTTATCTTGATTGCACAGTAACTAGGGACCATAAGGGGCAACTGTCCAAAATGGACCGGCAGCTGTAAAACTTTTTGTGACAAGTGACAAAATCTGGAAAAAGCAGCAGACACATAGCTCTTTATGATGGCTTTCACACATGTGTGAATTATGGTGATAGTAAGGAAGAAGGAGGGGCTGCGTTCGGGTCAAAGGGCCAAATGAATTGGACAGGCGGACAGTCGGAGAGCGAGCTTAGAGCGCGCAGCTCAGCCTCTCGTAGATCTCTAGATGGGGCTTCCTTCCAGCTGTCTCTTCCCACCCTCGCAGCAATGGGCGCCCACAGCTGGCCTCTTGTTTTTCCTTGACAAACTGCAATTTCACAGTCGTTCACCAGTCCGCCATGTTCACATCAGTCTTCCTGCTCTCTGCCGTGCCAGAAACTCCCTGTCTTGACTCAAGCAGCTATGTGGGTCTTGTACAGGTGTTTGACGGAGGCCTCTGGGGGTTTGACGCCATTCTTGTCATTTCCCATGGAGAAGAAGAGGCACATATTCAGAAAGTGATTTCTAGAATAGTTTTGACTCTCAGATTCACACAGCCTTGCAAAAGTATTCATACCCTTTTTTTGGTTTTATTTTAGGTGATCGACCTACATACAATAGTGCTTTAGTGTGAAGTCAAATGAAAAGGATACATGTATTTATATTTTTTTACAAATTAAAATCAGGAAAGTGTACTGTATTCAGCTTCCCATCCCTTTTACTCTGATACCCCTAAATAAAATCTATTGCAATCAACAGTTTAAGTCGTCGTTGTTGGAGAACATTAGTGAACAATCACCATCACGAAGACCAAGGAACAGCAGACAGATCAGGAATAAAGTAAAGAACCTTAAAACAGGTTAGAAAATAATATAACAAGCATTAAACATCTCAGGGGGCACTGCTCAATCCAGCACCGAAAAACTGGAAAGAAGATGGGACAAGAACAAACCTACCAGGATGTGGCGGTCCACCTAAACTAACACCAGACAAAGAGAGCTTAAATCTGGGAGCAGTCAAAAGGCCCTTGATAACTCTGGAGGATCTGCAGAGATCTTCAGCTTGAGTGGGAGATTCTCTTGACAAGATAACTTTTGGCTGTGCACTCCTCACATCATTACCACAAGTCATAAAAACACTACACATTACTCAGAACACACTATCCCCACCATGAAGCATGGCGGTGGCAGCATCATGCACCTGACCCGGGCCAGACGAGCCAAATAAATATGAATGTGAGACTTTTTTTTGTGAAATATTCATGAAACTGTGGATTGTTTAAAAAGATCAGAGTACCCATTTGAATTCTGCTTTCTGCCTTCATTTGAATCTGTTAAGCCAGATTTTGTGTTTTTTAAAATGATTTCAAAATTGTGGATGTATACCAGTGAATGTGTGTCGCACTCTGCCGTTGACTTTAGCTTATTTTCTCTTCCCAACAGTACCTGCAGATGAAATGGCCTCTCCTGGACGTTCCCGGCTCTGCAGGAATAAAAGATTCTCGTTCTCCAACACCAGGGCATTTAGTAAGTAGAGACTTGTTGAAAACAAGCACAACATCTAAATCAAACCAGGAAACCAAAACAAAAAAGCCTAAGCATTAATGGTGTTAACAAAACATTTTGAGTTTTTTATGAAGGCTCCAGCTTAGGCCATATGTAGAAATACTTGCTCTGATGGTTTGACGTATACACTGTTTGACGAAAGAGCTGCTCATGGGGGATAAAAAAGCAGCTCTATGGTAAAACTTCACACACCAATTAACTTCCTCCACCATTTAGCTTCTCATATTTAATGCTCTTACAAGACGTTTCCTGCAGCCAACACTGCACAGAACATTAACCCAATTATCAAACAAACCATGTAAACTTACTGGGAAAATCTATTTAGTGTGGGCGATACAAAATGCTTTAATCAAACTATAACCATAATATGGTTATGACCAATAATGAAGTTATAGAGTGCGTGTAGACCTACTGTTTCCCATTCATCCGAGCCTCTCTGTGCGACCTGTTATTGCGCCCGCAGGCCAGCTGCTGGGAAGACTGTCTGTCTTCACCGCAATAACTCAGCCTCCCCCATGAATCTCCGGAGCCTGATGTGCCTTGCCATTCCTGAACTTTCCCACACAGGTGTGAACGAGTCATCATGCTGTCTCGCTCAGGTTAGACAATGCGGGGCCTCAGCAGACCTGTTTGGTTTGTGGCTTTCGCTGAGGGACGTGTGTTTTGGATGGGAAATGTGCGATAACATTGAGCCTAGAGAACATCTAGCTGACATCTCACCTGTGTGATTATATCAGCCTGCTTTTCTGCTCCAGGAAGTTATTTTAATACACATCCACTGCATGTATCCTTTAGAAAAAAAAAAAGAGAGAGAGAGAGACATTGTGAGTCAGCCCCTCGGCCTTCCTTGTCCTCACTACATGTGCTTGCTGAGTTTGCGGTTTATTCACTTGCTATGATTGGAGAGATGAAAATTACAAAGTCCTCATTGAGAGCAGTCAATGGGAAATTGTGAGCAGGACATGGGAATCCAGCTCTGATTTATATCTTTATGCAAATCAATTAGGGTATTTTACTGGAATAAATACTGACCTGGTAGTGACCCTGTTGTTATTGTTACACAATCAGTGCGGTTTTTGGGCATTTAGCCGGCATGTAATTTAATAAAATATGTACATCTACGTTATAGGGAAACAAAATAACAGAAAAAGGGGCAATATTTGATACAACATTCAAAAATACAATTAAATCCACGCTGACCTTATCTAAATTGCTCTAAATCTCATCTCTAGTTCATTTGTTTTAATCTCTCCAAAGGTTGCTGCTAGTAGGTGGTTTTATGGCAGTAGGTTGCAACTTAGGGTGTATTCACACCTGCCGCTTTTGGTCTGCCTTAATTTGACCAGAGTTCGTTTTCCTTTTTGGTCCGGACCCTTTTGAATAGACTTAAGCGAACCCTGGTTTGGACCAAACAACCGCACCGAGACTCACTTTTTGAGGTCGTCTCAGTCCGCTTCCATACAAACTCTGGTGCGGTTCACTTATGGTGTGTATACAAACCGGCCCTGATCCAGCCCAGCTAAAGAAAACATATGTCTCTTTGGACTTAGTAAGGCACCGTAGCCGGTAGCAAAGGTGCATGTTGTACTGAAATCATAAGTTTTCAGCTGTATGTTGCTTAGCAACACTGCTACCTTGCTGTTGTGGGTCACGGGACGCAGACCAAGTTGTCTCCTTCAGCATTCACCATGCATTCTTTGAGACGGTTGTAGAATTAGAAATAGAACGTACCAAAGTCTATGTTGAATGAGGTGCTCTTCACCCTCTTTACCCTAATGTTGCAGCTGTAAAATATGCAGAAATATATGCACAAACATGCAGAGCAGAGGAGCTGCACACAACAGTTGTTTTCCTCAATTTCTGGGTCTGTGCTCTGTCCCGCCCCTGTCATTTCTGTCCAATGAGACCAATGATTGTCCCCCACGTGGCTCTTTTTACAATTAATAGTTCACTTGCAAAAAATACAATAAGAAAGCAAACCGCTCCAAATGAAAAATAGGTCCGGACCAAACAAGCGGACTTTCCTGGTTTGAATACACCCTTTTTTACCTAAACTACTCTGGAACACTGGGCTCCTATGCAGTCCTGAACACTCTAGAAAAGTCTGGAGTTTGCTTTTAACACCTTTTGGGGTCTGGATAAGTATGTTTTTGCAAAGCCTTGATTGGCCAAAACAGAATTTATTAAATTTCCATTTCCTTTAAGAGCTATAATATAAGAAAGATAAGAAAATATAAGAATAGTAGAAAAATATTTTATGTATTTAGGTACAGTACAGACCAAACGTTTGGACACACCTTCTCATTCAAAGAATTGTCTTTATTTTCATGACTATGAATATTGTAGCTTCACACTGAAGGCATCAAAACTATGAATTAACACATGTGGAATTATATACTGAACAAAAAAGTGTGAAACAACTGAAAATATGTCTTATATTTCTAGGTTCTTCAAAAAGTAGCCACCTTTTTGCTTTGATTACTGCTACGCACACTCTTGGGCATTCTGTTGATGAGCTTCAAGAGGTAGTCACCTGAATTGGTTTTCCACAGTCTTGAAGGAGTTTCCCAGAGATGCTTAGCACTTTTTGGGCCCTTTTGCCTTCACTCTGCGGTCCAGCTCATCCCAAAAACCATCTTGATTGGGTTTCAGGTCCGGTACTGTGGAGGCCAGGCCATCTGGCGCAGCACCCCATCACTCTCCGTCTTTGGTCAAATAGCCCTTACACAGCCTGGAGGTGTGTTTGGGGTCATTGTCCTGTTGAAAAATAAATGATGGTCCAACTAAACGCAAACCGGATGGAATAGCATGCCGCTGCAAGATGCTGTGGTAGCCATGCTGGTTCAGTATGCCTTTTAATTTTGAATAAATCCCCAACAGTGTCACCAAGCAAAGCACCCCCACACCATCACACCTCCTCCTCCATGCTTCACGGGGGGAACCAGGCATGTAGAGTCCATCCGTTCACCTCTTCTGCGCCGCACAAAGACACGGTGATTGGAAACCAAGATCTCAAACTTGGACTCATCAGACCAAAGCACAGATTTCCACTGGTCTAATGTCCATTCCTTGTGTTCTTTAGCTCAAACAAGTCTCTTCTGCTTGTTGCCTGTCCTCAGCAGTGGTTTCCTAGCAGCTATTTTACAATGAAGGCCTGATTCGCACAGTCTCCTCTTAACAGTTGTTCTAGAGATGTGTCTGCTGCTAGAACTCTGTGTGGCATTGACCTGTTCTCTAATCTGAGCTGCTGTTAACCTGCGATTTCTGAGGCTGGTGACTCGGATGAACTTCTCGTCCGCAGCAGAGGTGACTCTTGGTCTTTCTTTCCTGGGGCGGTCCTCATGTGAGCCAGTTTCTTTCTAGCGCCTGATGGTTTTTGCGACTGCACTTGGGGACACTTTCAAAGTTTTCCCAAATGTTCTGGCTGACTAACCTTCATTTCTTAAAGTAATGATGGCCACTCGTTTTTCTTTTCTTAGCTGCTTTTTTCTTGCCATAATACAAATTCTAACAGTCTATTCAGTAGGACTATCAGCTGTGTACTGTATCCACCTCCTGCACAACACAACCGATGGTCCCAACCCATTTATAATGCTTGAAATCCCACTTATTAAACCTGACAGGGCACACCTGTGAAGTGAAAACCATTTCAGGTGACTACCTCTTGAAGCTCATCAACAGAATGCCAAGAGTGTGGGTAGCAGTAATCAAAAAGGTGGCTACTTTGACATAGAATATAAGACATATTTTCAGTTGTTTCACACTTTTTTGTTCAGTATATAATTCCACATGTGTTAATTCATAGTTTTGATGCCTTCAGTGTGAAGCTACAATATTCATAGTCATGAAAATAAGGACAACTCTTTGAATGAGAAGGTGTGTCCAAACTTTTGGTCTGTACTGTACCTTTTTTGGCATTGAAGATGATGTCATGTTGCTGTAAACTTGAGTAGTTACAGTAAAGCTGGGTTTTACTCTTATTTTAACAAAAGACAAAAGATCACAGCGTTGATATTATAAATATATAATTCAACTGGATAAATGTTTTCCAGTCAGATGTCTAGAATGTTTTAAAAACCAATGGAAGAATCTTAACATTTGAGTCTGGAAAAGTATAACCAGTCTAAATGGATGAAGTTTTGTGGTGCATATGTGCCTCTGACCCTGACATAATATGATTGTCTCATTTGTCATTTGAGAATTGTCTTATACTGAAGTGTAATAAGTAGGGAAACTAACTATTTTTGTCCATTACCTAGTGAGCAGTGTTTGGGCGTTTTGATTTATGTGGGATAGAAAGCTTTAATTCTAGGTATAGTGTACGCTGGGCACAGAGATTGGAGAGTATGACACCCCCTGTGTCCTTTCCCCCATCTCTGGGCCAGGTGCCCACATGCCCCTCTGGTGTGCTGCTGCTGTCAAGGAGCCAGGATGATTATGTGCTCATTACTCCAGCCGAGGAGAGGAAGAGAGAGAGAGTGAAGGGGAGTGGGAAGCGAGCAGCAGGCTGCCTCCCCAGGCTTACAGACTCCCCAGACCCCCAGCACTGCACTAATGAGAGCAGGGGGAGTGGATGGGTACACACAGGGGGCCAGGGATTAATGCCCAGGGCCAGGAGGAGCCACAGAGAAGGGAGCAGGGACTCCTGAAGATGACCTGCTCTCCTGCAGTCGAGCGTGTGTAAAATCTACTATCGTTAAATTTTTTGTCTCAATGGATGTGCGAGGTGTGGTTTATCTGTGGAGATCTGCGTGCAGAAGAGAGCGTATCTGACTGTTTATCAGCAAGTCAGCTATTGGCAGGTTACCCATGTGGGTTTTTAGTCAGTTATGTAGGAGAACCATTCAGGAGACTGATCTGATTAATAAATGTGTTGATTTCATTGATATAAAGTCCTCAACATGTTGAACAATAACTAAATGCTGTAGAACAGAAACCAGAACACTCAGCTGACACAAAAAGTCCACGGGCACGCCATCTTGACGCTGTGCAGTTTGAGCCCATAAGGCCTGTATGCTAATCCGAGCCTGCTCCTGGCCCGAAGTCTTCAATTATTCAACAGACAGGTTTGTTTAGCATGCAGTTGGTAATGCTTTTGGTAGTGGTGAAGGTGGACTGGGAGAATAGGAATGCTAGTCCGCCCACCAGCAGTGGCCATGCTTTACTGAGTAGGAAAGAATAAAAAAGAGGAGAAGATGCAGTGTAATACTCATCCTTCTCAACATACAAAATCACAGTCATTATCACGGGACTGATGACGATGTTAGGGCTGCGTTCTCACTCTTTGTAGCAAGTTGTCCACCAGATCTTCTCCTTGTCTCATTATGGACTACACTGCCTTGTGCTGTTGCGGTGAATTAAAAGGAGCTGTGAGTCTGTAATGAGATAGAAGTGCCCAGAGTGTCTGACATGGTGCTCTAAGATGGCTTGATCTACACCTGACAGGGGCAAAAAACCCTTCTCTTTGTTTTTAATATTGTATCAGTGTCTGGAGCCATCAGGCCACGGAGGAGCCGCGACCCGTCATCGCACCATGTCCCTTAGTCACAGAAATGTTTAAATGAACTGAAGAAGCAAGGTTCAGAGCAACATTCCAGAAATACTTTTTGTCTCCCCTCCATCTCAAGCTCTTGGGGCTGGTTGACATTTTTAAACAGAGATTTTAAATAAAGTTGTTTTATTTAATCCCTTAGAATTAGTCGCTGTGAGATTAAATTAATTAATTAAAGTGTGCTCACTTTCAACCCAATTTTTCCTCTAACAGACCTTTTGACTGGGGGTCCAGTGAGAATCTGTCTCATTTTGCATTAGCCAGTGGACACCCGGGATCCATCATGAAATCAAAGGCTTTAGCAGAGCTGAACTGAATACTGATCTGAGGTCTGCAGTCCTGCTGGGCTGCTGCAGAGACAGGATCCTCTCCAACAACGTGTTAGGGAACAGGCGCTTTGATTCCTGTCAGTTGGGTAGAGAAACATACTCACATAGCACAAGATGCTTTTTATAAGAGGGGTATTTACAGGAAAATACTAATGTATGGTGCAGGCATGGGCCAGTATGAGATTCTGACAACCTTGACTGAAAATATTACCTCGTATGGTGTCACTTAATCAAAAAATCTCTTAATCAAATATCTCTTACAGTCAAATTAGTTTTATTTTATCAATAGGGACAGTGATTCCTACTTAAAACAGCACTGACTTAATAATAATAATGGGTGGTGTTCCTTTAGTTTTCCAAACATGACTGTTGCGATGGTAATATTTCCCAAGAGCCAAATTTGTTTTTCTGGTAACCAACAGAAGAGTATAATGCTCTCCTTTCAGCCAGCTGATCAGCAGTGTGCAACAATAGGTGAGGCGGGAATAGCTTGATGGGAAATATTAGTTCAGTTGGTTTCATGAGAACTAGACAAGGTGGGATTTTAAAGGTTTTCAGACCTTTTTGTTAGTTTCACAAATAGAGATAACAGTTTTACAAAAAAAGTTTGTTTTTAAGAATCTGTAGTCAGTGTGAAGATGATTCCAGTCCAGGTTGATCTAGTCCGTATTTTGTCAAAGATGGCATTAAAAGAACTTCCCTTTGTTTTGTAGAATGATCAGGGTCAGGTTTGGTCGTAAATGAGAGACAATCAAATTTAGTCCAGGCTCATGAAAAATACTGTGCAATAACCTCTGAGCATTTTAATTAAGCATTGTTTAGAGCCAATACTCAGTCAGCCAGTCACAGAAATAGAAGGGTTTACAAAAGTCATCTGTGTCTTGTCCATCACTCTCTCACTGGTTCTTTTTTCTTCTGGGGATCTAAAATACTGCAACACAGAAGATGAAAAAGTGTGGAGGCTTTTTGAATGCTTTGTGAACTTCTTAGCCATATCTGCCAACACTAGAGGGCAACTCCTAAACTACTTAATTTCTACTTCAATATAAGATTCTCAAGCTAAGAAACTACAGGATCCAGTGCTCGAAGCTCGTGTTTATACATCTGGGGCTTATAGTAATAATGTAGACTTCAGCAGACAAAGTCACATGTTGATAAATAATGCGTGGAAGGCCCCTACACTTTTCCCTTGCCAGAAACATTTTTTTGGCTATTTTAGAACGCTTCCTGTCACGTAAAGCTACAGTTGGTATATAAGTGCTTACCCTACTTGAACTTATGGTCCAAATAATTTATCAGCTTGTTATCCTTGAGTTACTCCATGGAGTTAAGAAGGGCAAAAAGGCAAAATATGGTGCACAATATTTGGTTGACTTAAAATTTGTCAACTATGTGTCAATATAAAAAAAGAACAAAAGTTTTAATAGGCAAAATTTTATACCACAATATGAAATATATTATTTTATCTTCACTAGGTGTAATTGTTGAGAAAATTAAAATGCTTGGATCATTGTATACATCAATCTTTAAAATGTTTCCATAAATACTATGATACACCGATGTCGTGGTATTTGTACTCAGGGTTATCATATTGTGAGAATCAAATACAGGCCCATGTCTAATCATAGTGTTTTATATATATATATATATATATATATATATATATATATATATATATATATATATATCGCAGAATCTAATTGTAAAACCTCTATTTACAAATATTTACAATCCCTCTCCACATATATTGTTCTCATTCCTCTCCTAGTTTATTTCATAACCTCTGGGGGATTTTCACTCCAGTAACCTGACGCTGCTCTGGGCTGTATTATTCTAACCTAGAATTATAATGCCGCTGACCTTTTCAAAGGAGATGACCAGCGCGTAAAGCACACGTTGGCCGTGATGAATAGCAGAGTTTTTTGGAGGGGTTGATTTTAAAGACATATGACACGGTCAGTCTCCCCTCACGTCCGCTTCCTGTTGGCGTTGACAAACAGGGCTTGGATTTCTCAGCATGCCAGGCATTCTTTTCTCCCTGTCTTTCCTGGAGTTTTGAAAGGCCTCTGAGCCTCCCACCCAGAATTGCCGAGCATTAAGACACACAAAGCTGCGGGGTTATTCAGTTTGTTCTAAGCTCTCTTCCCCCGTCGGCTGTTTGCCTAGTAATTCAATTCAGATGTTCAGGATCCAAAAACATGTTTGCTTGAATGAAATCCACCCCTCCACCCACATTTGACCAAGGACTGTGCTTTTCTTAGCTCTGGTCCAAGTTGGACAGCCAGGGAAGGTACTGCCACCTCGGCCTTTTTTAGCTTTAAACCCTCAGAGGAGACAAACGTCTCTCCCTACACTTCCTCAGCAGCTATCTGCTGTGTTTTTCCCCTTTAAACCTTCCTGTGTCTATGTCAGGTCACTCCCTAAGTGCTGGTCTGAGTGTTCCTTCTTCTCTAACTGGGATTTATGTCCTACATGCAACAAGCACGTCTGTGTAAAGAGCATGATTTCCATCTGTCAGTGCTGATAGCGTCTAGTATCCGCTCTATCATGTCGATGTTTACGTTTGAAACATGGTTTTTGTTCTTTGTGGTTTTTAGATTATGCTTTCCTTAAGGATTGTGAAACCAGTCATATGAATCTGTCACGGGCTGAAGGATTGTAACCTCAGTTCATAAACTAAGTCAAAGAAGGCATTGATGCATTTCAGTTTGGGATAATTAGTGCAGTTTTTCAATCGCAGTAAGTCATAATTCATGCTGAGGAGTTTTAGAAAGCCTAATTAGTCAAGACTGATTGATTTGAGTAAAATTCTACCCATAAAGTGTTCAAGTGCCACCTTTATGGAGAACCCGGCAGTCAGGGCAAGAACAGGTTTTGTCCGCATTTTCTAGGCCTGCTGAACCAAAAGTCAGCCCAGAGTTGAAACGGGTGCCTTGAAAACTTATGTTTAGAGCGCAACGATTCATGTATTCCATGATATGAATTATTAATGGGCATCATTTGAAATTCTCACTGAACTGCTTCCCAAAATGTGTTGGCACCTAGGTCTGGAGGTCTCAGACAACGCCTTGCAACACAGGGAAAATTTGGGCGTATTGTACATGAAGTGAAACAACAAAGCATAACTTAAATATACATGACATGTGGGAGCGGGGATTTTAACCCAGGAAGTTAACTCTATTTTCTGCGGTCGACTTTTAGCAAGTCTTTCTCTATCTTCTTATCAACTGTACTCTGAGCACGTTTTTACCGTATAGCCTCAAAGTGTGCAGAGTCCAAAAAGTCCTGACAAAAGGAATCTTATTTATGAAGTGCTGTGAAAAAAGTATTCGCCCCCTCACAGATTTTCTTCTGTTTTATGCTTTTTCTGGCTGTCAATTTTAATCTTAGATAAATATAACCCAAAATGCAATTTTTCAAATGATGACTCTATTTATTAAGTTAAAATTGCTATCCACACCAATGTAAAAAGTAATTGCCCTCTAAACCCAACGTCTAGTTCTGTCAGTCTAGGCGGCAACAACTGCCATTAAGAGTTTGTGATAACTGGCAATAAATCTTTCCCATCTGTCCTGTGAAGGAACTTTGGCCCACTCTTCTTCACGGTATTGTTTTAGTTCAGCCATGTTGGAGGTTGTTTGGGTATTAAACGGCTTCTTTCAGGTCATGCCAAAGAATCTCGATTAGATTTAGGTCCAAACTTTAACTAGGCTTCTCCAAAACTATAATTTTTCTTGAGATGGACTTGCTGGTGTGTTTCAGATCATTGTCCCGCTGGATAACCCACAGTATCATACTACCACCACACTGTGGATGAATGTATATACTTTGTTTCCTGTCTATTCTTGATTTTTTTTTTTTTACATCAGGGCATCGTGTGTTGCTTTTGAAGATATTCAAGCCCACTTCATGTTGTCACACAGGTTCTAATTAAACCAAAAAATTCAAAGATAATTCATGATTTAATTAAATCACGTTTTATTTAAAGATACTTTTGTCTGAGATTTAAATGACTTAAATGACCTATCAGAAAAGCAAAAACAGGCGTTTTCCACAGCCTTGTTTAACATGAGCAACTGTTTCCAACACTCCATCTTCATCATCTTCATTTTCAAAGGAGCAAAAAGTTCTACCTTGAAAGGATATGACCAAAAGCTAAAGATCTGGAACAATCCTGAACTGCGTGAAGTAAAAGAGAGTAAGAAGCCTCAATCTAAACCCTGTTCCCCAGCAGACCACGTTGGGGAGAGACAGAGGTTGAGAAGGGGGTGGGGAAGGATATTGAAGAAAGGTTAGCCTGGAGGAACAAGACTCCTTTCTCCCCTCCCACCCCTTGACCCTCCCATGTGACAAGTTGAGCCAACAAGTGGTCTATTCAGCCAAGCAGCCAGGGGAAATGGCTGCTAGGCTGAGCTCTGCCTAATGAAAGCAGAGACGCTTGTTATTATTATTGTCTTCACCGTTCCCTTCATGCCGATCAGATCTCGGCGGGGAGCTGTGCTTCTTTCAGATAGACACCCGCTGCAAGCAAAAGCACGTTTCATCACTAAACCCCAGCAAATATCTGAGGCTATGCAGAATTTTAAGTGGATTTCCACCATTAGTAATGTTAATAACCCCCTCCTGGTGGTGATTGCATTCAGACACGGTGGGAGATGATGTCTCTGCATGTTTATAGGGATCCAGTTTACCTCAGTGTTTGTTTGCGGCTCGCTGGTGCAACTTTTCTGACTCGGTGGCACCGTTGTTTTTCCTTTTTGGACTGAACAAACAGTTCTCTCCTCAACTAAATGACCGTAATGATCCTGGCATGTGTCTGCGAGGCTTTTTAATGCTCCTTGGTGCCGGGCCAGATTGCATCACAGGGCCAGTCACACGCATAAACTGTGATGTTTACCAAGGAGTGCATTTAAAAGCGATGCATTCAATCTTCACATTTCTTTTGTTTGTTACAGTTACAAGCATACTATCCCCTTTTTCATGAATAAAACTGCTGAACTTAATGGGATAAAAAGAAAACAAAATTTGTATCTTTGTGCTAAGTTTCCTTTTGAATGTTACAAGTAAAAAGCAGGCATGGGGCTCTTTGAGGTTTTCATTTTATATGAAAGTAAAAAAACACTAGTATCTTCGTAATAACTTAAAGATTTCACTTAAACATGATATAATTGTTTCTATTTAGAATAGGAAACTATTATTCATGCCTTTGCAAATAAAATAACTTGCTACTCATCTGACTTTTTTAACAGCTTCTGCCTTATCAACTGCCAGAATAATTGTTATATGTTGTCATGTTTATAGCTTATCTATTAATTTTTATTTTCAATAGTTTCAGGTGCAGGAATATTAAACATTTCTGCAATTCTGTTCTTCAGTAACACAAGTCTAAGAAGCTTATGTTAGCTGTGTAGGAGACTTTTTTCACTCAGTTGATAGGCCATGCACAGCAACAGGTGGGGAAGGGGCGGCACTGTGCTCCACACGGTTTTCAGGTGCTTATTGCATTGTTATATGTTCCAGTCAAAGAAACCTCCAGTCACTCCAGTACTTTCTCTGGCACCTCTTTGAAAGCATTTGTAATTATAGAAACAACACAAAGGAACTTTTTTCAAAACCTTAGTATACTTTGATACTTGCTTATAACTAGTAAGAAGTTTGTCACTTCCTTTCACCTCTGTGTGCCTCCTGTTTCAGTCCAATAAAGTTCCCGTGGTACAGCATGCCCACCACGTCCACCCACTGACGCCGCTCATCACCTACAGCAATGAACACTTCTCTCCTGGCACGCCCCCATCACACCTCTCACCTGAGCTCCTCGATCCAAAGACAGGTAAGAACATCACTGTGTGCTGTAGACTTAAAGACAGGGTTCAGGATTGGTTTCAAAGTTATAAACCAGGACGATCGCTTATAATGTCACCTGCTGTAGATAACTTTCATAGCATTATCATGTAGTATATAAATCCAGATTAGCTGGTCCCTGAGGCTGATGTTAACGGCAACTCTGAGAGCTACTTTGACTCAAAATGGTTACTGTGTTCCATGTTTTCAGACAGGAAGAGCATTGGTGGTTCACAGCCTCCTACTTCAATTTCTAATAGAAATAATCATTGGCTTTAGTGAAAATAAACCTCCATTGCATATGTGAAAACAGTTTAAAGGTTCAGAAAAATTGTCCTTATAAATCGTTACAACATTTTTAAGATCAGGTAAAGCCTGTTTTGTTTGGCTTCATTCAGACTAGCCCTTAGCTCTAGCCTCCAGCACCAGCAGCATATACATGAAGATTAGATAGTTATATACTATAGCTATGAGAGTTATCTACTGCAAGTAACATGTTAATTGTTTGTAACTTTTCACCAGAACCTCAAATTCTAAACCTAATCTTATCATTCCCCGTTTTTGATAAAATGACTGTAGCGTTGTGTTTAGTGTGTGAATGTGTTGAAATAGATACTTTACTGAGCATTGTAGCGTCATGCTGTGGTGGTTTAAAAAGCAGACAATGGCTACAGTGACATACAGAGGAATACTCCAATATTAAACCAATGAAGACTCTGCCATGCAACCAGTATTTTCTGAGCATAAAATGAGGTCATATAATCAGAGTGAGCAATAATCAAATCAGGCTTTGTTGAGTGGGCTGATTTTATTCCCATTATTCAGACACGTATGCATCTTAATCCCACTATTATATCCTCCCAGAGTTTCCACTGCATCTGCCTACACACCGGGCAGCTTCACAATGGAGAGATTTTTAGGTCCATTTATTAACGACTCGGGACATCTCTTTTTTTTTTTTAAGAATGTGGTTGCTTGTTTAGGGTCTGTTCCAACAGGTTTGGTAAGGATGAGAAACAGTGCTGGGTGGATATGGGTGAATTACAAACACACATTTCTAATGCGGTGAGAATGCCACAACGTACGGGGAACAGGACTTGGGTGTGACTTATCTCTCAGACTGTGCACTGCTTATGGATTAAAAGCAGTTTTATGATTTCTTCTACTTTTGTACCTGCAGGTATTCCTCGAACACCTCATCCATCAGAACTCTCTCCGTACTACCCCCTTTCTCCTGGTGCTGTCGGCTCGATTGCACATCCTCTGAGCTGGTTCATGCAACAGTAAGTGCCCTATGTTATGAACTATAACACAAATATTTGTGTGCATACTAGAGATGCACAGATCTGAATATTGTGGGTCCTGTGTCTGCCAATACTTAATTTTAGCCGATTCTCTATTTCTTTTTCAGAACTATAATGTAAGAAAAGCACTCCAAATAGCTGTTGTGATACCTTTCTGTCCTGAGCAGTCATTAATTATTAATATTAGCAGAGACGACGTCATGACATATTTGAGAGAGCATTCACTGTTATAAAGGGTTTAACTAAAGCAAAGTCAAAATGTTTACATCTTAAACTATATTTGCTGCGGAGTGTAGCATCTTATATTAACGATTGGCACGATTAGCATTACTAAAACATCAGTGTCTGGGTACATTTCCAAAAGGCTACTGATGTTTCCAAATTCAGTATATTTCATGACAGAAAGAGGTTAATCACGCAGTAGGATAAAATTTCGGAGTACATTTTGTGTACATCTTTGAGCCTTCCTGTTATCTGCTAAGAGTCTTGCTTTCTCTTGCTTCCTTGCAGCCTGGGTGAACTGTAGACATATCCTGACATGTAGTAGAAAACAAACTTTCATATTAAATAGCTTCTTACATCTCTGTGGTTCCTCTGACTTCATTTTGAACTCTTTGCTGATACTGAAAATAGCTAGCTTTGAGTCTTCCTCACTCAGTAAAAGCACCCACACCAAAGATGTTCTCATCATGACCTGGAGCACTAGGGTATATTTTTTAGGTTCCGATCAGTCTGAACCAGTAAAGCTGAAAATCATCCAATTCCAGTCACCATGTGATTCTCTTTGTATCTCTAGTGTGTGTTTATTTTGAATTACTAGAAAAACTTTCCAAACCTTTTGCTTTTGGGACTCTAAATAAAAATTATACTGACATATCGAAAAGTTTGACCAAATATTGTCTCCTTCTTTTGGACTTTATGAATGTGCAGTACTTCATAACTTGCAACAGTTCAGTGCTGTGCTGTTAAATTTACTGTGGCATTGTTTAAGTTCAGTTGTACCATAGTACTATAAACATATATGAAAATATCTAGTGGAATTTCTGAACGTTAATGGGTTTTTCTACGGTTCTGGTAATCGACTGCAACGGTCCTGTTCCATGAGCAGGGGATTTGAGATGATGAGAGCAGGATTAGTGCTGCTGGGTTAGCTGTCAGCTGTGTTTGATCCAGCTCACATCGGAGCTTTTCGCTCACTCTTTCCCCGATGCTTGTCTCACAGGCAGGGCCAGCCCATGTACTCCATCCCTCCAGGGGGATTCCGTCACCCCTATCCAGCATTGGCCATGAATGCCTCCATGTCCAGGTGAGTGGATCATGTTCGGCAACAGGACCATCTTCCCGAGGGGGGGACACCTAATATGAGCTGCTTCTGTGACATGCTGTAATCACATTTCCCTTGCTCTTTTTGCCAGACTGTAACAAAGGAAATGGTTGGAGTGTAGTCTTAAATGCGCATTGTTCTCTCTATAAGATCGTTGGGGTACATGCTGTTTAAAAAAAGGGTGGCTCGACAACTCTTAGCCACATAAATTTAGGATCTAAAGCAACACTAAATAACATTCTCTTACTTGGATAAAACATTGTCAGATCAGGAGCAGGCTCTGGTGTCGGGTCCACAGAGGGATGTGAGCTCTAGCTCTGAGAGAGGCAGGCTCAGCTTCTTAATCAGAGTGAGCACATTATTGGCATTCAGGGCTTCTCTCCTGTCTTCTCTCTTGGAGCTAAACTTCTGTGGTCAGGCCGGTGTTCCGAGCCACTTCACTCACACACACACACACACACCCACACACACACACACACACACACACACCAGTAAAGCAAAGATGAAAGGGCTGGGAATCGATTAGGACAAATCAAAGCTTATCTGAACCCACATGTCCCATCAGACTAAACTCTCAGGCTCTCTGTCAAAATTGGAAAGATTTGTAACGAGGCTTCCGGTGTTAGTATGAGATGAAATATTCAGAGGACTCTCTGTGATCAATAGCTTGTGTAGCTCTATCCAGATATATACTCACAACAATCATAACATGTTATGAAAGTTATTACACAGGCAAATGCTTTAGGTTTTCCTTTTTTAGTGTTGCACCACAAATAGATATGTCGTATTTCCAACTTGGAACTAAATTTAAAGTAATGTAATGACTTGTTAGTCAGCCACCAGAACAAATCCGTAAGTGAAAACAGGTTGGAAGGAAATCATTTAAGAATTTAAGTAGGAAGACAATTATCATCATCAATAAAAAGAATACCTGGATTATTTTTAAATATAGAATTTCAAAGATTGTTTGTAAAACGTTTTTGTAAAAGGAGTAGGCACAAATTGTAAATGAAACATGGAGTACAGATATCACAGTATCACATTATTCTTCCAAGATTTTAATCCAAACTGCATGAGAGGGTCTTGCTTTCATCTAAACTGAAAAACACAACAATTATTATTGCTGCTTCTATTTATTTACAAATTATTTTGATACACATGCCTAAATGAAAATAAAAACATACACTAAATTTAGTAATAGTTTTAAAGCAAGACTGCGTATTCTGCCGAATATTGTACCCTTTAGTCCCTCTGTCTCTTTATAGATTAAACTTTCTAACAAGCTAATATTAGCTAGTTATTTAGTCAGACGATCGGCTTTGCTAAAGACAAATCTCTGATTTAAAACAACCTTATTTAGAGTGATTGGAGGTGCTGCTTTCGTTTCCACTCCATGACCATCCAGGTTTTACGTGACTTGAAATATTTCCAAACAGCTAAATTTGTCTTTGCTACAAGTAATATGCAAAAATTTGATCTAAACATGCCTTTTCACAGCCAGCTGACCGGCAGTGCGCAGGAGCAAGTGGGCAACAGGTGGCGCTGGTTTACTCTATGGTCTGTATAGACGTAAACGATGCTGCCACTTTCTCTGATAACTCATTAATATGACTTTAAACTGAAGGAACAGTTAAACAGAAAGTTGTAGTAGCTTTGAAATCCTTGGTATGCCTTGATTGAATGGTAACAGGCCCACCCTAACAAGGAAGTTGGCACCTACTTATTGATGCAGTGTATATTGCTAGGGGGCTAAGAATGTAAAAGAAATAGTTTTGGTTTATGAGGGAGAACTAGTTTTTTACTTCTCTCCGTGCTGATTTCACAGTTCGAAATTAGTAGAGTGGTTTCATTTGGTTTGTTCTTTCCTATCAGAGTACAAAATACTGTACTTTCCTCCAATAATAAGTAATATACAAAGACATTATTTTCTTTCAATTCTACTCCACACAGAAAGGTTTGACATAAGAAGATCATCATGAGGCAAGGAACAATTTATACTTTTATATTTAGTTATTCACCTTGTCTTGATCTGTTTCACAACCAGGATAAATAAACCGACTTAGAATAAAGTGAGGTTGGCTTGACTAGTCTGACACTTTAACTTCTGTCTACCAACAAATTCCCTTTTGTGTTGGCAACAACAGACACTAGACAGTCACAAGTATCGATAAGTTTTCTTGCTTTAAAAAAAAAAGGTAGTTTTACAAAAAAGCGGGAGTCTTCTCTGGTTTTTACTAGAGATGCTTTGATCAGTCTTTTATAGCAGATTTCTGGTCCTGCTGTTTTTAAAATGCTTTAACCTTTTGATAGAGATTTTAGCTGATACAGATTTCGCTTAACAACTCTATTTGTATTTCTTCTGCCATGTGCGGCCATTTATTATGTATATTTGGAGCAGAAGCGAAAGATGAAATTGTTACTGTTTTTCTGATGTCATTTTGAAATGTCCTAGTGGTTTATTAGTGGTTAGCTTTTTTAGCTATAGTGACTAAAAACTGTTGTTTTTGTTTTGTGTTCCCCAGTGAATGTAGATCTTTACTTAAACTCAGGGATTTCCATAAGACTACCAACATCCTCAAATCCATCATGTTCAATAAAAGAGCTTGGAAATCTCAAAGGGATAAAAAAGAGTAATGTTACTGTAAATTGCTCAGCTTCCTGTTATCTGTTCTCAGTTTCCTTTTACATGGTCTCTTCCTTTTCTGTTTCCTCTGACTTTAGTTTTAAACACATCACTGACACTGATAACTTTGCGTTTTCGTCAGGAGTCTGTGTTGTTGTAATTTCATTGGAGGATGATGATTTATATTCGTTTTTGTGTTGCTCAGCCTGTTCGGTTACTAAATAATATTCTGAAGTCAATGTTAACCTAAATTTTTATGATACAGGCTCATTGAGCTTACTGTTGCCCTTTCTCAAATCCATTTCTCCTTTTCATTAACAACTGGAAATGGAGAGGGCCACTTTGTTAAGGAGTTCTGTGCAGAAGGCTGTCTGAACGCTCTCCGTGGTCTGGGAGGTGGTGAGGAGAAAGGTTTCAGGTGTCACGGCCATGCCGTCACTATGGAAACACCTCACTCCACTTTCCTTCAGCCGTTGGTGAATAAAAGGGCTTTTGAAGAAGTCTTTATTTGAACAAAAAAAGGAGAGAAAGCAAGGTACTCTTTGTGTGTATGAATTTAGTCTAGACAGAGGCAGCGGGCTCCGTAAATTTACCCAGAGGGCAAGGCTGCGCTGTAATCTGCCAAACGAGCCAAACCTTTTCTCGTCAAGTCGACAGAGGCTCCCTGTTAAAGCCCGGCTGTTAAAATGTTGCTTCTTTTCGCCTTCCCAGCTTGGTGTCCAGCCGTTTCTCCCCTCATATGGTGACCCCTCCTCCACACAGCCTTCACCAGACTGGCATCCCCCATCCTGCCATCGTCTCTCCAGCCATCAAGCAGGAACCCAGCAGTGACAACATCAGCCCCTCCATGCACGCGTAAGGGCAAATAAATGCTGGTCATTGGTAGTAACCAATCCCACTCCAATATTTCTACATCACTGACAGAATCTTTATATTATGTCCAACTAGCAGGAAGTCCCCAGTTCCTTCCAAGAAAGAGGAGGACAAGAAGCCTCACATCAAGAAGCCTCTGAATGCTTTCATGCTGTACATGAAGGAAATGAGGGCCAAGGTAGTTGCAGAGTGCACTCTAAAAGAGAGCGCTGCGATTAACCAGATCCTTGGGAGACGGGTAAGAAGCACTGACATCGACATGAATGTTAACTTACAGCTACGGTGGGGAAAAACCTATTTAGCTTGTTGACTTTTTTTCTCAGTAGATATGTTTCTAATTGGGTTATTTACATGAAATTCCCACTGGTATCAGTAGCTACTCAAGTAATCCACACACATAAAGAAATTCAAATTAATATGTTAGGTTAATACGTTAGGCCAGTAGGGAATGGCACATTGAACACATTGCTTGCTGATGTTTGTCAAATGCATAACAGAAAGACGTTTGTTGGTAATGGCAGCTTCAAAATGGCTCCTGTATGGAGAAATTAGTCACATGCATTGCTCATTTCCTCCTTTTCATTAATTTATTCTGTTTTTAAATAGATTTTTACATTTTTAAATATATATATAGGTAACAATGTAGCTGTATTCAATTATTGCTATACCTTTTGCTATTTCCTACTAAAGTTATTTTGTTTTAAAAAGACAAATAATTGATCTTCGAAATGCTTTGTCTTCAGCAGTGGAGTCTTGTGCAGTGAGCATGCATTAAAGCCAAGGCACTTAAGTAGTTTTCTCCACTTCTGGGTTATGGCCAGTAGTGTTCACCAGAGCACTCAAAAGTTTTGTGCAATACCTCGGTAATAAGGAACCCTTTTATAGAGGCCGTCTAATAATACTTCGGATTGCTTTTTAAACACTGACAGATTTCAGCTGATTTCTTGTATTTCTTTTTTTGCACCTCTTTTTCTTTATGTTTTCAATACCTATCACCTGTGTCAGTTATTACACCTAATTTACCTAATGGATTTGTCTATAAGAGACCCATTAGAAGTATATTGACTGAGAAAAACACTCAACGTGTTCCATGCTCATTCCCCATGCATTTATAAGTGTGTGCGTGTGTGTTTAATGATACTCTGTTTGCAGTGGCACTCGCTGTCGAGAGAGGAGCAGGCCAAATACTACGAGCTGGCCAGAAAGGAAAGGCAACTGCACTCCCAGCTCTATCCCGGATGGTCGGCAAGAGACAACTACGTGAGTAACACATTTCCCTCTTCTGATCTCACTTGAGTAGGAGAAGGTATCCAAATGAGTTGAAATTCTAGCAGTTTCTGTATTGGTTAATTTTAGTGTGTGCACTTTTGATCTCATGAACTGAAGTTGTTGAGGGGGTTTTACTTCCGCTATGAGAAACAGTTTTTAACAGCATTGTTGTATCTGTGCAGGGAAAGCGGAAAAAGAGGAAGAGAGAGAACAAACCAGACTCAAAACCAGAGGGTAAGAGGCCTTTCTTCTTCCTGAATGCATTTAGTTGTTTTCTTTCTTTTCTTTCCAAACAATTAAGAGAACTAGTTCTTTATTTGTATTGCAAAACCTCACGTTTAACCTGAAACAGAACATCTGTTCTGTTATTTTTGTTTATTTTGTTATGAATTCTGCGCTTTCTAACGTTTTTCCTGCTTTTATGCTTTGACAAGCAGCTTATGAGGTTCAGTGCTAATAGTGGCAGGTATGTTTTGTAAAACTGTAACTAAATGGCCAGAAATAACCAAGTTCTCCACTGAGTACATATTTTTCCGTACATTATGTGTCATGTTCTTTTTTTAATCATACGAGCTTACCATCTGAATGAGCCGTTACATCCTCTTTTGCTCGCCTCGTTGTGATGTGGTAACTAGTTGATTTGAGAAGTGTCACGTTTCAAAACTTTCACATCTTGTTTATTTTTTTTTAAATAATCACTCATTGGCTTCTGTCAGCCGCAGTGTTGTGGCACTTAAACGAGCAGATTAATAGTTTGAGCTTCTTTCCATCTGCTTTGTTTCCTCACATCGCAGACTTCTCCATAAGGAGTAAGAAACAGTGTGTGCAGTATTTGCCCCCGGAGAAGATGTGTGACAGCCCGGCGTCATCTCATGGGAGTATGCTGGACTCTCCAGCCACCCCCTCCGCCGCCCTTGCGTCCCCCGCAGCTCCCGCTCCCACTCACTCAGAACAGGCTCAGCCGCTGTCGCTTACCACCAAACCAGAGGGACGCATCCACCACCACTTCTCTGTACCTGGGAAGGCCTCTGGATCTGCATCCTCCTTGTCCTCCTCTTCCTCTTCTTCCTCCTCCTCCCAGCCCTCCATCTCCATCCCTGTCGGTACTTTGAGCAGCCAGTCGAGCACACCCATCCTCACCCGGCCCATCCCCTTCACCTCTCTGCACCCCTCCATGCTCTCCCCGCCGTCCTCCTTCCATCAGGCGGCCCTTCACTCCCATCATTCCCTGTTCCAGTCACAGCCCCTCTCCCTGGTTACCAAACCAACCGAATGAATTTGCAAATGTTTCCTTTCTTTAATTACTTGTGCTGTATATTGCTTTTCTTAAAAAATAGGTATTAGAACAACTTTTTTCTAAATAATGAAAAGGAAGAAATATTATTGGTCAATATTTGACCGCCTCCTTTTCTACATCTCTCAATGAAAACAAAATGTATTTTTTGTAAAGTTTACCGCAGGACTGGGTTCTTTTTTATTTTCTTTGACACATTTATCCAATGAATCTCTTGTATAAAAGAACCAATGTACATAAAGTTTCTTTATAAAAGCAAAAAGGAAATAAAAACATTTTCCTTTTAGCCACAACCTAATTAATGTTAGTATGAAGTTTTCAGTTCTAGTCCTGGCCAATAATTGCAAGCCTTTTTTTCAATTCACAAGTGTGTGCCCCTTCTTTGACATGTCAAATAAACATTTTAAATGGTTTCTTAAAGAAAATGTTTGTTTTGTTTTTGTGTTTTTTTTTCACCAAAGCCAGCCCAAAGCAGAAGCAAATTAAGCTGCTGTTTAGTGCCACCAGGCCATCAGGGTGCCCCAAGAGCACCTAACTTCTCACAGCAAGCATCAATCTATCAATTAGTTTATATGGCACTTTTCATACTAATAGCATCCCACAGTGCTTTCCATTTTATAGAATATCGAACAGTAATATACACATTTACAATTATCATGGATACTGTACGGAACCATGGAAACACATATCATACATGCCAACATATATTAAAATGCAAGGAAAAAGCCTCATGTAAGAGCAAAGCTGCTGTGGAGGATATGCTATTTTAACAATACGAGGAAACGGTGAAGAATAAACTAAGGTACATAATGTATTATTGTGGTAATAGTGATAACGAATATCTTAATAGTAAAGAATGAAATTCAACTACAAATATATAAAAATAGTTTAATTTTTATATATTTTTTAATTAAATATAAACAAATTATTTAAGTGATACATCAGTAAAAACAAATTAAAGAGTTGCATTAAAAATTTGTTTGAAAAATATAAAATAACCTGACAAGCTATTTAAACTTTGATCACAGCCACACTAAAAGCTAAAGAAAGATGAGATTGGTAGACTAAAATAACTTAAAAAGAAATTAAATAGATTACCATTTCCTTTTTTAAATGTCCACACTCAATCTTCCTCAGGTCTGGGTAGTTTGTTCCTAAGGCAACCATAATGGAAGATTGAAGCCTCTCTTTCAAGGTTCATAAAAAGCAAATTCCAAAGAAATTTAAATTCTTTAGATATTTAATTTATTTAGAATTAAGAACAGGCTTAGTTTGGATTTGTTTGAGTAAGTTTCTGTGGAGTTATTAGTAATAGTTTCCTTACCTGAAACAGGAAGATGCCATCCTGGTAGTCAGGTAGTCAGACTGACCCTCCTGTTTTAACTTTGAGCAATTTAAAGTAATTCAAACTGAAACTGTTCATATCGAAGGATATAATGCTATATTAAACATTGACACTTTCTCATTCAAACTCTACAATTTCTGTCAATGTAACAACGTCTGTGTTACCACTCTTAAGTTGGCAGAGAATCCTGGCTGTGTCGATCCAAATAATTTCCAAGCTACAAGACCTGAAAAAGTATGAAGAAATGAAAAGGGCAAGGAAAGCAACCATCTTTGATTCCGTTGAACAAATGACAGTCTGCCACAAAATCCAATGGTTCATTCCACTCTTGGCCGGCTTTAAGTGGAGCTTCAGTAGGTGAAACTCCATGTACCAACATGGATGTAGTTTGGCTGAGAAAAAAAGCCACAACTTTATAAGGTTCCTTTGTTAAAAAGTAACTTGTTAATATCCGCTAATGATATCCCACAGGTAAAAACCTTTTGAATTTGAGTAGTTTTAAATGCTAAAATCAGTTAAAACATGGCTGCCTGTTAGCCTTCCACCACTCTGAAGGATTTATTCACTTTTCTGCAAACTCTTGTGATTTGCCATCAGTCCGTTACAGAACTATGACTGATAAAACACTTAAAAAAAGCCAAACCACACTATATTGTCAAGTTTTGGGACACACCACCAAATCAATGAATTCTGCTGTTACAATCACATCCATGGCTGCATGTGTTTAAAGTTTGGTGAAGAGAAATTTGACTGTCCTGACCTGAAGGTTACTGTTGCTGGCAATGGTCGGTCAATCAACAAATTGGATCTTATAGATTATGAATAGGACGTCATCAAAGTCCATGTAGATATAAAAGTAAACAAACACCTTTGGCAAAGTAGTGTTTCTCTTTAACTGAAAAAGGCATTTAATAAAATTCTGCTCAGGGCCCCATACAATCTTGAACTGGCTCTGCTTTTCACATTTATTTTTAAGACATTTCTTCAAATTGGTAATGCATTTCGGATTGATCTTGTCATATTAGTGACCAAGGTTATTAACATACTGAAAACAACCTTCTGTAGTTGTGAAGTTTATGAGTAGTTTAATTTTATCACAGCCATGTTTTAACTAAAAATACACAACAAACACACACACACACACAATTTTGCTTCTAAATAGATAAGCTCCCTTTTAAAACCTTGCTGATGGTGGTAAGGAGTATTAATGTTTAATAAAGCAGAATTAGGCTAACCGCACTGGAAAATGAGAACCAGAACCCAGAGTGACTAACATCTTAGGCCCAAAATAAATACAAATAAAAGAATTATAGACATCTGCTCTTGGAATATAACATCCCATAACAATGACGAAAAAGCAGGTCAGCCCCCATCTCCAGCTCTGCAAACCCTTCTCGGGTTCTCTATCCCTTTCCTGCATTTTAGTGCATCTTTATTCACCATTTGGCACGTTACGGGGGCTTTAATTAACTCAGAGGTAATGGGATGGAACTCCTGGGACCTCATTAGGCATTTCAATTAGTAAAAAATACACAAGGTAGGTTACAGTTTTTGGTGGCTTTGGAGATGACTAGTGGTGCCAGGGTTGGACCAATTATGTGTGAGCAGAAGGGGAGCTGGCCTGGAAGAGCCCACTGACAACTACCCGCCCTCTTTATTGGAAGTTTAACTAAGATTTAATTAACAGGAATATGTAGAAAATGTGTTAATATTATTACTAATATTCAGTTTTATATGTTTGCTAAATTTCAGATCACTTTTCATATTCAGGTGCAGTACATTAAAACATCCCTTAAAAGTTAAAATTTATTTCAGTAATACAGTTTAAAAAGTTAAACTCATATTTAGATGAAATTCATAGTGATTTATTTTGAGCATTTATCCCTGTTAATTTCGATGATTGTAGCTGACAGTTAAAGTAAAGCCCAAATTCAGTTTGTCAGAAAATTTTAATATTTCATTAGACCTATAAAAAATAGCATTATTACAGAAATGCCATGTTCTGACCTACACAATCACAAGGAATACTGGTGACTTCGTAGTTCTCCATAGTTTCTGTATAAATAAAAGTGTATTAAAAATCTTATGTAATCGAATTTTCTGAGAAACAGAAACTTTGGTTTTCATTAGCTGGAAGCCATAATCATCAAAATGAAATATTTGAAATACGTATATTACTGGTCAAACATTTTAGATACACTTTCTCAATTAATGGGTCTCTTAATTTTCATGACTATTTACATTTTAGATTCTCACCAAATGCAACAAAACAGTGAAAGTTTAACACACATGGAATCATATAGTAAACAAAAGGAATGAAATAACTAGACATTTTTATATTTTAGATTTTTTTTAATTAGCCACCCTTTGCTCAGATCACTGCTTTGCTCTCTTAGCGTTCTCTCCATGTGCTTCATGAGGTGGTCACCTGAAATAGTTTCCCAAAGAGTCTTGAAAGAACTTCCCAAAGGTTCATTGAGAGATGGCCAAAGGTTAATATTTCAGTCATCACAGCAAAGGACGGCTACTTTAAGGAATTCTTTTATAAATCTTTCTTTGCTACACATTTCCATATGTGTTCATTCACAGTTTTGATGGCTTCAGTGAGAATCTATGTACAATGTAAACAGTCATAAGCATAAAGAAAATCATTAAATGAGAAAGGGTTTCTAAACCTTTTGACCAGTAGTGTATATCACTCTATCTGTAATGTGCGTAATGAATTTTTAGAAGAGTTTCACTTTTTGAGTTGAATTGTTGAAATAAATGAACTTTCCAATAATACTGTTAATTTATTGAGCTATACCTGCAAAAAAAAAACAAACAAACTACAGAGCAGTCAATGCAAAATAATTTCTGACATCCCTAATGGATTATCGACAGCATTTACAATGTACAGATTTAAGAATATGAATGAACTTGGATATGATCATGTTTTTATTTATGAAATGTATTAATTTCTGTATTTTACAACAATCAGTGGTCCCTGTCACAACTTTAACTCATTCTCATACAGCCTCATTCAGCCTTTCTAAAACAGCAGACAGGTGGACTGAGGATGCGCCTCTGCTTTGGAACCCCCTACGGTGACACCAAACTGTCAACTGTGTCCTGCTCTGCTTTAAACAATCATTAGCTATAATAAGACTTTACTTGTTTGCCCGTTCTGTTTTACATCATTCCAGCCACAAGCCATGGCTGCCTGCTGTGAGCCACTTCAAAACTTTGTCAAAACAGCCGGCAAATCTGCCCCCTCATACTTCCAGTGAAATGTTGATTTCTGTGAGAACTGTGGCTTTTGTTTTTTAAACTTAGTCCCCAATAACACTTTACATGGGGATAGAGTATTCATGTAAGTATACATAAAAATATTTATATAACACATTCTTGCACTTTTCATAATTTGTCACAATGCAAACTCAAACTTGTATATGACAGACCAGCATAAAGTAGTGCATTATTGTTATGTAGAATGAAACACACACATATGATTTTATTTTATTTTATTTTTTTAAGTGATAGTTTGAAAAGTGTGGCGTGCATTTTTGTTCAGCACATCTGGTCTTTGCAGAACCACGTTTAGTGTAGACACATCTGTATGTTGAGAGCAGTCCTGCGGGTAGGTGAGCCTCCATCACAGACTTAAGGCTTTTTCAGTTTCTGACAGGTTTCCTCCCAAGAGTGCCCTCTATCTAGCTCTGTTCTTATTTGTATAAACTCTGTCCAGCTTCCCTGTGCCTGCTGGATTCATACAGCATAATGCCATGTTTCACCTTGGGGATGAAGTGCTCAGGGTGATATCCCATTCTAGTTTTTATAGCTTTACATAGTTAGTTTTGCATCTAGGCCAAAAAGCCTCAGTTTGGTTTCAACTGAGCAGCAGCATTGTCCTCTACCTGGCTTGTGGCAAACGGCAACAACAGGAGGACCTAACGATCAACTTCTCCTGAACTTTATCCCTGATCTATTCGCTGTGGTTCTTAGTCTTGATGATGCTCTTGCTTCCCTAATGTTCTCTAACCAACCTTCCAGGCCTTTACAGAACAGTTGCATTTATACAGAGATTAAATTGCACGCAGGTGGACTCTGTTTACTGTAGAGATCTGAGAGTGATTTTATTTAGGGGTGTCATAATACAAGGGGGTGAATACATATAAATGCCACAGTTAAAAACCATGCATCATCTAATAACAACACACTACTCTGTGTTGGTCAATTGCAAAAAAATCCCAGTAATATACATTCAACTTTGTGACTGTAATGTAGTAAAATGTGAAAAAGGTTAACAGTACGAATACTTTCACAAGGCACTCCTTCATGTTTTTCATCTCATGTGTCAGCATGTTGAAGAGGATCCTGTAAAATTTAATAATGAGTGATTTGATTTGATGACTGAAATCAGCTACTGGGTTTGCATTGACCCTCTTTTTTATCTGTCTGGATGCCGCTCTGCTCAACATCTGCCGTGTAAGCATGAGGTCAGATTCAATTCATGTTAATTTTTGCTCATTAGAGTCCTGCAGTCTCTTGCCAGGATTGTTTTTTTTTTCAGGTCCTCCTTTGATCTCAGATGTGTTCCAGGTTAACCATTTCATTTCACATGCCTAGAGCTGCTCATAGAAAGTCATACTGTGTCAGTATTAATACAGATCTCTGTTCAGATCTGCAACTGCACAAGTGTAATCAGAAAGACTAGATTCTCTATCTGCTATCGACTGGGTGACCTTATAGTCCCACTAATAACAGGATGCTGTGCTAGCTTCACATGTGGTTTCCTAAAGTGATATTAATTGATTGTTTCTGTAACATTCACTGAGCTTAGCAAGACTCAGCTGGTGCCTTTGTGATGACAGGTATGGCTCGCTGTGAGCTTAAGACTCTCCTCAATGTATTATTCATACCAATTTGACCTTAAAGATGGAAATGCAAATGGGTGTCAAAAATGAGAGGGATCATTGGACTTTTCAAATGTCAACTAGCCTGCCACAATTAAAACATATTCATTACAACAACCCACAGGTCCCCTGCACCCAGCTGAGATGTAAAACACCTCCAATTAACATTTAGATCATTATCTCCTCTCTAAAGCCGCTGCACTCTTTCAGACGCAGTACTGTTACAGGTATCACAGGGAGAGCTGTAAGGATCAATGAGTACTATTTTATTTCTGACAATAAAAACTAGGCTGACAGAGAATAGCTGCATTAGCTGGAAAACCTTTTAATTAATGCAGACAAGAGTGATCTGATGAATGCTTTTTTTTTTTTAAATTTGCACCATATATCAATGCTGCCACCTGTTGATGGAGTCAAATAGTGACACATTCACTTCATTTGAGGTCAGTCTGCAACATGGCACTTTTTAACCAGAGGGTGGCAGTGTTGACACCTAATTGTCTCCACTTTTTCTGTAGTGACTCATTTGGTATTAAAGCTGCATCACTGCAAGACTTCCTGGGCTTTCTATTTCAGATACATTTATAAGTTCGAGAGCCTTAAAGTAATATTTTTGAAATGTCAAATGTTGCATTTTTCACATTCTATCAGACAAAACATGTTTTCTAATCAAAGTTTGTTTTATTTTCAGGCAAATTAGATTGCTTCTAGGATGTGAGTGCCGCCAGATACATATAGATTTGCACACTAAATGAAACTCCCACGTTATGCTTTATTTAATCAAGCAATATTTCAAGCACCTGGCCTCTTCCTCAGACTGACAAACTTTGTATACTCAGACTCAACTCCTTTAAATAAGCACAACACCTCTAGTTACATGCTGTGGTCAAGCCAGCTCTCACGGGGCATTCTGGTAGAAATTCAGTTCAATTCAGTTTATTTATATAGCACCAATTCACAATCCATGTCATCTCAAGACACTTTAGAAAGTCAGTTCAATCGAATCATACAAATTTCAAGTCCGGAACATAAATTCCAATAATCCTAACTATCAAACAGTGCAGGCAGATTCAGTTTCTTATTCAAATTGGTTAAAATGTTTTTTTTTTTTTTTATCTAAGGAAACCCAGCAGATTGCATCAAGTCACTGACTTGCAGCATTCACTCCTCCTGGATGAGCATGTAGAGACAGTGGACAGTCGCTTGCATTGACTTTGCAGCAATCCCTCATACTGAGCATGCTTGAAGTGACAGTGGAGAAACCTCCAGCAGAACCAGGCTCAGTATGAGCGGCCATCTGCCACGTTTTGAGAGAACACACAGAAGCACTGATCCAGGAGTACTTTTTATGGGAAAGTTAAGTTATTGGCAGCAGCAGCTCAGTCGATGCCCCCCTCCAGGAAGGTGCCACAGCTAAACAGTACCAGGCCAGATGTAGCTTCTAGGAAGAGAAAAAAACTGAGAGAATATAGAGTTAAAAGCTGAAAAACAGCAAATAATGCAAAATTGCAGAGTAGAATGAGAATGTTGCAGAGAGAGTGAAAGTGGTCATTATGTCCTCCAGCAGCCTAAGCATATAGCAACATAACTACAGAGATAGCTTAGGATACCCTAAGCCACTCTAACTATAAGCTTTATCAAAAAGGTTTCTAGTGAATAGTTTCACTTCAAGATGACAGTAGAATACCTCTAGATGGTACTCACCAATGTTTACCAACATCTGATGTAAAATTTCAAAAGTAAGCCCATCTAAATCTCTATTGTTATTCACATTTTACTAAGTTGCTGTCAACGTTACAATTAAACTGTCAGTTTCCAATAAATACTTTCAATTCTGGATGATCGAACAACCACTCCAAATGTTGCCCAAGAAAGTTTAGCAACATCTGATTTAGAACTTTCAAATTAAAGTCCTTAGAAATATTAATATTATTGGTTACATCCCATTCATTAATGCATTTAAATCTAAAAGGAGTTTGACAAGCGGGCTGCACAGTGGTGCAGTTGGTAGCACTGTTGCCTTGCAGCAAGAAGATCCTGGGTTCGACTCCCAGCTGGGGGTCTTTCTGCATGGAGATTGCATGTTCTCCCCCTGTATGCGTGGGTTCTCTCTGGGTACTCCGGCTTCCTCCCACAGTCTAAAGACATGCCTGTTAGGTTAAATGGTTTCTCTAAATTGCCCTTAGGTGTGTGTTGCCCTGTGATGGACTGGTGACCTGTCCAGGGGTGTACCCTGCATCCTGTCCATAGACTGCTGGAGAAAGGCATGAGCTTCCCTGCGACCCACTATGGAAGAAGCAGTATAGAAAATGACTGACTGAGTTTGACAAGTCCTCTTTTTAATTTACCAACATAGAGTAATTTTAATCATAGAGGAATGCAGTTTTCAATTAGACTACTTTTAGGTTACAGAAAAGAACACACAGACCTTTCTTTTTTTATATTTTTCCACATAATATTTATACTTCTTAAAAATACATCGTGGTATCATGGTATTCAGTATAGCACATTAGTCTAGTGTTCCGCCATTTTCGGAAGGGTCATAAAAATAGGCACTTCCCGAGTCATGGTTAGGACAGTCTTTAACATGACACGTCATCACCTACAAATGTATTCATACCCCTGTCAGATTTAGGTTTAAAGTAATCTTTTATCTGACCAATATCTTTATTTTGACTAGAGGCAAGATTAAAATATCAATTCAAACATGCAATTATGGTTAGAACTTATTATATTAGGCAAGGCAAGATTATTTATACAGCATAGCACATTTTAGCAACAAGACATTTCAATGTGATTTACAACTTTGCAGTGATAAACAAAAAAACATAAAAGGTACATTGCAGTGGCATAATAAAGGAAAAGTACTACATACTAAAATTAATGGATTTTAATATTTTAGGGCTGAACGACCCCCGTTGGTAAAATTCTTTAACACATTCATTGATGCATTTGGTGCGTTTAGGTTAGTTATTACCATAAAGTCAAAAAGTCAAATGTTTCTCCCTGTGACCCTTAGAATTCTGCTTTTGTCCCATTTGAAAACCTCGCTTCTGTCTCCTGACAGAACTGTCACAGAACTTTACTTCTATCCCCTTAAGCGTCTGGGTAATGGGGGAATATTCCTTTTAAACCTGCAGACATCTCCACAGGAGTTTAGAGCTTTCTGGTACTCCAATTGACTTCCTCCTCATCTTCTCATAAAGTAATTTAGTTAAGTACTTGAAAATCTGTTTGTTATGAAATTAAATTAGGTCAATTATTTACCTAATATAGATAAATATATTTGTAATATTGTTTGGAATTTAACAACTGTATTTAGGTGTGTTTTAGCTGTTAAACTTGCACACTTTTTAACCCTACATTAAAAATTAACTTTTGCAAAGCAGTGATGGTCATAAAGATGAGGTAACTGCTTGTAGACTAAAATAACCTGGAACCACCTAAAACACAACACTGAAAACAACATACAGGGGTTGGACAATGAAACTGAAACACCTGTCATTTTAGTGTGGGAGGTTTCGTGGCTAAATTGGACCAGCCTGGTAGCCAGTCTTCATTGATTGCACATTTCACCAGTAAAGAGCAGAGTGTGAAGGTTCAATTAGCAGGGTAAAGAGCACAGTTTTGCTCCAAATTATTGAAATGCACACAACATAATGGGGTGACATACCAGAGTTCAAAAGAGGACAAATTGTTGGTGCACGTCTGCTGCGCATCTGTGACAAAGACAGCAAGTCTTTGTAAAGTATCAAGAAGCACAGTATCCAAGGTAATGTCAGCATACCACCAAGAACGACGAACCACATCCAACAGGATTAACTGTGGACGCAAGAGGAAGGCTGTCTGAAAGGGATTTTTTGGGTGCTAACCCGATTGTATCCAAAAAACATTAAAACCACGGCTGCCCCAAATCACGGCAGAATTAAATGTGCCCACTCAACTTCATCTCTGTTTCCCACCTAACTGTCCGTCGGGAGCTCCACAGGTCAATATACACGGCCGGGCTGCTATAGCCAACCTTTGGTCACTCATGCAAATGCCAAACGTCGTTTCAATGGTGCAAGGAGCGCAAATCTGGTGCTGTGGGGACAATGTGAAACATGTATTTTTGTTCTCTGATGAGTCCAACTTTACTGTTTTCCCCACCTCGGGAGAGTTACGGTGTGGAGAAGCCCCAAAGAAGCGTACCACCCAAACTGTTTGCACTGCCCAGAGTGAAGCAAGGGGGTGGATCAGTGATGGTTTTGGGCTGCCATATCATGGCATTCCTTTTCCCCTGGCCCAATACTTGTGCTAGATGGGCGCGTCACTGCCAAGAACTACCGAACCATTCTTGAGGACCATGTGCATCCAGTGGTTCAAACATTGTATCCTGAAGGCGTGCCGTGTATCAGGATGACAGTGCACCAATACACACAGCAAGACTGGTGAAAGATTGGTTTGATGAACATGAAGTGAAGCTGAACATTCCCATGGCCCTGCACAGTCACCAGATCTAAATATTATTGAGCCACTTTGGGGTGTTTTTGGAGAGCGAGTCAGAAACTTTTTCCTCCACCAGTATCACGTAGTGACCTGGCCACTATCCTGCAAGAAGAATGGCTTAAAATCCATCTGACCACTGTTCAAGGACTTGTATATGTCATTTCCCAAGACGAATTGACGCTGTATTGGCCGCAAAAGGAGGCCCTACACCATACTAATAAATTATTGTGGTCTAAAACCAGGTGTTTCAGTTTCATTGTCCAACCCCTGTACATCTACAGCGTGTGGTTGTGCACTTGGTTCAAATATTTGTATTTCTTTTAACACTTGCAAACCAAATGAAACAAAAAAAAAAACAGAGAGCACAGACCTCCTCCAAGGAATTCCAAGTTAACGCACCATGATCTGGCAATGACAACAAAGCCTTTGAAAAACATCCTGTTTCCAGATGGTGCTCTGTCTTGTCCTAATACGCACCCTGTCTGAAGATTTCATCAAAATCCATTCAGACAGAACAACTTTAACAAAAACATATCCTCCTTGTTGGAGGTGTACTGTCTTTCCTACTTCAAGCCAGGCAAAAGAGGAACTGACAGCAAGGTTCAACACTTTTCTTCCATTAAGACTCTGAAGACCATTGCTCTTTGTCCACAGGTTTAATAATGTAGAAAGTGTGAAACTGAAATAAAATAAGACAAAAATACAGTTACAACATATACTATTGTAATCTTCCATATACACTGTTTCTCTAGTGTAACATAACCTACTTTAACATTGTAAATATATTTTAAAGGTAAGAAAAACTATGACAGCACTCTAAACATATGGCTTCAGCAATCTGTAATAGTTACTGAATAAACTTATCTGATGTTGCAAAATAGGGTGATAGTTCAATCACCATATTTACACTTGCAACAGAACACTCCCCGCCTGGTATAGTCAGATGCCACTACTAACATTGAAAACAAATACCTCTAAAACAGCGGTGACAAAAGAACGAGCTCCGACACCGGTCTCAGAAATAGTTTTGTTCCCTCCTGCCTGGATACCTTGACCTCTGCTTTGCGGACCTTGTTGTCTTGACTCGGGAGAACTTGAGCGAATATTCCTAGGGGCCAAATTTACTCTTGAGCTGCTGATCCTTAAGAAGCACAAGTAAGTCTGCCACTTCCTTCTTGGCTGCAATGTTGAAAGACACTGCAATTGCCACTTGCTCCAAAAGGTTTGTGCCAGATGCTGGACCTGACGCCATTGCCGCTTACATATGTCTTTAACGTTGGAGTCTTCAGGTGGTATTGATGGAATACCCACCTTTTGAGTTAGGAGGGTGGCTGGGGTGAGTATAACTGGGTCACTTGGATCAGCCGACACGAGTAGGAGATGTCTTGCATTGATGATTGCCACCACTTCTGCCATCAACGTAGTAAGCACTTCATGTGTCAAACATAATGACCCAATTTGCAGAAACATTGAATCCAAGATCCTTCTGGCTATTCCAATTAACCGTTTCTATGAGACACCCATATGAGAAGCTAGCGGGGGATTGAAAACCCATGAGCACCCTTTGTCCGCCAAATAATTTTCCACAGATTTAGAGTCACTATTAGATGGGATCTTTAGTTTTGCTGACGCACTCACAAAATTTGTACCTCTGTCTGAACGGATCTGTTTCACAGGACCTCGAATGGCTAGAAATCTTCTGACGGCATTGATGAAGCAAGTGGTGTCCAGAGACTCTATGACCTCAATGTGGACCGCTCTCACAGCCATACAAACAAATATCACAGCCCATCTTTTACTTTGGGCGAGACCGCCTCTTGTACGCCGCAAAACGACACTCCATGGGCCAAACACATCCAGTCCAACATAAGTGAATAGAGGGTCCATAGAGAGACGATCTACTGGCAGGTCAGCCATCTTTTGTTGTTCAGGGAGCCCACGGCCTGTTTTCTGTGACTGCATGGGTACGAAAGCTGTTTACAATGTGAAGAAGAGTAGCAATGTCACGTTTCAAATCTTGCCAGGTAGAGAATTTAGAGAAACGATGTGACCCAAGCAGAGTAAGAGAAACCTGTGTCTGTAAAGTGGAGATTTGAGGACAGATTTCAACATCTGCATGTGGATCGACAAGCTCAAAGGAGTCTCGTTGTAAAGATTCTTGCACAGGCTGAGTAAGAAAACTAGGTCCCCTGAGCCAAGAGCTGTCTGAGAGAAAAGCAACTGGTACAGACCTTGTAGCACAGTCAGCTGGATTTTCTTCTGTCGAGACATACTTCCATTGCTTAGGATGAGAAGATCTTCTTATGCGCACAACACGATTACTAACATATACATAAAAACGCCTTGTCTCGTTATTTATGTATCCAAGCACCACCTTGCTATCTGTGTAGAAAGTGATAGTATCCATTTTCATGTTAAGTTCCGATAATTTGAAGTCTGCCAGCTCTACAGCCAGTACAGCCGCACAAAGTTCAAGTCTAGGAACTGTGTGTTCAGGTCTGGGTGCCAGTTTTGCCTTCCCCATGACAAAGCCAGTCTGTATGCTCCCTGCCTCATTTACCATCTTGAGATAGGCAACTGCCGCAATAGCTTTCGTTGACGCGTCTGAAAAAACACACAGTTCTCTTGGCTTTGTGGCTGAAAGAGACACTTCAGTATAGGGTCCTGGAATCGTACTACTTACTACCTAGATCCTTCAATGAATCCCACCAATTTCTCCACTGTTCCTCCATTACATCAGGAAGATGAGAGTCCCTGTATAATCTTTGTTGTGTCAGCTCTCGCAGAATGTATTTCCCTTGGATGGTCACAGGAGCCACAAATCCTAAGGGGTCATTTACGCTGTTTACCACTGACAAGATGCCTCGACGGGTAAAGGGCTTTTCTTCTTTATCATTTTTGTAAACAAATGTGTCAGATTCCAAGTTCCAATTTAGTTCCAAGCTGCGCTGTTCAGGAAGAATGTCTGAGCCTAGATCCAGATCCTTCAGGTCATTTGCACGGTCTTCAGGAGAAAAAGCTCCCATAACTTCTTTGTTTGTAGAAGCAATTTTGTGGAGCCTCAGGTTAGAGTTTGCTAGAACATCTTGTGTGTCCCTCAGCAGACAGATCGCTCTTTTTGCAGTGGAAAAGGACTTAAGTGCATCAGCCACATAGAAGTCCCGGTTGACAAAATGCTTCACCTCAGGGTCTTGATGTGGTTCTCCTTCGTTCGCAGCTTGCCTAAGGCAGTAACTAGCAACTGTTGGACTGGGGCTGTTTCCAAACACATGTACCGTCATGCGGTACTCTATGACCTCCTGTGTAGGGTCATTGTCCCTAAACCAAAAGAACTGCAGAAAGTTGCGATCCTGTTCTCTCACCAGGAAGGAGTAAAACATTTGTTTAATGTCTGCAGTTATGGCAACAGCTCCTTTGCGAAACCTCATCAGAACCCCAAGGAGCAGATTGTTGAGGTCAGGTCCCTTCAACAGAACATCATTTAGAGACACCCCCTGATGCTGCGCGCTTGAATCAAACACAACACGGATGTTGCCAGGCTTCTTTGGACGATAAACCCCCAAAATGGGAAGGTACCACCGTTCCTGCCTTGGCTCGAGAGGAGGAGCAACTTCAGCATGCCCATTCTCAAATATTTTTTCCATGAAGGAGAAGAAGTTTCGGCTCATCTCTGGTTTCCTCTCTAGGTTATGTTTGAGAGAGTGGAACTGTTTAATAGCCTGCTGTCTGTTATCAGGGAGGTGTTGTCTTGGTTGTCTGAATGGCAGAGGAGCTACCCAGCTATTACTAGCATCTCATCTTTTTTCACTCCTTGTTTGATTATTGCCTTAAAGGCGAGGTCTTCAAAGGATGGAGCTTGTTTATTATCTTCCTTGGTAAGTTGGAACACTGTACGACCTGGCTCAGAATCCTTCAGCTCGTAGATATCTTTTGATCTCTCGGAACCATATCTCTCTTTAACATGTAAGAAATTGGGACAAGGCTCCAAAATGGTTGGACAAGCCTGTTCGAGAACATTGGTGAAATATGTGTTCACGCTAATTGGCTTATGAACACGCCCGAGACAGACGTTGCCCACAATCACCCATCCCAAGTCAAGTTTCTGGGCATAAGGAGCTTCTGGAGGGCCATTGATGTAATTGTGAACCTTATGAAGTCTGATGATGTCACGTCCTAATAGGAGCATAATAGGGACATCGAGCTCAAGTTCTGGAATGAGGTGAGCGACTGGTTTGAGATGTTCGTGATGAAGAGCAGCACTTGGTGTTGGAATTTCTGCTCTGTTGTCTGGTATCTCGTTGCACTCTAACAGACTAGGTAATAGCTTAACTGTTTTACCATCCATTGACTCTATACAGAAGCCTGTAGGTATTCTTCCTATATTTTCAGACATTCCAGAGCAAGTCTTTAGTGAGTAAGAAGCAGCTGGGCCTTGAACACCAAAGTTATCGAAGAAAGTAGAGTGCGCCAGAGATCTGTTACTCTGCTCATCTATGATAACATAAGTCTTTATGGGTTTGTCATTTCCTCCTTTAGGATAAACTTTGGCCAGGCATATCTTGGAGCAGTTCTTGAATGTGCGTTCTCCTCCACAGACTGATGTGCACTGGCTAATAACTCCTGAAGTTTGAATAGATTCTGGCTCCCCGCCATGCTCCAAAGGTGGATTTGTGTCTTTAATCCATGGTGCCTCACCTGGGTGTAGAGCAGATGAGTGCCTGTCACTGTTGCACTCAGTGCACTTAACAATATTTTGACATTCTCTTGCGGTGTGTGCTGAGGAGTTGCAACACTTAAAACAGATGCCATTCTCTCTGAGAAAAATTTTCCTCTCTTCTAAAGGTTTCTCCCGAAATTCACGACATTTCTGTAATGTGTGGGGTTTGTTATGTATAGGACATCTCCTATCTGGATCCTCTACATTCCTTTTGTGTCTTTGGTCTGGATGAGCAGCAGCTGACACTTCTGTTTTGTGAACTGTGATTTGCCTTTGTCTGTCATTTTTCCATGGAGGGTTTTGCACACTAACATCATCTTGACCAACAAGGTTGAAGCAGGGATCATTCCTCATTTGAGCTTGGTTATCTATGAAAGAGACAAAGACTGTGAATGGGGGAAATGGTACACAATGCAATTGTTTATAGGTAGATCCATAAGAGAGCCATTTTTCTTGTATACCATTTGGTAACTTTTGAATTATTGTATGTACACCTCTAGGACTATCAAGATAAAAAAAGCCCAGGCAGATCTCCCTCAGCTTTAGCTGCGTCTAATTCCATCAGTAAATCACTGAGGTCCTGGAGTTTGGTGTAGTCTTTGTTACCAATTTTTGGAAAACTATCAAGTCTCTGAAACAAAGCTTTCTCAACAGCTTCTGATGCACCATAACAAGCATCTAATCTGCTCCAGATCATGCTCAGTCCCTTAGCTGGCTGGTTTATGTGGATGGACCTTTTGTGTTTTGCATGCACAGTCGATTAACTACCCAGCCATTTGACAAGAAGGTCCATTTCTTCTTCACGTTAGGTTTAAGTCTCTTGTTGCATTCTGGAATTAACGTTGCCAGGCCCTGTAGTTCTCTGGTCTGTCATTGAACTGTAATAGACCACTGGTAACAAGCTCTTGTCGTGTGAAATATCTGACAAAGTCTGACATGTGCAAATCAGTTGAGTGAGTAGGCTGCTGAAAGTTGCCACATTGGAGTGTGGGAAGAGCTTCTGTAAGATTGTTGGTCTCAGGTAGGTCGCTGACTTGTAGTGAGGCTGTATGAAGGCATTAGAGAGTCTTTGTAATAATTTTCTTTGGTTGTCCTGTGCTGAGCCTCCATCTGTTGAGCTGAGGTAGCATTAACATCCAATGTGACAAATGGGTTAAGGCCTTTTTGCTGTGTTTTAAAAACCTTAGCTTTAGCATCATCAAGATGACAATCTCTTTGTAGGGTGAAATCTGGCATGCACATTGTATTATGTGAAGGTTGGTCAAGAGGTGGCTGCTGTGTCTATAAGCATGGCACATCCTGTGATTCCATATGTGTGTCTCCTGAAAGTTTAGCCTGGTTCTCTACATACACTCTTGTACGTTCAGAAGTATCTGCTACTAATGAAATGAAAGGAAGGTTACAGCTGTGTTTCCCTTCACTTGATCCTATAACGGCTTCTAAAGCTTCTGCCTTTGCTACAGCTGCTTCCTTTTCCATAGTCAGCATTTCTATAGAAGCTTCCAGACGTGCTTTCTCCATTTTCAACTTCATTTCTTTCTCTGCAAATACTAAACGTTCTTTTGCTGCTTCATCGTTAGCCCTGGCTCTTGCGGCTGCAGCGCTGGTTGCCAATCCACTAGAACGAGTGGATGACATAGAGGCATAAGACCTTTTCCTTAATGACGTTGACTTTGTCTCCATATTGCAGGTAGGTGGATGCTGTGTTGTGTGATGACAATTGCTGCAGTCACATGCACTGGATTACCTTGTCTATAACTCGGCATCTTTTCACTGTACTGTCTTTCCTACTTCAAGCCAGGCAAAAGAGGAACCGACAGCAAGGTTCAACACTTTTCTTCCATTAAGACTCTGAAGACCATTGCTCTTTGTCCACAGGTTTAATAATGTAGAAAGTGTGAAACTGAAATAAAATATGACAAAAATACAGTTACAACATATACTATTGTAATCTTCCATATACAGTTTCTCTAGTGTAACATAACCTACTTTAACATTGTAAATATATTTTAAAGGTAAGAAAAACTATGACAGCACTCTAAACATATGGCTTCAGCAATCTGTAAAAGTTACTGAATAAACTTATCTGATGTTGCAAAATATGGTGATAGAACTAGACTTAAGTAAATAATAAACAGTATACATACAGCCCATACCACGAAAGATGAAGTATGGAGCCAGATGCATGTGGATTAATGTCATCAAACATCATGTAAACATCCATAGACTTCATACTTCCTGTGATGTCACTGTTTGACTATTCACAAAATCATCTGTAGAGGGTGCTAAAAATACACTTGCAACAGCACAGAAGGTAACAAAATTCTGCAGCCATGTCCTTGCTTCCTCATACCAAGTACCTGTTTGGACCACAGACACAGACAGGTCCAGTTAGAAGCCTGAAACTGTTCCCTAATCAATACCTACCTTTTATCAGGAAAGGGGATGTCTTACTTCCTCTATAAAAAAATTACCTCACTGATTTCAATGTAAAGATATCTGAGGAGTTGACCTACAGTAATTTCAGTGTTTGACCAAAGGTCATAAAGCACAGCTCTTAATCTCTTACCCATCAGAACACCAATCATGGGACAATTGGGCTATGTCTTTAGGAGGCTGTTTACAGCACCCAGTAAAAGTATTTATACCCATTCAACTTTTTTCACATTGTGTCTTGTTACAACCACTAGCTTCAGTATAGTTAGTTGGGAATTTATGTGATAGGCCAACACCAAAAATATGGCGTGCATGACTGTGCCTTTGTGTAAACCATTCCTCAGGCTGTATATTTTGGGTGTTTCATGATCTCTGAGTCTCTGAGTTGTTCTTATCACTGAAGTTGTGTATTTACTGTACATACTTTTTGGGCTGTGGTTATCTTTGGTTTCTCACTCCCAGTGTTCCAAAAAACGGTTAGTTCTTTTGTGGTGAAATTGTTATTTTTTAGTTGTGTTTTGATCTAGTTTTGGTCTCTAGCCTTTGGTTTAGTAAAATCATTTTTGTTTTGTTAGATCGCTCTGTGTTAATTTCTCTCTTCATTTGTCATTTTCCCTCAGCTCCTCCTTTCAGGATCTCATCCAGCTGCACTGCATTCCACTGATTAGTCTCACATCATTCAATCCCCTCCCCAGTGGTTAAAAGCCACTACATTTCTTTACCTCCTTGTCAGATCATTCTGTTTTCTTCCAGGATTTTCCTGTATTGAGCTCAATCCATGATCCCACCAACTGATCAGCTTCCATGTCCCGAAAAATAATATCACCACAGCATGATACTGCCACCACCATGTTTGATGGTATGTAGGTCAAGAAGTTTAATGTTGGCCAGCAAACATTGTTTCAAATGTTTGCTGTGCACCCTGTGTTGCTTTTGGTAAACTGCAAAAAAGTCCTCTTATGGTTTCCTTTCAACAATGTCCTTCCTATTGCCACTGTTCTATGAATTCAGATTTATGGTGTGCAGAAATAGTTGTGATGTCTACATATTATTTCACATGAACTGTGGATCTCTGCAGCTCCTCTACAGTTACATGGTTCTAGGGGTGACAGTGGCTCAGTGGGAAGAGTAGTTGTCTTGCAAATGTGCTATGCTACATTACACTTACATTTAACAGCAGCGAATGACAAAATATTTTTTACATAATCATCTTGTAAATCTTGCTAGAAGCTGACAGAGATGTCTCTTTTTTTACACTTTGTTGTTTTTGTTTTTTTTTACAAATTTTACACTTAAATGAAAGTACAATTATAAACTGATTTGCATAGGTGTGTTTCTGGACATTGAAAGTCATAGCCTTGAAATAAAAATGTTAAAACATTTTGTTTGTAATCTTACCCTGATTGATGATAAGGACTGCGGGAATAGCAGCAGGAGCTGTAACAAGACCCAGTAGTAACTAAGTGAATTCTTCCAAATGTTTCCAGCTCATGAAGGGTTGTTTACTTCAGGAGGATGTGACTGGTCAGATGACTTTATGCCTAAAGCAATCAATCAGATGATCTGTGTTTAAACAGGCAAAGAGAGATAACACAGTCACTGTGCTCTATTATGTACTTTAGTGGCAGTAATATAAAAAACTGTAATGAAATAACAATGTTTCATACTTTCCATTTATGGGGACTTGCTCGGGTGAAGCCGCAGCCTTCACTGCCATGTAATAACAGCAACCGTTAGGGGGCAGCAAACGACTCTTCCTGTTTCGTGGGGCACCAGAAGAAAAGCAGTTTGTACGCGGAAGCCAAACCAGAACTCGTGAAATCGTACAATCTGTCGCCTGTTGTTTGTCTGCTTGGATTAAGGATTACGTTGAGAGGATTGGGCAGATTAGATTAATCAAGCTTTGGTTTGCATTTCATCGGTGTGTGGATACAGCGGTCATAATGCGGGCGGCTTCATTGGCACTTTTCATTTTAATGTTCTGCTTGTTGGTCACAGGTGAGTGTATCTTGTGTAGTTTAAGTTATTTAGCCCTTTATTGATAAATATGAGTCTGTCTTGTCACAGAAACCAAGGGTTACGTCGAAAAATAGCTCCTAATATACGTCATTCGTTGAGGTTGTGTTTATTTAAAACTACATTAGTTTATGTAATTGTTAGGGAAAGAATTATGTAAATGTTTGGGTCACCGTTGATGGAAAACAAGTTGGATAAGAAAAATCCAGAAATTTACTCTCATTAAACCCTAAAACCCTGTCCTATGGTCAGATGATCCCAAAACTCGGTCCGTCATCCCACTGTGGATCCTCCCTGTAAACTACAACTCACTTTAGACATCGCTTGTAACCTGTTCAGGAACCTGTCATGGTCAGTCTTTCACTGGGGCCAAGCTAGCCCACGTCAGCTCTCTGTTAAAGATTAACTTCGCGCATATGTGGTGCATTACAGTAGAAGAGCAGCACGCCAAAAGTGTTTTCTCTCTCGATTACCTCTCCAAAGAAAAAACAAGCTTTCGCACACACACGCCTCTGATGACATCACAAAAGGCATACGGCAACTGATCACAGCTGTTTTATCATCGTACAGTTGGGCTTTTCATGTTTATTTGTACTATTTAAATCGTATTGTTCCTTCATTGATGTGATGTGTGTTCTGCATAGATGCAGAAAAACGTTAGTCAAAAATGAGAACACTACATGGATTTCACAGTTGAAAGCTATGGAGCAGTCAGATTTTATTACAAGAGATCTTAAGTAGCCATTTCAAGCCAAGTTGTGTAAAACCACATATGGCGAGATGTCCCAATCAAGTCCCAATGATGTTTCCTGTAGAAAAACAATCACCAATGAGCTCAAGCCTACCAGTTAGCACAGCTTGGGGCAGTCATTCTTCCTAAAGGGCCACATAAGCAAATTGGCTGTCGAGAGCAAAACCCTTTGAAGCATATATTTGATAGTGAACTTAAATTTTTCCTCCACCATGCTGACTACTGAAACATCATATTTACATGAATAATTATCTATAAATTTAACTTTCATTTTTTTGTTTTACTTTCCTTTATCATGCAACTGCAATGTACTTTTTCCATCAAGTAAAGCACTTATAAATGAGCTTGCCTCATAATGAAGTCCGTTGTGAGAAATGAGCATGGTCTTAAAGTTCACAACATGTTTACTCTGATCGGTTAAATTCAAGTTGTTACTGGGTTCCTTTCTTCTGTGCCCCTTTTGAAAACTGTATGAAGTAAAATCCTACAATGGAAATCCGGGCTTCATTTCCCAGCAGTATTATTATTGCCGGTGTGCATTTGTTTGTGGAAAGAAATGCCACACGAAGTTGGTTTAGAGAAGATTTTCGTATGTTAAATTTAATATGAAGATTAGAATTGGGGCGTATTGCCACAGATTTTCAAAAAGGCTAAAGGGATATTGAAGTCTAGCATTAATATATGAAGCAGGGTGACACCTATTTCATACCCCTATTTCAGGAAACAGTGTTGTACAGCTTGCCTCATAGACTCTCAGTGGACAAAAGGTGCAAGTGTTTGACTTTAGAAAACATTGATCGAATTCTCCAGTTACCCAAAAGAGGAACCTGGACACGAATGGTACAATGTGGATTATTTCCTATTCTAAATGCAAAAAGGCCCACCTCATATGTAATCTGTGCAATCAAACAGATAATTTAAAGACTGTCACTAATCCAGTATATGTTGTTTTTTTTTGTATCATTTTGTATCCTTGAGCCATTCAGAGGTTGATTTGCTGGTGTGCATTGGATCATTGGTGTTCTGTCTAACCCAAGTGTTACACACTGATGGCTCGACATTGTCCTTCAGGACTTTCTGGTAGAGCAGAATTCATTATTGCATCAATAAAGGCAAACAGTCAAGCAGCCCCAGACCATCACACCACCCCCACCATGTTTCGACAATAGAATTATTATCTTTTTCTGAAATAAAACTATGTTTCACACCAGAGGTAACGGGACACAAGCCTTTTATAGATTTCCAGTTTTGTCTCATCAGTCTACAGAACATTTTTGTTAACGTTTTGGGATCATCAAGGAGACTGACCTTTGTGTTTCTTTTTGGTAGTAGCAGTAGTATTTTGTTTTTATTTTTATTATACAGGCTAGACAGTAGGCTTAGGCATGGCTAGTGAAAATGACTCACAGATAATTCACAATTTAACAAGGGGATAAAGGCTTTTTCTACATGGGATCTAAATGGTTTGGATAGCTTTTTTTACTTCTAAAAATCTAATCAGATTGTCATTTGAAAAAGGTATATTATAGTCATTAGATTTAATATGTCTGATATTATGCGAGTTTGATGATCCAAAGTGTTCAAGTGTGACAAAAGAAGTCAGTAAGGAGGCAAATACTTTTTCACTGCACTTTAGCGTGACAAAAAAAGAACTGCTGTTGCTCCAACATCCTTCAAACAATTACATTAAGAATTGAATTATGTATGTGTATATGTATGTAAAATGGATAGAAGAAAAACAGAAGTTAAAAATAAAAATGAATACAATTCTGTAAAATAGAGAACAAACGTGAGAGTTTCCATATTTTATTTTGTGTTGAATGTTTGGTTTAAATTAAAAAACTTGCTTAAATGAGGGAAAAAAAGGACACTTTATTTGTCTACATTACATAATCCAAAGTGTAGATTTTTATTATTGTTAGACAGAAAAATCCTCTGTAATTTAGTATTTTACTGCTGCTTTTCCAGACGCATCCAAAGACAATAAAGACAAAAAGGCAGAAGATACGCAGGACAAAAATACTCCAGGAAAAGTCCCAGACGCATCCAAAGACAATAAAGACAAAAAGGCAGAAGATACGCAGGACAAAAATACTCCAGGAAAAGTCCCAGACGCATCCAAAGACAATGAAGACAAAAACGCAGAAGATACGCAGGACAAAAATACTCCAGGAAAAGTCCCAGACGCATCCAAAGACAATGAAGACCAAAACGCAGAAGATACGCAGGACAAAAATACTCCAGGAAAAGTCCCAGACGCATCCAAAGACAATGAAGACAAAAACGCAGAAGATACGCAGGACAAAAATACTCCAGGAAAAGTCCCAGACGCATCCAAAGACAATGAAGACAAAAACGCAGAAGATACGCAGGACAAAAATACTCCAGGAAAAGTCCCAGACGCATCCAAAGACAATGGAGACCAAAACGCAGAAGATACGCAGGACAAAAATACTCCAGGAAAAGTCCCAGACGCATCCAAAGACAATGGAGACAAAAAGGCAGGAGTGACGCAGGACAAAAATACTCCAGGAAAAGTCCCAGACGCATCCAAAGACAATGGAGACAAAAAGGCAGGAGTGACGCAGGACAAAAATACTCCAGGAAAAGTCCCAGACGCATCCAAAGACAATGAAGACCAAAACGCAGAAGATACGCAGGACAAAAATACTCCAGGAAAAGTCCCAGACGCATCCAAAGACAATGGAGACAAAAAGGCAAGAGTGACGCAGGACAAAAATACTCCAGGAAAAGTCCCAGACGCATCCAAAGACAATGAAGACAAAAAGGCAGAAGATACGCAGGACAAAAATACTCCTGGAAAAGTCCCAGACGCATCCAAAGACAATGAAGACAAAAATGCAGAAGATACGCAGGACAAAAATACTCCAGGAAAAGTCCCAGACGCATCCAAACACAATGAAGGCAAAAAGGCAGAAGATACGCAGGACAAAAATACTCCAGGAAAAGTCCCAGACGCATCCAAAGACAAGAAAACAGAGAAAGGGGAAAAAACAAATGAAGAGCGTGGGGATGAAAACCTTTACAACCAATCAGGAGTGAAGGAGGAGGAGGAAAACAGTCATTTCTTTGCCTACCTTGTCACTGGTGCTGTGCTGGTGGCAGTTCTCTACATCGCTGTCCACAATAAGCGCAAGGTACTTTTCTAATCATTCAGAAACATTTTTACTAACATATACAGCACACAAGAAACTTTAATTCACTTTGGCTCTTGTGGTTGCTTTACTCCTCTTGAAACAATGAAACTGAACTTTATGGAACTCCATAGGAGCTCTGTGCAGTTCAGTCACAGGCCTCTTACTGGCAGATGGTTGGTAGGAGGCTAAATCTCATTTAAGCAGAATAAACTGATTAGCATGTTGCTGTTTACTCTTTGTATTTCCAGATTATTGCCTTTGTTTTGGAAGGGAAGAAATCCAGATCCACACGTCGACATAAATCCACAAATTACCAGAAGCTGGAACAGCATGTGAGTTGTGGACTTCAAGAAATAAAGCATGTCGCAACATTTAGTTACGATAAATTATCTCAATGCTCAAATTTAGATATTCCTCAATAAAAAGCCAAATAATTCAGACTATCACAAAATAAGGATATTTCTGTATATTTCCCAGGATTTGTTTATTTATTTTTTAGAATCAACTCTGAAATTGACACTGTGGATGGTTATAAGAACAATATAATGGCTAACAAACAGTTAGTGATACAGCTACAGATTCAGGCTTTATGACTGGGCAATAAAAGACCTAAAATTACCAAGAGTTTTCAGTTGAGATCACTTTGATCTAAGACATTTGTGACAGTAAACGGAAAAGCAGAAGAAAATCAAATATCTGTAAAGGGGCAAGTATAATTATCCAGCAGTGCATTGTTCTGGACCAGTGAGACCAACACTCACTGTAGCTATAATAACCATGTCTAACCATCATGACCGGGGCTGGTACTAGTTTACCATTTTAAACATGTAAGCAATCCATTGAACAGCCGACAATCATGGTTTGACACCATCAATATTTAAAGATGCAACAATTTCTGAATTATTGAAAATATTTCTCAATTGTCAAAAAAAGATTAATTATATAAGAAAGACCTTACCATATACTGACTGAATCAAAACTTTCTTTGACCAAAGCAAGTGAACCAGGTCATACGTTTCTGTGTGGAGGAATGGTTTATCTTTGTTTAGATCTGTGGTTGTACGAGGAGAATTTGATTGGATCTGGAGAAAGGCAGTTCTTGTAATTTACAAGTCAAACCCCACTGAAGGCAGGCCTCACTACAAACCCTTAAACAGTACTCGATGAAATGTTTTAGTGACTTTTAACTATTTTCCTTTCAGATCTGATCCAAAACTGCACTTGGAGGCTGAGGAAATGTCTTTAATAGAGTGGATGAAGTCATGGATCTTCACTAAATAAAATCTCCTGTTAAGCGGGCATTCTACATTTTCTACATACATTTTATATTTGAGTTTTTAATGTTGGTTGCAAGACTATGCAGATGACATTGCCTTATTGTGAGGGTGGGAGAGGAAAGCTGATTTAAAAAAAATGGGTGGAATAGGCTTGCTGTATTTTGCACTTGTGGTGTTATGCTGCTTTTTAGGCAATCTGACGTGACGAAGATCCTGACTCAGAATGTTTTAGTAGCAATTCAGCTGTCTGAATTTCTGTCTTGTCTGTCTAATGATTTCAGTAGAGATTTCAGTGTGCACCTGAATAAGCCATCACTAAGTGTTTTACTGTGTAAATGCCTTAATTTGTGCTGTTCCCTTGAAAACAATCAGATTTGTAACTACTGTTTTAATTCTTGTCAGTCCAGTTAACGAATACCTGGCCAGCATGTCTGTGGTCAGATTCTTTTTTTTTTGGGGGGGGGGGATTGTTTTGCACACATGACCACTAAATTGTGAAGTTGGGTCTTTCTTCTTTGGTGGTTTTGTTCTTGTACTTAAAAAAAAAAAAGCCAAGCATGTGCCAAATTTGAGTATTGAAAATACTGTAATTTATCGTATGTCTGCTGTTGTTTTTTTTGTTGGTTTTCTTTTTGTTTTTTGGCCCATACTTTTAAGTAAACCATTTTTTTTTCTAACATGCTTTGGACAAAAACAGCCAGTTCTATGAAAATAATCTGCTGCTTCTTGGAAGCAATAATTATGTTTAATTGTTTTAAATTAAGAAATCTATATTTGACCTATTCTATTTGGTTAAGTTATGTATCAGAATTATAGAACGTTTCAGTCTGTTGGGAGGAACTATATAAACATTCTGCTTTTTTAAATTCTATAGCAGATATAGGCAGCCAAGTTATTCTACGAAAATAAAAGCTATTTGTTTATTTTCTTTTCCCTTTTTTTAATACTTAAAAAAAGGGCACAGCTCTGATTTAAGGTATCTGCAAAAGGATGTGACCTAAAAAAGGCAAAAATTGTATAAAATATAATTCTCATGCCAGGACAAGAACTGAAACAAAAATGCTTGAACTTTCATCCAATTAGTTGTTTCATAAATCGGGTTTGGTCTGTTTGGGTATGGTTTTTAAAAGGTGCAATCAAATATAAATAAAAATGTATCCTGGGATTAAACATTTGACCTAACTGTAGCAACTACAGTGCCTTGCAGATGTGCTCCCACATCCTGAACCTTTCCATATTTCATCTCATGTACAACCTCAAAGTATTTTAATGGTATTTTATGTGATAGACCAACACAAAATGGCACATGGGGGTGTTTTTTTTTCCGAAAACCTTTGTTTGAATTGAAATGTCGCAAGTATAGCAGTCATTTAAGGTCGACCTCCACTGAGTCGACTCTTTAGATTCACCTTTTTGCTGCAACACCAGTTTTTAAATTGGATTTACAGTGGAGAGAACAAGTATTTGATACATTGCTGATTTTGCAGGTTTTCCCACTTACGGAGCATGTAGAGCTCTTTAATTTTTATTATGAGTGATGGAATCTAAAACAAAAATCCAGAAAATCACATTGTGTAATTTTTAAGTAATTAGCATTTTATTGCATGAGATAAGGTTTGATACATCAGAAAAACAAAACTTAATATTTGTTACAGAAACCTTTGCGATTACAGGCTGCACGGTGGCGCGGTTGGTAGCACTGTTGCCTTGCAGCAAGAAGGTCCTGGGTTCGATTCCTGGCTGGGGGTCTTTCTGCATGGAGTTTGCATATTCTTCCCGTGCATGTGTGGGTTCTCACCAGGTACTCCGGCTTCCTCCCACAGTCCAAAGACATGCCTGTTAGGTTAATTGGTCACTCTAAATTGCCCTTAGGTGTATGAATGAGTGTGTGCATGGTTGTTTGTGTGTTGCCCTGCGATGGACTGGCGACCTGTCCAGGGTGTACCCTGCCTCTTGCCCATAGACTGCTGGAGATATGCACCAGCCCCCCGTGACCCACTATGGAATAAGCGGTAGAAAATGACTGACTGACCTTTGCAATTACAGATACCAGACGTTTCCTGTAGTTCTTGACGAGGTTTGCACACACTGCAGCAGGGATTTGGACAACTCAATTTTCAATTCAGTTTATTAATATAGCGCCAATTCACAACACATGTCATCTCAAGGCACTTCACAAAGTCAGGTACTTACATTCCAATTAATCTTAACCATTGAACAGTGCAGTCAGATTCAGTTTTTTATTCAAAATGGATAAAAGGTTTTTCTATCTAAGGAAACCCAGCAGATTGCATCCAGTCAGTGACTTGCAGCATTCCCTCCTCCTGGATGAGCATGTAAAGACAGTGGACAGTCACTGGTGTTGACTGTGCAGCAATCCCTCATACTGAGCATGCATGTAGTGACAGTGGAGAGGAAAAACTCCCTTTTAACAGGAAGAAACCTCCAGCAGAACCAGGCTCAGTGTGAGCGGCCATCTGCCCTGACCGACTGGGGGTTTGAGAGAACAGAGCAGAGACACAAAGAGAGCAAAGAAGCACTGATCCGGGAGTACTTTCTATGGGAAGGAAAAGTAAATGTAAATGGATGTAGCTCCTTTAGTCGTTTCTTCTAGAAAGAAAGAAAAGATCAACTCTGAGCCAGTTTTCAAGGTTAGAGTCTAAAAGAGAGCACATATAATTAGTTACAGTAAAAGCTCAGTCAATTGCTATATCTAGGAGAGAGAAAGGGTTAAACACTGAGAGACAGGGCCATGTGGATCATCTGTAGAAGGTGAGCATTAAGCTGTTGCCAGCAGAAACTTGGACGATGCCCCCCTCCAGAAAGTTGTCACAGGTAGACACAGAGTCAGGTCAGGTGTAGCTTCTAGGAAGAGAAAAGAGAGAGAACATAAAGTTAAAGGCTGAAATAACAGCAAACAATGCAAAATTTGAGAGTAGTATGAGAATGTAGCGAAGAGGGTGAAAGTGCTCATGTCCTCCAGCAGCCGTAGCTCAGGATAACCTGAGCCACTCTTACTATAAGCTTTATCAAGTCAAGTTTATTTATATAGCACTTTTCAGCAACAAGGCACTCAAGGCGCTGTACATAAGGAAAAACATTACAATGATACAGAAAATAAAACAACAGAGGTAATAAAAAAAAATAAATAAGAATAGAATGATGGATAAGAAAACCAAAGGAAAATTGGACTGAAACCTTAACTATTAATGTTTAGATAACACAGTCAAAGGCCACTCTAAATAAATGAGTTTTTAATCTTGATTTAAAGCAACTTAGGGTTTCGGCGCTTTTACAGTTTTCTGGGAGTTTATTCCAGATTAGTGGAGCATAAGTACTAAAAGCTGCTTCTCCATGTTTGGTTCTGGTTCTGGGTATGCAGAGTAGATTTGAGCCAGAAGACCTGAGAGGTCTGGGTTGTTGATACACTGACAACAAGTCTGTAATGTATTTTGGTGCTAAGCCATTCAGTGATTTATAGACTAAACAGAAGTATTTAAAGTCTATTCTCTGAGCAGGGAGCCAGTGTAAGGACTTTAGAACCCCGGGGGATGTGCTCCACTTCTTAGTTCTAGTGAGGACGCGGGCAGCAGCGTTCTGGATCAACTGCAGCTGTCTGATCGACTTTTTAGGCAGACCTGTGAAGACACTGTTGCAGTAATCAATTCTACTAAAGATGAACGCATGAATTAGTTTTTCAAGGTCTTGCTGAGACATTAGTCCTTTAATCCTGGAGATGTTCTTTAGGTGATAGAAGGCCGACATTGTTACTATCTTTATGTGCCTCTGAAGGTTCAGGTCTGAGTCCATCACTACACCCAGGTTTCGAACCTGATTTGTGGTTTCTAGCTGTATTAACTGAAGCTGTGTGCTAACTTTTAAACGCTCTTCCTTTGGTCCAAAGATTATTACTTCAGTTTTGTTTTGATTTAGCTGAAGAAAATTTTGGCACATCCAAGCATTGATTTCTTCTTAGCATTTACCCAGCGCTTGAATGGGTTCATAGTCACCTGGTGGCATCGTAACGTATAGCTGTGTGTCGTCTGCATAGTTATGATAACTTCCGTTGTTGTTTATTAAAATCTGAGTTAGGGGGAGCATATAGATATTGAATAGGAGGGGCCCTAAGATGGACCCTTGGGGAACGCCACATGTGATTTTTGTGGTCTCTGATGTAAAGTTACTTACTGACACAAGAAAGTCCCTGTCCTTCAAGTAGGATTTAAACCAATTGAGTGCTGTATCAGAAAGGCCGACCCAGATTTCCAGCCGTTCTAATAAAATGAAGTGGTTAACAGTGTCGAATGCTGCACTAAGGTCCAATAATACCAGCACTGTGGTTCTTCCACGGTCTGTATTTACACTGATGTCATTGAACACCTTGACAAGAGCAGTCTCTGTACTGTGGTGAGCAAGAAGCCTGACTGGAAGACATCGAAGCGGTTGGTCATTGTTAGGAAGTTGTTTAACTGTTGAAACACAGCTTTTTCAATAATCTTACTGATGAAGGGGATGTTTGAGATAGGCCTGTAGTTCTGTAGTAGCAGCTTGTCCAAGTTGCTCTTTTTCAATAGAGGTTTGATAATTGGTGTTTTCAGGCCCTGGGGGAAAACACCTGAAAAAAGGGACGTGTTTATTATTTGTGTTAAATCAGATGTTATTACGTGCATACCTTTTTAAAGGAAAGCAGTGGGTAATACATCAAGACAGCTGGAAGAAGAGTTTAGTTGCTATACGATTTCTTCTGACTTTTTGTTGTTTATTTGGTGAAATTGGAAGATATTGTCAAAACAGTTCTAGTTGGAGACAACTTTGGTACTGGAGTTGATGTGGATGTGCTGACTGCCCCTCTGATCGTTAAGGTTTTTTCAGTGAAGAAGTTAGCAAATTCATTGCAGGCCCTGGTAGAGTGGAGTTCAGATGCTACAGTTACATGAGGGTTTGTTAACCTGTTGACCTTGGCAAATAATGCACGAGCATTGTTAATGTTTTTGCTGAAGATCTCAGAGAAAAAAGATTCCCCTGCATTTTTCAGTTGTAGGTTATATCTGTATAGTGTTGTAGAAAAATTTGTTTTTACCAAGACAGAAACCGATGATTGTCACTCAGAATCAGCTTTATTATAATCTTGCAAGAGAGAAGGATTTTTACAGCATTGGAGATGCGCTCAGTAGTGCTGCCAAATCGTTCTGCCTAGACAAAGCAAAGGTTCTCCTTATAAGCTACAACAGTTTTCAAGGTAACTCTAATGAGACCCAGTGAGACGAGGTCCCAGAACTTAATCTTAACAGTGTGGCATACATATTATCTCACACAGGTGCAAGGAGAAGGCTGACAAAAACCATTACTCTAAGACCATTGTGAGAGAAGAATGGAACAACACTGAGGGGTTCTAATACTTTTGTCAGTTCCTGTAGAGTATCAAAGAGCAAATCAAGCAAGGCACTAAAAATTTCCATAACAATGCACGCTCTTCGATTATAATGAAACAAGTTTCATATGTTATCGAACACCCAAGAAAATTTTTACTGAATGACAATGAAGGAAAGTACAAGAGAATGAATTTCAAAAATATGAATTGATTAGTAATAAAATGAATAATAAAAACGAATCAAAAATTGATTATATGAAATAAGTAGAAATAAAAATTGACTAAATTATGTAAAATGAATAATGAGGTATTATTACAAAGCTAAACACTACAACAAATCTACTATTACCGTCATCCTCTTTGTTGGAAACAATTTGTCATTCTGATGGAAACAAAACATCTCTTCAATCAACAACCTTTTAAGGAATGATCAGATAAAATGAATACAGAAATAATATAAAGCATTCAAACACTCAAAAAAATTAAATGAAGAAAATATAGTAGAATATATTAGTACACCAATATACTAGCAAAATGAAATCATGAGTTATCATCTACCCTATGTGTGTTCGGTACACATCTACATCATTAGAATTAAGAGGATTATTTGAATAGATGTAAATTGATTATCGGTAAATTTATTAGAAAGCATCATCATCATGAGAGTCACTTTCAGACTCATCAGAGCAATCCAAGGGTTCCCCTTCACCTGTGAGGAGAGGCATCTGATATGACCAAGAGGTAATCAATCTATTCATTAGAGTACGCAGGCAGGGCACAGCAAATGAGGATACCTGCGAAGGTGGCAAAAGAAGTCATACCTGCAATAATAAAACCCTTCCATTTATCAAAGGTAGCAGTAAACCAATCAGACAAAGAATCAGCACCTGTTATTTGGAATAAAAGTACAACATAAAGGACCAAACATGGCACAAACACCTCCCTTTTCAGCCAACGACATGGCTAAAGCAATTCTGGTTTGCCAAGACATAGGAGAACTGGAGGATAATTGGTCAGTTACGCCTACCATTACATCTCTGGTGATGTTTTCTAAGCGCTGTATATTATGGTGGACATAATTAATGCGATCAATATTTTTGTTAGGAGTAATCCAAAGAAATATTGATTCAAACCCATTGACTATAGAATTGGCTAACTTATACTCATCTGGAACACCACGTGGGAGAGCAGGAGTAGTGAAAAGTTGTGGTCTGGCTGATGAACAGGCAATACACTCTGTCATGTTATAGTTTTTAGCAGTAAATGTAATCCATTCTAACCAGGTGTTTTTGTCAGAAAATCCAGTTTCAACCTGCAATATTACTTCAGGTGATGAGACATTTAAGTAAGTGACCAATGCTTGAGGAGTTGTTTTTGGGGTAGAAAGTGCTAAACCATAATATCTAAACCCCTTCTCAGGGGGTTTTAGGCTGATCCAAAAAATGAATTTGAAACAACCCCCGGGGGGTCTTTTCCCAGAGACATCAGCCCCAAAAACCCAAAAAACAATTTCCCATTAATTTTTCTGCATGTTTAAACATTTAGGCCCGGGGATTTTCCCACATTTCTTTTGGGACAGTTTTTACCAGGGGGATTATATCTAGTGGTGTCACCCGGGGGTTTGGGTGGATTTTTCCAAATAAAAACTTATGTGTTGCCCCCCCGGGCCTCTGGGGAAATTAGTTGGGTTTTCGGGTTGACAAAACCCTTTTTGGGTTTTAAATTCCGGGTATACAAAAGTCCATTTCCGGGCCCAACTTTTTCCCAAAATTGTTGGCACCCAGGTGTGGGGACACAAAATTACACATTTTGCATTGGGAAAAACCAAAACTTTTCCATAACCTCTGGGGGGTACCACGTAAAGAGGTCAGTCCTTGTTTCCCAACTGTGGTATTTTTTAGGGCCCTTTACATTTTACTTGTCTCACTGGTTTCTGATGGGGAAAAAAGCTCTGCCCGGGACCTGATAAGTTTTGGGGAAAAAAAAAAAAAAACATGGAAAGAGTAAAAAAAACATAACTTAACAATGATAAAGACAGAAACAAACATGAAAAAAAGTCCCATTTTCTGTACATTTTAAAATTTGGGGGACTTGGGTAGATAAAAGCCATCTTCTCATCCTTTGATCTTTTTTAAAAAGAAAACTTTTGGCATCCCCAAAAAGGGATTTTTTGGGCCCATTGAAAAAAACAGGGTTCTTCACCCACATTTTAAACCCACTCTCCAGTGATTAGTTTAACAGGTCTTTGGCTTGCGGGGGCCTTTGGTCTTTCATGGGGTGATCTCCTTTTGTTACACCCTGTGTTTGGTTTGGAGCAGGCCTAGTGCGTAGCCCGTTGGCGGGGGCCACTTTCCCTCGGGAAGTGGGGTCTTTTGGGGGATTAGGAACCGTTTTGCGGTAAGCAGCCAGTGGTTTGAGCCCCCAAAGCACCTTGGAATGGATTCTGTTTGCTTTTGGCCTTCAAGTCTTTTCCCTTTGGGCGGGTTTCCAAAACCCTTGTTTGCAGTTGGTGAAATCTACGGGCATCCTGCTAATGGCAAAGCCCACCTGGAAAGAGAAGGGCTCGATATAGGTTTGGGCCGAAAAAACTTCACAGTAATAGCTTTTTTCCCAGGGGTTTTAAACATTTCTAAAAATAAATAAACTTTTCTGGGTTTTATTCCCCAAAAAAAAATGAAACTTATGTCTACCTTTTTTTTGGGCATCCAATTAAAATGCAGGGGTTAAATTATTACCCCGGGTGCTTAACTCATTTTTTGCATCATTTTAAATTCAAAAAATCTTCAAAAAGGGATTTTTCTTTGAAAAAGACTGGTCCATTCTGAGTCTGCTTTTTATCCAAGGGATAAATTTGGGTTTGCCCAAAATTTAGTTCGGGCTCCCGTCTGAACTCCTTTTTTCCAACATTTGGTTCATTTTACTGAAGGTTAAAAAAAATTTTGTTTGTTTTTTTACCTTTTCCTTTAAGCGGGAAACTACTTTAATAATTAAGGGGATCTTAAATTAAAAATATCTGGGAAAAGGAGAATTAATTTTTTGACTTAATTTTAGGGGAAATTAAACCCGACCTTCGGGACAGGTTTCAGGTTTGGGGCCTTTTGGGGAGCTGGGCACCAGTTTTATAGAAAAAACCCCAAAAAAAGTGGACCCTTCTCTACAATTCACTAATTTCCTCACTGGAGATATGAGAAAAACCTTTTCCCCATATTTTCCATACTGCTCCCTACTTGCTAAAATTTTTGTAACCCAGGGGTTTCATTTTTTTTTTTAAGGCTGACATCCCCTTTTTGTTTACACAGGGTTTAAACCCCATTAGTCAATTTACTTTTGTTTTTTTGTTTTTAAAGTTTTAAAAAAAAAAAATGTTTTGGGAAACCCAAAGGGCCCACATTAAAATAATTTAAAAAAAATTAAAGGGAAATTTCTATTTCCTTTTTTGCTAATAGTTTGGCCCTTTCAAAAGGTTCTTTTTAAAAACTTTAATAAAAAGGTTTATTTTCCTATTAGACGTTTTTTTTAAAAAGGCCGTTAGCTTCATTTTTGGGGTGGGTAATGTGGCATTTTCCTTAAATTTTTTTTGAATTTCAGCTTTAAAATTTTTTAACCATTTTTAGAACCACATGGCTGATGTTTTAAAAAATATTTATAGTTTTTTTGTTCTAGGGTTTTGAGCCTTTTAAACATCATTAAAATTTTATTCTTTTAAGAATGAACTAAATTTATCATCATGTTTTTTTTTCCCAAAAAAATTATTATAAATTTAAATTGGTCCCAGAGTTCCCCACTGTTAATTTACCTACATAAATTTAGGAAAAAAAACCTGGGTTTTTCTAAAATTTAGTCACCTCAGTTTTTTTAAAAATAAAAAAAATTAAAAGTTATGAAGTTCATTTTAAAAGTTTCAATTTTTTAAATGGGGTCCCCAAACATCTGGGATTGGTCTTGGTTTTAAGATGAGGAAATTTTAATCTTGCAGGTTTAATGCATAAATCCTTTCCCAAATTTAACCTAATCATTAATTATAGTATAGGAAACGACTCAGGTTTGTTATCAAAAAAATATTCCTTATTTTTGGCATATCTTGAAAAATTTCATCTATTAAATGGCCCCAAAATTCTGCAAGGGAAAAATTTAAATTTTTTGAAGAAGTTTTTAAAAATTTCATTAACATTTTAAATTTTAAAAAAACATAAAAACTAAATTTCTTTTTTTTAAAACCCTTTCTCAAACATTTTAAAAACATGCATTTAAAAAAGTTATCACAAAAAAACCCCCTTTATTATTCTCACTTTTCTTTCAGTGTTGAACTCAGGAAGGGAGGGGGGGAGCGTTTTCCCTGGGAAATTAAGGGGTGTTCAAACCCGGTAGGGTGGGGGGAGGGGGGGGCGGAAAACCAAAACCTTTTTTAGGTGTCTAGGGTGGGCTGTGGGCGGGCCCCCCTGGTTCTGTCCTTTTCCCAAATCATCTTAGTGGACCCCTTTGACTGCGAACTGTTTAAAATCAATAATTCAAAAAAAACGCTGCTCTTAGGGTTAAAAAAGCTGTCCCCCCCCCAAAAAATGGAAGGTTTTAATTTGCTGGGGTTTTGAAAACTTTTTCTAAAAAACGTATTATTTAGCCAAAATATGAAAAAAACAATCATTTAAATTTCCAAAAGAAACAAAGGGCAAAATCCAAAACCCCGAGACCCCAGTTGGCCAAAATTTTGTTTTTTTTTTTCCCCCATCAAATTTTAAATAAATTTAATTAATGTTTTAATGAGTCTAATCTTTCTCAGGCTAATTTAAGCCTTTAGGGGAAATTAAAGAAAAAATTTAACAATCTCTTTTTAAAAAGTTTTTTTTTTAGGGATATCTCCAGGGTGCCTTTATTTTTTTAATTTTTAGGAAAACCTGTTTAAAGTAGTGTACACAATTTTAAAGAGTCTCAAAAAAAATTTAGAAAACAGCAGCAGTTTTTTCTTATGTGAGTCCAAATGTTTTGCTGTGAAAATCTTTTCTAAATTTTTCATATTAAAAAATTGTAATGGAAAAACAGAGGGCTGGTTTAAAAATCTTGTTAATTTTAATTTGACCAAAAGCTGTTTTCAGGGAAATTTTTCTGCTCAGGTTAAATGCAACAATTATTTTTAGGCCCGGGGAAATTGGGCATTTTTTTGGGTTTTACCCAGACTTAAAAAAAACAAAAACCCTGCAGTTTTTAAAACTTAAAACCCAAAAAAAGAACATTAAGTTTTTAAACCCCAACTAGAAATTTTTTTTCATTATCGCACTTAAAAAAAACTAATTGGCAAAAAATTTTTTTTAAATAGGGTTTTTTAAAGTTTTGGCTTTTCTTTGCTGTCTTTCTTTTTCACAAAAAAAATTTATTTTGGAGGGGGTCGACCCCATCCCGAAGGAAGCTTTATTAAATTAAAGTTTAACCCTTTTTCTGTTTTAAAAAAAGGAAAAATCCGATCGTGGGGCAGTAATGAAATTTATTTACTAAAAATTTATTTTTTCCCGACAGAGATCTAATGGTTTAATAAAAGCCAGTTTATTGACCCTTTGTTGCTGATATTAAATCTGTGTCTGGTTTTACCTGAAATTTAGGCTTTTTTTGATTGGGGGTTTTTTACTGTCTCTTGTCCTTTTGGCTTTGTTTCTTTCTGACCCCGTGTAAGCACCCGAGATTTTAAACTATTTCCATTAGGGGGGGAAGTGTTTTTCCCTTTACATGCTCATTTCTATAGAGTTACCCCTGGGGCCCCCGACGGGATCCGAGAAATGATTTGAAGGGGGTGATTTTGGGACTTGTTCAAAAAAGATCTTGTTTTTAAGAGGGTCTTTTTTCCCCAAAAAATTTTTAATTGTCCCCATGAAGTTCACCGATTTAGTAGAAAATTTTTTTTTTCAAACCCCTTTTTTTAAACATCAGAAAAATCTCGAAAAAAAACTCACTCCACAGAAAAAAGGGTTGCAAAGGGTCCGCTGAGGAAAAAACCCCTTTGATATCGAGACCTCCAACATATTCAGAAGACGGTAAAATCCCCCTTCAATCTTTCGATTTTTTCTTAGCCAGTCATCCGGGGCTCCACAGTATACAATAAGGTTTCCCAGAAGGGCGTTTTCTGTGATTGCAAGAATTTCTCTGAGACACTTTAATGTACCAATTGTAATTTCTGTGTTTTTTTTGTTGGCAGAAGTTGTAAACCCCATCCAGCGTTTCCCCTAAAAACGGGCCCCTAGTTAGGTTGTGGTGCAAACACACCCTCCATTTCTGCTACCTGTAACCCCCTCTTTTCCAAGGGTTTATGGTCAATCTGACAGAGAGACTACCCCAATCTTTGTGGTTTTTAGTAAACAAGGGCCACAGGGCTCTAGAGGACAAAATGTCTATTTTTTAAGGCAGGCTTAAAATTTTCCTTTTTAAATAAAACTTAATTAAGTGGCTTTTTTCCCGAGCTATCTCTGTAGTTAGCTGCTAAGGCTTAGGTCTGGAGGACATAATGACCACTTTCACCTCTTCGCTACTTTTCCACACTCTTCAATTTGCATTATTGCGTTTTTTAGTTTTTTTAAATTTGTTTTCTCTTTTTTTTCCTAAATACACCTGGCCTGACTCTGTGCTACCGAACACCTTTCTGGAGAGGGGGAAACTCCAAGCTTCTGCTGGCAACAATTAATGCCACCCTCTACCCATGATCCACATTTCCCCGTTTTCAGTGTTTAACCCCTTTTTTCTCCCAACATAGCTCGACTGAGCTTTTTTCTGAACAACTTAGTCTCTCTCAGACTCTAACATTGAAAATGTCTCAGAGTTTTTTGTTCTTCTTTCTGGTGAAACGACTAAAGGGCTACATCCATAACATTTACCTTTCCTTTTCCCTGAAAGTACCCTGGATCAGTGCTTTTTGTTCTCTTTTGTTCCCGCTCGGTTCTCTCAAACCCCCAGTCAGTCGTGGAGATGGCCGCTCACATGAGCCGGTTTTGTGGAGGTTTTTTTCCTGTTAAAAGGGGTTTTTTTCCCCTCCACTGTCCTACAGCATGTCAGTATGAGGGATTGCTGCAAAGTAAAGCCAGTGACTGTCCCTTTCTACTGTACCGGGAGGGGGGAATCTGCAATCACTGACGGATGAATCTCTGGGTTTTCCTTAAAAGACAAACTTTATCTAATTTGAAATAAAAAACAGAAAACTGACTGCACTGTTTTAATGATTCGGATTAATTTTTAATGCATGTACATGACTTTTTTAAGTGCCTTGGGACGACAGTGTTGTGAATTGGCGTATATAAAAAAAACTGAATTGATTGAATTGAAATTTAATTATTAGGGTTCTTGGTCCCGGTGGGGCCTTTTTCTCTGGGGAATTTAGGAGAAAAGGGAATGGG